>JAYKKI010000061.1:7760000-8360000 GCA_039881145.1 Druceiella hillmani
ATCTTTGTTTTTAAGATGAGGAATACTCAAGTCCAGTAATAGATATCTATATTTAATTTCTAAGTACTTAAGTTTAATGTCAGAAATATATAAGTTTAATTTTTATTATTTTTTGTTTTATTGAAAATTATAGGGTCAAATAGTAATTTTTTGGTTTTGGTGAGATTTTCACTTCATATACTTGAAATTACAATTAAATACTTACACAAGCTTCAAAGACTTTGTCCTTAGTTATAGAATTTACAGATAGCAGTCCTGACCACAATGAGTTTTTCTAAGTTATTCCATTCTGAAGGATGGAGCAGAAATATCTGACGGATGCCGGTACTTGTGATGCCATTTTTTATCCTCTTTGTGGGGTTAAAAAGTGTTGAAGATACGAAGGTTCCTGAGGTTTGTTTGTGAGATATTTCGACTATGAATGGAAATAAATGTCTTGTGCTGTATTGCCATTGTCCGTTTGAGGTGAGTCGCTTGTATGAGGTGATGGAGTAATTATTGTACAATGTTTTGTAATGCTATTGAGTTAGGAAATGATGTGGGAATAGCAGGATATGGGTGCATCAAGTTATGATAGTAGCTAAATTTATTGGATTACCTTTATGAAATCATACATGGACATCACAAATAAAGTGAAGATATTTTTTGCGCATGTAATGATTAGTACAAACTGTTGAAAAAGTCATAAAATGACTTGTACTTTCCATTCAACCATACTTTCGCTAAATAGTATCTTAAATATGATGCATAAAATATTTGACAATAGTTTCTTATTAATTAATTAATGAATGAGTAGAAAATTACTGTTGAAATTACTAAATAATTATAATTTATATAGATAATTCTTCAGTACCGAGGTTGTCATATTTTACATGAAGTAGAAACATAGACATTAAGTCATTTATGTAAAAAGTGGTTAAATTATTACATTTCCATAGTTTTTGTTGCAAAAATATATAGATTACGAACAATTTAATCTACAATCAGAAATAATATAGATTTTGACGAAAGAATGCTGCAATACAAAATATGTTACAAATCTCGTAGTCGGTACAATTGGCCCATAACGCACAAGTGCTAAACATGATACATAGGTACTAAGCATTATATACAAGTGCTAAACAATTTTAAGCAGTTTTTTTTCGAAATAATTTTTTTTTCTGGTTATTTTCATCAGCAACATAAAAGAAATAGTTTACGAAAACGAAATAAAACAAAAAATGTACTTCAAGGCTTTGATCCAGATATGACAGATGATGGGTTAGGTACTTAATTCTATGCACAACACATTGGAAATGTTATAAGTATGGAAAAGAAACAGTGTTAGAGGGCAACAAAACTTTCTTTATTACACTTTTAAGTAGTACAGGAAAAAAGATAACAATCTAACTAACAATTAGAACTACCAAGCCACCCCATTACAGTGATCCTGAAGTGGAAAAAGTGCAAAAAAGACATGTCTCACAACACTGCATTCAACAATGTAAGCATGCAAAAAACAGATAAGGTCTACAAGATAATCACGTCTGCCCCACCAATCAGTTCCAGAATTAAAGATTCTTCCTTGTTTGGACTCTTTAGATTTTATAATGAATGCACATGTACTGCACTCATTAGAAAATCACAAGACAACAAATAAGAATAGTAACAATATGCATATGGTATATGGCAATATAAATAAAAAACTGTTAAATTTTTGGAATATTTTCTCCCATGTGTATACTTGAAACAAATATACTGGTAATACATATATTCACAGATATGTATTACCAGTATATTTGTTTCAAATATACTTCAAACTGCAGGGTTAACCAGAATTATCAAAATCTTAATTTCATTACAAATCAGGGGCTACGTAGAATCTCTATATATTTTAAATTTTCTAACAGAATGTTGTATCTCAAGACAAATGGAAGACCAAAATATACCTAAGAAGACGTTCGACTTCCAACAGGAAGCGGTCAAGGCAATGTCGATACCATAGCTTGAGAATCTAGAGCCTGCAAATACTGGACATATGAAACTACAGAGTATCGACAATGTCAAGAAATAGCTTGAACAAGTGATTAATACGGGCCCATAACTTTCATGAGTGTAGTGTAGGATAAAGTAAATTAAATGTACGTAAGAAATAACAAAGGCATGTGAGATGAAAGAGAAATGTGATACAACATTTTAGAAAATGGTTTGTCTTAACCTATTTATTAGAATATCTACAAGAAAGGAAAAATACAATACCACATTAAAGTAAAACTTAATTCTATATTGCTATGTTATAATTCTACCCAAAATTTTTAGTGACTAGTGGTAATTGAATGCGTTTCTTTTCATTGCATATACTTATTAATATAACATGCTTCTACCCTGATCTCTTTCCAGTGCCAGTGAAAGGTAAAAAAGTAGCCAATTAGATGTCAGAACAAGCATAAATAAGGTCCTTTAGATATCTATATCTCTAGAAATTGTTAAGGTGATTTACCTGATATTATTTAGTGGTAAATTCTAATCAAATGACGTCCGTTTGAATGTAAAAATTGGACCTATTTTTGTTCATTAATGCTGTATTTTACTTGGACGATGAATTATTTCACAGAAACAAATAAACAGACAACTAAAGGGAACAACAAAGTAAAATGAATATAGGTATCCATTTAAAGACCTCGAAAGAGAAACTAAAATCAAACCAAAGTATCCATCATACAGAACTCTCTTTATTCAACGTCATATACTCAGAATAAATATAATTAGAATCAACAATATGCGACGTGGTAATATCAGGGCCGACCAGCGAGGATCGATTGTTGCACTGACACTTCAGCAATGTCAAACTAACATCGCTTTCAGAGGAGTACTCCTTTTGAAAATTCTTCAGCCTGGGCTTCACATGCCGATTAACTGCTGGCGCCAGGTCTTCCTTGCTCTGCAAATCAGTAATGTCAGCGCAGATCATCCCGTTGACCACGTTGTTCCTGTCGGATAGTAACGTTGATGAATTTTCAATTCTTCTTCTTTCTGAAATTAATGTAACTGTGTTATTAAAAATGTTAAGAAACTTATTAATAAAGAGCATTTCAAATTTTAAACATTTCATACAAAAATGTTGTATGCATTATTTCATATAGAAATATCGTTTTAGAATGAAGAGCATGATAACATATTTTATATAGATATACAATTTCAGAATTAATCTGAAAAGAATGAAAGATGTTTGTTTTGCTTTTGCATAATTTCAATTTCTCAAAAAAAATTTTGTATTGCAAAAGGAAAAAATGTTATTAGACACTGCTAGATCTGGTAAAAAGCAGTTAAACACTGCTGTTGCTACACTGGTACTACATCTGCCAATATTAGCATAAAAAGACTCATTACGCATAGGATCACATTTGCCATTTTTTCGACCAACGCCTCATTCCCTTTGTAAATCTAATTATTTAAGCAAAAATTAATTATTAATGTTATTTTAGTTTTACTATTATATTGTTGTAAAAAACATTATTAAATTTAAACTTTGGCACACTTTTCCGATCCTTTTTCATTTATATCTATTTAGAAAACTTAATATTTCTGTGTGAAATATTTGAATCAATCCCCCAGTCAAGTTGTCAATCAAAAACATATTTTATATAAATACAGCTTACCTAACGTATCTAGGTACTCCCGGCTGAAATATTATTTGAATCAATCCCCCCAGTCAAGTTGTCAATCGAAAACATATTTTATATAAATACAGCTTACCTAACGTATCTAGGTACTCCCGGCTATGAATCTCATTAAGCTGCAGCAGCTGGATAACCTGTGTCTTCCGTCTATCCTTGTTCTTGGTATGCCTCATGATAACTCGACGGATGAACAATGACGAGGAAATAAACACCAATACGACAATTATAATGCCAATTGATAACCCAAAGTCTTTTTCAAAAAACCCTGTGAATGGGTAAGTTAACTTTAATCATAATTATAATGTTTCCCACTTGCATAAGCACAGTGAGAATGATATTATTTTCCCACCTAATCATATAATTTACTTTGATCTTTGTAGAAACAGAAAGAAACAAGTAAACTATTAGGAATATTTTAAAAAACACTTGCAAAAATTAGAATAAGCAAATTTTAATTAAACATTTTACTGATTATTAATTGTATGTTAATTTAATTGATTATATTAATAAATTTAAATTTTATACTTTTTTTGAATGTTTACTTCAGATTTATTCCTTTCCTAATTTTAAAGTACACTAATCTTTTTATTTTATGTCAAAATGAATAATAAATACTCTTATCATTAAAAACATTTTGGTTGAAAGCATTTAATATATACTTGATACCTTATATCACAAAAATAAAAAATAGCTCACAATAACATTATGAAAAATTTATGACTCCTAGAGTATAGACTGTAATAAACATGTCATCAAAATTCTCATGATGAAGAGATACATAAATGTTTCTTTAAACTTGTTAAACGAAACATTTCTTGTAGAAGAGAAACAACTTGTAAGATCAATAGAGAAAGCAAATATAATCACCATGCCACCAGCGTACCCTGCTAGCCAGTAGCACAGGAGAGGGTCTCAGCGTATAAGGCCGCCCGCAGCCAAACCTATTACAAGCACGAACTCCCACCTCATCCCCAGCTTCCATGGTCAAATTTGCCAGCTTCATATATGAGTATGAGCTAGAAACATTGTGCGCCAACACAAGTGAGTTGTTACGTTCCGAAAGACGCCATACTGAGAATATGTAGTCTGTTGCATTAGAAGCTGAAAAAGAAATCGATCATTTTTTAAATCAATTTTTGTTTTCACAAATGAATGAATATTTTATGTAAAAATTATTTTATGTGTGTAAAGAATTTAAATAGGATTCATCTATACACACATAAGATAACATTATTTTTATTTAAGTTAGAGACAGATAATTATTTCTTTTATTTTTATTTACCTTCCCTTTGTAAATCATAATAATAACAATTATTTGAGCAAATATTAATTATTAATATTATTTTAGTTTTACTATTATATTGTTATAAAAAGCATTATTGAATTTTAAGGTTTTGCACACTATGTTGGAAAATATGTAATCTTCTATGAACCTCTAAGAAGCTCAATGTTATGTCTACAAAGTAATATCAAAATTTTTAAAGAAAAGAAAATGCTGTAACAAGATTTGACCCGTCTATTATTTATACAGGCGATTCTGTACATCACACTGAGTAGAAAATATTAAGAAACTGTTCTTAAATGTTTCTGAAAAATCACCATAATAGTTGCGATTGCAAAAAACAAAAATTTAAATTTTTTTAAAAACATGCTTCAAATATACCTAATTTGATATCACCTGTATAAACAACAGACCATACAGAGATAGAAATGTAACAAAAATGTGATCTAAATAATTAATGAAATAAATTTTCTTTTACTTTTTTGCTCACCCTATTCTAATAACCTTAGCATTACTCAGGCCTTTGAATAACTTATTAAACATGTTGATGAACAAATTGAATGGTTAAATAAACTAGATCAGGATCACATATTACAGGAAAGACAAATAATTTATTTCCTTATATAAGATTGATGATATTAAAATGTTGCATATACATGCAACGTGCAACATTTTTCATTGGGTACCAAAACACTTACGCAAAAAACAAAGTTCAGAAACTAACTCTATTTAAGAGCAAATAACTTCAAAATGGACTATATATAAGATACAAATAATGGTATATTAAAAAATTTTAACACACTCATCATATCACAAGAATTGCCAAAAATTTGCATCTTTGGCTAAAATTGACCACAACCAAAACATTATCACGCTTTAAGTCCAAGAACCGTGGTGAAAAAAACAAACTTCACATCGTCCCACTAGGTTACATCACTCCTGAACATTGTATTTACGTGTTGTTAATATCTACATTGATCTTTGTAAAATTATAATAGAGCCTAAAACGTATAAAACATGTAACAATATTATACTTTCTGTTGATTATTTTCGTATATATATATATATATATATATATATATATATATGCTTTAAAAGGGAGAAAAAAAAACATTTTTCTGGTTCGCTTACCATTTACAGCCATAAAACAATTTAAGAAATACGCTAGTAAAAATTGTATCAAAATTTATCATTACATTTGTATTTTATATCGACAATGTAATTTCTAAACACAGTTTTCTTGCTAAAAGCTATTTGATAACAAATGTATAATGCACAAAAACAATATAACTCACCACTTTGACAGTCAATGAGCACAGCATCACTTTGTTCACTAAGATCACACACAGATGGAGTCATAGGTCTCAGTGATCCCACGAATACACTATCCCAACAAGGATCTTTCTGCAGCCCTACTTCGTTCACTCCACGACACTCTACTAACAGATCTTCATCCAACGGTATATTCACACTCATTAAGTCCAAAGTATCATTATTCTTAGTCACATTTTCGGCTAATCCCGACTTTAACACTGTTATTGTCCATAAGTATGAAAGAGGAGACGGCATAGAGTCTATAATGCAAATAAAATGCACTTTCTCCTTAACAAGTAACTTTGAATTTAGGATTTGGCATTGGGGTGCATCTGAAAAAGAATAAATAGCACAAATAAAAGTATAAATTGTTTACCAACATTTGATTACCCAGAATAATTGCAGTGGATGGTCATTTGAATAATCAAATTTATAGAAAGAAAGAAAAAGTAATAGGTATGGAATATTAAATTAATATGTATTTATTTAAAAAGAACTAAACATAAAAACAAAGATTAATGTTAAAAACAAAACGCAAGATGAAAACTAAGTATTGTCATTATTGCAAACAGTTACTTATGTGTGTACATTGGATAGCTAAACCTATTATCTATTTTTTTTATAAATACATGTTTTTTGAAGTATTTCACCATTAACATAAGATGTCCAAGTTTTTTTTCTCCTAATTACAGTAACAAACTTTTGGTATCTTTCTGGTTACCTTTCAATCCACTTGAAAGTAATTCCCGGGGCTTAAAATGACTACACGTCCATTTGCCCTCCAGAGTCATTTTCTTTTCTATCATTTATTCCATTTCCTACTTTTCATTAGCCTATAATAAATTCTTGGTAACCGAGTATTATTTCATAGGAATTATCTCATGGATACTTACATGCAGATTGAAGATTAATACATGGATAATGATTATTTTAATTCCATATTCATCTTGAATTTTCAAAACAAAAAATTAAGGAAATATTTTATTTAAATTTTATTTGAAGATTTTCAAATATGTCATTTTCTATGTTTTGTGATGAATATTAATTTCTTTAACATCTGTTCCATTTGGTATAGCCATATAAATGAACTCTTTTAACAAAACTAAAATTAAAATGCATTATTATTTCTGAAATTTAATTTCATCTTTTGTCTCATGCCCTCACTAACTCTGTGATTTCGTACTAGTGGCTAAACATTTTTGTTAAAAATTGTATTAAACATGTTGGCTGAACGCTAAATAATAGATAATGGGCTAGACTATTAATTCAATGGTTAATTAAATTATATGGCTGCGACATAAATATATCTTAGATTCATAGTCTCATGGCATAAAGTAGCATGTCATAAAAGGTGTAGACATTTTGCAAAGCGTGGATAGAAAGCATGACAATACACCTGGATGAATTTGTACACCAAATCACTAAAACGTCTAGTCTCTTCATGAAATGCCACTTGGCGCTATGCTTATGCTCTAATAGCAAAAAATTACAATATCAGTCCAGAATATTTCGACACTCCACAGTGAGACAACAGTTGTTTACGCAGATAGTGAAATTAGTAAACTTGATAAAACTTGTTTATCTCAGCTCTGCTGCTTGAAAATGAAGTTTAATCACTTGCTTTAATCTGATTGGGTTTTCAATATTACTTCGTCAGTTGGATATTAAGTTGAATGACTGAAATGAACTTCTAAGAAAATAAACTTCTCATGAACATGAGTGAAAAGATTGTTTTTTTATGTAAAAAATGAATGAATATTACTCTCAGAAATCAACAAAAAAACCTTATTCAAAATAAAATGTGGCAAGCATAACTCAAGAAATTAAGATTGCTAAAGAAAAACTATGAGTACATTTTTTTGGTAAATTTAGATACAATGAAAATTTTGATGAAATCTGTTTTTTTTTTAATTTTTAATATTCCATGTCAAAACTGGTCATTAAAATTTGTTGAAAATAGTGTAATGACAAAATAGCAGAGGTTTAATTTTTGGCACAATTAAAAAAAAATGTGGTAATTGTGCACTTTAGAGGTTCCAGGCCAATTCTGGTTGGTAAAAATTCTCATTACAATCGATAATATTTGAAATACTCCTTTAAAAAATTATTTTCAATCGGAGGACCTCAACATTTTGCATGAATAAAACTTTTTGAAACAAATAATCTATTTTTTTCTATATTTTTGGGATTATATTGAATTATTTGATATTATTATAATTAAGAAGTTATTTGATGAAAAAATTAATAGTGTGGTAATTATATAAATAAATAAAGTGAAAAGTACAAACATTTAAAAGCAATGTAATGTCGAATATTATCTAGTACACAGTATTATTGCAATTATTCATGAGGTAATCAATTTGGTAAACAATAACGTGGAGATGGTTGAATAGTGGAAAAAGTTAATTATCTTTTTTTGTTACTACAAATTTTGTTTTACTATAAATAAAATGTAAGGTGGCAACTGATATGACAGCCATTAAGAATTGATGTTATATTAGAAAAATATCAGTTTTCAGCGTATTTTTAACGTGAATTTAATTATAAAAAGCAACCAACAACGTATGAGTGGAGCTGCTCCCTCAATTCACATATTGTTAGGTGATGTTTATTATTTTTTTACATTAAGTTATTTGCACAAGGACCAAAAGATACTGTCTAAATAATAATATTATTTAATGGGTTGTTTTTCTATTCCTCACTATTTTCAAATAATTTTTAGCTCATTTAAAATGTAGATTTAATCACAGGAAACATTAATAATTAACATTCAAATGGTTCTCGTCTTCTAAGATTGTTTTATTTTATAAATATGCCTATTTATTTAAATTAAAATAATAATAAGAGCTTAGTAATGAAAATAATTGTTTAGTTAATAAATTTCTATGCTCCACTTTTATATATGACTTTCTAACACATCTTGTCAGAAACTATAACTGACAAAAATCTTATCTGTTACATATGTTCTTCCAACATGAGAATTTCTATACACCTTTATGAAATATGTACACTATATTTTAATTTTATTTGTACGTTGTCTACAAAATTCTTTGTTAATGATACTGTGTCTTGCCCTCTATAAAAAAAACAAATTTTATAAGAACTCAAATCTGACATAGCAGTAAAGATAGTCACCAGCAG
Organism: Druceiella hillmani; assembly: GCA_039881145.1. Classification (NCBI taxonomy): domain Eukaryota; kingdom Metazoa; phylum Arthropoda; class Insecta; order Lepidoptera; family Hepialidae; genus Druceiella; species Druceiella hillmani. The sequence continues at coordinate 7,769,397 of JAYKKI010000061.1, forward strand.
TAAAAATAACATTCCCATTATTAATATTGGTAACTATACTTTTTCAATGCCAAAACTTAATCGCGATCCTAGTGATGCACGATTTTATTAAACGCATGGTTTGTTTCACAAAGAAAAACTGGGTAGAGCGGGCTCTACATCTTTAACTAAGAAGGAAATTGTGCATGACAAATTTTAATCGCTGACAAGAACTGTAAATTTTTTTAGAGGAAAACAAGGTTATTCTAAACATTCATGCAAAGTATTTGCCACACTGAACATTTTTGAAATATCATAAATGGAATCAACTAGCAAGTTTGTCATTTATTTTTACTCTATGTATCATTTCATTCAATGGAACCACTACTTTTTCACACGGTCCAATCTTTTTTTAAATTTTCGAAGGCAGTCAACATTTATTTTGCATCCAAAATCCAGATTCCTAGCAGTTTATCTTTTATTCTTATGAATAAAGAAATTTTATATTGGGAGGTTAAGGTTGTATTGCAGATAACCAATAATTTTTAAACCGATTTAGTCAAATGTGCGGTCATTCATCTGGCTGAGTGGGCAGAGATGTTGTGATAAAGGGGATTCTATTGCAAGGGCATTGTTCTCGAACTTTTCCAAAACAACTCTCAAACAATATGCTAGTATATCAGTCTATAGAAACTGTTCTTTTACTTTCCAGAACATTCATTGCATAATAACCTATCTGTCCAAAAAACGAGGTTACCATCTTTTTTCTAGCCGTTCATACTGTCTTCATATCTGTAAGCAACTCTTCAATAGAAAACACACACTGCATAGACTGCCTCTTAGTTTCAGTTTCCTAATAGTATATCCAGCACTCGTAATTCATGACAATGTTGAATACAACATTAGACTGACCTTTATCAAATTTATCTAACATTTCACAATGCCAATCTACACAATAGTGTGTTAAGCTTTATTTAAATCATAAGGAATCAATCTATCTTCCGACCAAATGGTAAACTCTCTTAACAGTCTTTATTGTGAGACACACAGCATTGATCTTATCTTCAGTTATCACTTTTGAGGACTGCCCTCATGCAGACCTTCATTGAGATTGGGACAACCATACTTGAACTCATTAAAACAATTATAAATGGGATGGGCATTCATCACAAAATGCCAATCGAAGTCAATGGTAACTTTGATGTTGATCGAGACCACAATGAAAGTCATAAAGTATCATGGAGTGAACATTTTCTCATGTTAAATTCATCTTCACGTTATACACACAATTTTCAAATTGCTACCAATTTATAAAAACAGATGAATCATTTAAACAAAGTACCAAGTGTAAAAAGAAATGGCAAACTGAAGCAAAGTAATCAATGAATTACAAAATAATTCGTTAACAATAATAATTTTATAACCATTATTACAAATGGTCAATTCTAAGAACTTTGAATGCTACCCTTGTACAATGTTCCAATTAGAGACACGTGTACCAAAATGAAAGTGTTATGCAGTAGCAAATGCCATAGGAATGCTTTGTGCCAAAAATTAGAGGAAAGTCGAGTAGCCTCGGGCTGCGTGTAGTCATGGATATTTAAATTACTAACAAAAAAGTATGTTGCATGAACAAAACTTGTCCCAAATATCTTGCCATAAAGTAAAAAACAAAAGCAATTCAGTTGCAACACCAACGTTGAGTGAGTGAGAAGTCGCTATGATTTTTGTCTCTCTTGTTGCTCTGATTTTGTAACTCCCAAAGATTTTTGTTCTCATTAAAAATTTTCTTTAGCTCCTAAAGATTTTTGTTCTCATCAAACATTTTCTTTAGCTCCTAAAGATTTTTATTTTCATCAAAAATTTTCCAAGCCTTCATTAAAGGATAATGGAAGTATGTACACTAGATTACGGTTTAAACTGTAGGAAATTTAATATATTTTACAGTTTTAATGTCTTGCACCGTAAAAGTTAAAATATTACTGAATGAAAGATATTGAGTAACCCCAGATACAATGATGTCAGGTAATACCGATCATTATTTTGAGGCTTTGGATTTTTTAATATGGTTGTGATAAACTGCCATTGCATAGGCAATTTGCTTTTTTATAAATAGTATTTTAAAATGATGATTCTGATTTTTGCACAAAATTTGAAATATTTAAGGAAAGAACTAGTAATGGAGGCAAGTAGGTCGTAGCAAAGCTCAAAGCCGCATGGGATCAAAAAATTATTGTAGAGCCAAAGTTAGAAAGACTTAAATTCAGAAGCAGAAGAGTATGGCACGGAAAGACTTCTTTTCTGTTTTACCAAAAAAATGCCAAAATTGTTTTAAGAACTTCCAAATCGACTAGTATTTCGTGGGCTATTAGAATTAATCAACCAGAAATTAAACATTTTGTGAAGAATTAAAACACCTTCTAGTAGTCATGTAAAACAGTTTAATACTGAGGCACTGGCCTTCCACAAGTGCAGTAATTTTATTACAATGGTTGTTGCCAATATCCAACGCATCAAAAAAACACTTAGTGACACGAGTTCAAAAAACTCAAAAGAGCAAGATTTTAACATTTTCACTGTATAAAAAGACTTGGAAGACAGACAAAAAGTAAAGGAAATAGAAAGCACCAAAAAAGCACAGAAAAGCACTAAACTGTTGTTGAAAACCAAAAAAAAAAAATGTCAAAAACGTGTCCCAAAAAATCAGAATAGAGAAACTGAGTGTACTATATGCTGTGAAACGTTTGAATAAGACCAGATATAATGCTATGACTGAAAAGATTGGGCACACGAGGACTGTGTCTACATCGATGCTTTAGATCTTCAGTATAATTGTGACATCTTTAAGGCCAACATACATTTCGTCCAGTCAACAACATTTAGGCCACCATTGATAACTATGTCCATCTTCTGTGTTGCCAAACTTTGAACGCCTTCATGTGAAATGATTCCTCTCCAGTAGTTTTGTTAAGTGTCTAAATATTCTGGACTGATAGTATACACTCGTTGAAACAAAATTTTCTTTCATAGACCTAAAATAGCACACTATCAGGATGAAAATGTTAAACTGAAATATTAAATTTTTAGCAACTTACATGTAACTAAAATATTAAAGCTATCACTTTCCGACAATCCCTCCAAGTTCTCAGCCTCACAGGAGTATCTACCACTTTGCTCTCTGCTGATGTTGGAAATTATCAAATCTTGCGATGTGATATTCATGTTTTCACTTGTCACTAACTTTTCACCCTGGAAAAAACATATTACTCGAAATCAAAAATGTATTGAAACCCATGAATTAGACAAATAGTTAATTGACTTATTCTGACTGTGCAGTATTTCATAAAATATCATGAAAATACAGTGTATTCAAAAACCAGTATTGAAACAATTATAAAAACAAAACAAAAATAAACCTAGTTGTGATCCTTAAATATGATGCTGAAATAAAGTTGATTAGCAAAACTTCAAAATTGTGTAAAACAAGATACAAATATGTATTTTATTAAAAATAAATGTTTCTCACATAAACAGAAAAAACCAGGAACACCAAAAATATTTTTCTTTTCCATTTTCAGTACAGAAAAGTAAACAAGGGAGCAATAGGAATCCTGAAAATTAGTTTTAATAATAGGTGTTTGCTATTTTTTATATAATTATATCACGTCAGTCACACCCAGTTCTTATGGTTTTATACAATTCTTTAATGCACAAAAACTCAACCTCTGCCAGCTAACGAGTAGACAGGAAGGAACAGGAAAATATTTTCCGTATGGACTTAGTAGTTTTTCGTATTTGTTATTAGGCTTTCTAAATATTTCACTGACATCAATTGCATAAAGACAGTAATATACAGTGTTTCTGGCATGGAACATTGTCTTTATGCAATCAATATAAATATGGTCTTCAGAAAGCCCAATAACAAATGTGAGAAATTTAGCAAATTGAATTAAGTTGGTTTTTACTTTTTTTTTATTAAAGCCTAATTAATCTATAGGTGAATTAAACCATAACAATATATTGAGTCCAGAATGTATCTACTATTTTCTATTATTCAATAATGAAACAATATTTTGTGACACTGTCAGAATTTTACATTTTTTTATTAATATTTTAGGAGGGCAATTGCAAGGTTATTGAATGATTCATCTTTTGTTGTATATCTTTGAAATTTAGCAAATATTTTCTTTACTCTATAGTCTATTCCTTTATAACATTATTCTATATTTGTAAGGCATAAGTAACTTATTCAACATTTTGGTCAAACTGACCAACACTTCAATAAATATTGTGGATAAATAAATAAGTGTATGTCATATATTTGTTAAGTCTAACAATTCCTATGATCATTGTTAGCAATCATATACATATATATGTAGATTATTGATTAGTTGGTACAGCAAGAATTTGTTTCACATTCTTCCCAAGATGTAAATAAACTATGATATTTTTTTGTTTTTGGTCTTTATAAATTTTTTTTGTATGTTCAACATTGTCTCAATGATAATTACATTTAAATATTTCATTATCATAAAGGGAGGTTTCCTTTGAATAATTTCAGAATAACATTGAATCACCAGTACAATCTATATTTCTTTATATGAAATATAAAGACCTATAGAGCCCCCTTATTATACCAATGTAACAACTTCTGTATATGCATATTAATATTATATTTGATAGGTCTATACTGTAATACTCTTTTATAGCATAAATGAAAGATGGACAAGGAAATATTGCTATACCTCCATATTTTCTTGACCATCCTTCTAAATTAACGATGGTCAGGGAGGAAATATTGTTATACCTCCTTTTTTTCACTTGTGTAATGAATTCATACATAGATATAATTCTAATTACTTATACTTACATCATAAAGCCACCTTAATGTCATTACCCATGGATTGGCTCTAATTTCACACCTTAAATGGACTATATCATACTCTAGTATTGCACTTGTGTTGCCTACAGTCAATTTAACTACCTCCAGAACGGGTTTATCTGTAACCAATGTTTAACGACGATGCATAAAAAAATTGAAATAGTACTGTTCAAACATATATTAGATGAAAACTTATTTTAATTTTTTCTTTATTACATAAATTTTCCTATTAAGCCAATAGGTTTTTAATTTAAAATGTAAAAAACAAATTTAATATCACATTATAAAGAATTAGTGTCTTGAACTAGAAATTTACTAACTAGTTATTTTATGTTATCTCTCATTTCTCCGATTCAAGAGAGAATTTCATATATTGGTTGATTTTATTCAGATAAATTAATCTTTGAGTATTTAAAACATTTAAATGAAACTGATTATTCTTAAAATATCTTATTTCATAGTGTAATTACTAATAATGATAAGAAGAGATTTGAATAATAACTCAACATTTAAAAAATTGTTTTCATTCTACTTTCACAGAAATGGAATGTGATTTGGTGGATAAAGCTTTTTATTTCTAGAAACAAAGCAACTTCTACTGCCATCTCCTGTTTGATTATTGTTTAAATCAGTAACTAAGTACCAAAATTTGCCGAGAACTAAAGTATAATATAACAACGTACAATATACATTCAATATAATGCTATCCATCCTTGTGGCTTTGCTCGGTGCCATTAGAGTGTTGGTCGCAGAACAAGCGAAGCTCTTGCCATTGTCCTCCTTTCGCGGTATGAATTGTATCACAGATAGGGAGCCATTGCTGCTGTATGAATTGCTCTAAAATAACAACAAATTTAAATTTAAATATTCGCTATTGAAAATAATAAATTAACTAACTAAAGCGAAATAATTACAACATTGACCTAACACAAAATATAATAATTCCGAAAGTAGCAAATCACTCAGTGCCTGATATTCAATCCTATTTAACCGCTTGAGTGCTGATGAGCGCCATCGTGCTCGTGCGCATACTAACTAAATTTGCCGCGAGCGTCACCGCGCTCGTGAAGTCAGTTACTGTTTAGCACGCAGTTAGGGGAGGTCGCTCGCACGCATTTTTTATCTTTCTACGTGTTATATAAAGTTCAAATTATAATATTATTAGTAATTACAATATAAAAAGGATTCAGGAAAAGAAAATTTTTAACCCCTAATGTCGGAATATGAAAATAATTTGAGTGAAAATGATCGTTTTTCAAGTTGTGAAGAAAGTAATAGTGGGAGTGACATTGTGGTGCGCTCACAATTTGGCGTAATGCAAATTTTGAGTGATAGTGATAATAGTGAGGGTAACAATTATTTTGCTGATACGGAGGATGTACCGGACTGGGAAAGTACGATGTGACCTTGATTTTTCTCTGTAATTTATTATCATTGTACAAGTTTTTATTAAGAAAACACCGAAAAAATTATTAATATTGTATAATTTTTGGAAGAGACACAGTTTTTTTTTCGAGACAAGGGTAAATGACATCAAAAACAAAAGATTTCTTTGGCATTTTTAAGTATATATGAGTAAAAAACCATGGCACTAAAACGGTTAATACTCAATTTTGAATATATAATATTTAACATGCTTGGTGCCCCTCGCTGCATTCTAAGCACTTTCTTTACTTGTCAGCCATGCCCCAAAGATGTTTCATTTGCCAGACATAAAGTGTAGGCTTGAATAAAGGTCCCGAGATACTTGGGACATGCTAGTGATCTAATCTCAGTGCATGGTTTTTAAAACTTCTTCCCCTGATAGGAAAAATGCAAACGTATGTTGGGTCTAAAGCGCCAGTCATGAAGTCAGTCTTAGATATTTACTTAACACTAAATTGAAAGATCTAACATGTAGCAAACCAAAATGATCTAAGTTTATAAATTTACTGCTCCATTAGCTTTATCATCTTTATACCATATTTTCAAAAACATGTTTAAATCAAGCTACAGATTAAAAATCTCCATGATGTTTCTATCTTATCTATGTTATCTTCATCTCAATCTGTATATGAATGTAGATATTAACTATAGCATAATTGTGAAAAAAAAATTAATAATCGATACTATTTATTTATAAAAAAAGATTATTGTATACGACAATAGATTTTTATTGAAATGACTAAAATCAATTCCATTTTCTGTAATTTCTATGTACTTTGCTCAATTTCTATTAATAATTCTTTCGCTAAACTTTTATATTTGTTTCATTGATAGGTTACTTACTACATTAAACTGTACAATCAACATATGCTCATCCAACCACCAACTGATCTCGGGAGCTGGATACGAGCCATTGGTGAAGCAAGTAATACTGTAAGTTTTACCCTCAGATAACGGCTGATTGCTGGTTAATATCTTTACACTCTCAGGCGCAACTGAAACACAATTTAAAAAAATGTCTTGTATTGCATGAACATCTAAAATACAATAATTGTCATTTACAAATGAATATCTATAAATATGATTTGGAAATTAAATACTTTAACAAATAAAATTTTTAATTTCTGTGTTAGTAAAAGTTTGTTAGATTCCAATGAATTATATTATATTTATCAACTATTCTTGGATTCTTTAATGCGTTAAACATACATAAAGTCTTGTAAACAACAAGAGGGAAATTGGGAAAATTTGTTAGAAGTAAATAAGTAGAGCAATTTTCCAGAACAGCTAATGAAAAACCAATTTTCCAAAAATGCCAATGTTTAAACGTGTTAATCAAGTTTTGGGAACAAAGTCTTAAGCAAATCATTAATTAAAGGGGATTTTGAGACAGAACTATTCCAGAGAACGCCAGTAACAGTTGTGAAATTGTAAGTGAATATGAAAATGTTTCTCAAAACAAGTGTTTTTTGTTATGGAAAATGTGGAAAAATTGTGCTTATTTAGGATGAATTTACTTTAAAACTATTAAAAGAAAGTAGGCGAAAAGACTACGACGAAAAAATATATATTATCAAAAAGCAAGTGCTACGCATATTTTATTTAATTAAATATTTAAAATATAAATTATTTAAAATATGTGCTGGTTTCGATAATACAGAGTTGTTTTATTTTACGGTATTTAATTTTGTTAGTAAATGCACTTAGGTCGGTGAAACTTTCATTTTCTTCTACTCAGACGATTCAGGTGAAATTCATATTTTAGAGAAGGCTATATTTAGAGCAAAGTTAATAAATAATTTCCATTAAACATTTTCTTCTTCGTATGACAGAAATTTCATTTTTGATTAGTATTCAAAAACATAATGAGAACCAAAAATGTCCCTTTTTTGCAAAATATTTCCCACATTAAATGCTAAAGAAGCTATGAAATTATTTTTTCATATCGCCTGCTCCCCAAGCTTCTATATTTTGGAATTTTTAAGGAATACATAAACACTTTGTTCCTTGTAAAAAAACAATGTCATAAGGCGGCAGTGTCAATGTCATAATCAGTAATTCACTAAAATTTCACTACGAAAAGAGTATTTTGCACCAAGTTTGTATGAAACTTATTAATTCATACATCAAAACTGCTCATGCACACCAACCGGGAGAAATATTAGTGAAAATAATCATTAGTAATAAATTCTCTAAACAGTATTGCTTCTTATACTTTCATATTTTCAATATTTTTTAAAAAGCTTTCTTGCATGTCAAACACATACCTGTGTCTCAATTATTTATTAAATAAATGCAGATATTCTAGACTACATAACGACACATCCTTCAAACTAAACCTATTTATTATGTCGTAAAAATATGAAAAAAGGCAAGATTCTAAAAGTCTCAAGGAGATCTAAAGGGTGGCATGAATTCACAGAGAAATAAATTTCACCAGATACCGCTTTAGTACTATACCCATTTCCTTAATTTTTCAAACTCAGATAAACAACTGACTTTACTCGGCTCAGTACTGTGTTTTTCATGGCACTATGAAAATTTGGATGAATGTTGATTCATATCTCATCTGGCTTATCAATTTTATAATTTATAATTTTTATATTACACAACAATGTGAAAAATTATATGTGTTTTCCATTAGATTATAATTTTTATATTTTGGTATAGTAGGTCCAACAATATATTTGTCATAAATCATATACCTTAGTAACAACCGAAAAGTCGGTCGTCTTCAACATCAAATGACCACATGAAAACAAATCTTTCTAAAATTATGTATGCTAACACTACCTACAATATCTCGACAAAAGTGGTTTAAAAGCTTCTATTTAATGGAGTATCAGGATAAATATATTCTTTTCTGTGTAAATGAGATCATACCATACAACTCCAAAAATAAATCAGACACCAAAGGTGCTGTCTGGTTATTGTTACTGGCTGCACACTGAATATGTTTGTTGGCATACTCTCGTCCTAGTGGCAGGAAGAGCTCATTCTCCCGCACGCCAGGTATCTCACTAGGTCCATCCGACTTGTCTAACAGAGTGCCCCCTTGCCACCAAGTTATCGTTGGAGGCGGCTTTCCTGAAAAAACAAACATGGAAATATTTTATAAAAGAAAGAAAAAATAAGAAATTTAAAAAATAGGTGTGGGGACTTATAATGGAAAAAAATTAGTCCACAAAATCAAACAATGTTGAGATTCCTTGAACAAATAGAATGAATAAGTAGCAAACAGTTGACATGAAATATATATAAACATGTGATAAGATGGACAGGAAATTTTACTATCATATTCAGAATTTATTAACAAAGGAAAGAGCTTGATTCTAATCACTATTTTATCTCTTAATTTTTGAGCTCTCTTGTAGAAATTGCTTGCGAGGCAATAATTTAAATAATGGAAATATATTGAAGTCTGCAAAATAATAATATTTCAAAACCCTTAATAAACAGAACATATAAAAAGTTGGTGTCTGCCTAAAGATATCACACTAAAGATATCTCAAATAAATTCATAAACATACCTCTAAAATATTATTACCCTATTTTCACGATTCTTACATGATCTGGATCTCCTGGACTATATAAATTCAGAAAAAACCATTTTGAAGGCTTTCACAAATCTGTCAAAACCCATTTATGCCAGTAATGTAAAACTTTTGAAAGATTACTACTATATATTTTACGAAATATAATTCTTGACCAATAAAAATTAGTAATAATAGTATGATTTTTGTATTACCTCCAATAACTAAACAACTAAGTACCAAGTTATCTCCTTCATGGAGAGGACCAACTTTCTTCTCAACCTTTGTCCCTATTTCATCCAAAAAGAACGGTTGACTTGGGAGAACTGGAATGAAAATACAATTAGAATTAATTATAATTTTCTTTGGAAAATGGATTAAGTCTTGGCTACTTCATTTAACAAAATGTAATGAAAGTGTATTACTGAAGTCTTATTATAGGAGTCTTCAAAAACTACAGTCTAAGTCGGTACTGTCAAAAGGATGCTTCTTTTATGATACAAAAGTCATGTTCAAGAATTGAAAAAAAAGCCTTAATTTTATTATTGGCATTAACAACATCAGAACTAATTAAGTTTCATGTGACATCATTACATATGGAAAACAATAAACTTGCACCTTTTCTTAAAAACCTGTTTTATTACAACACTATCATGATACGCTTTCAGAGTATAAATATCAGCATTGATGTAAGAATAGTGATTTACTACTTAATATTAATTTTAATATATTTAAAAATTAAACAAAATTTAATTCTTCTCTCTAATCGGCCTAATATTCATGTTGACCCATAAAATAAAGTCAATATTATATTGTCTATCATGTACGAATTGAACTTAATAGTTGTGGTATTGATTTATAAACATGTTAATAAATTAGTGATTAAGACATTGTTGAACTTTAGAATTAATTTTTAGATACACAATCTGTAAATATATTCGTAAAAAAGAATGTTCAAAGTATTTAGGAATAGGTTTATTATTTTACAAATATATCATGATAAAACTAGGTTTAATTAAGATTCATTTGCACTAATCACTGGAATGCAATGTTCATTCAAAACGACATAAAAGACAAGATAAAATCATAAACTGTCTACATCTTAATTGTTGCCTATCAACAAAGCTGCCTATATTGTAACTATGAGTTAAACACTAATTATTGCCAATTATGTTAGTGTATTACAGAATGCCTGCATCGAGTTAATGTTAACCCACATCAATAAAAAATCTTGCTGATGATCAACTTTGTGTGTAGTTTTTTTTAATTTTTCATCATTATAGATTCTTTTTACTCATTATGTTTATAGCATCTGAGGCTTGATTTTGGGTTAATTACATAATACTTAAATCTCTGTCATGTACTCTTTATTCTTTTGATGTCTTATAGAATAAAGCAACTCTGAGTGTCTTTAGCTTATCTACATGTATGAAAGCTCTGTGGCTTCCAACTGAAAGTTTATAATGCAACGCTGCTCTATATTTTCTGACAAATACAAACAAAACCAATTAAATGTGTAAAGCAAGTTAACAAAATGTTTTAAACTCACTTCTAAGAACAATTTTTCTAATAACAATTTTCTGTATTTGTCCGCTGTTTACTACAACTTTTCTTTTAATACCAATTTTTAAACATTATACCAATATGACTTTGATATCAAATATTAGCGTTCAGATTAGGTTGACCTATTCCTTTTTCGATTATATAGCTTCAACATTCAAATCTTCCTACAATTAACATTTATGCATTCTTTGAATTGTGATATCTGATTACATCTAGAACTAAACAAAAATTATAATAAATCATTTTTGAATAAACTCTGTAACAATTATTCTCATAATGCTGTAAACACCATACGTATGATTTCTTTTATGATTACGTGATTATGATGTCTTACCGAAAAAAGAAATCAAAAATTTGATTTTTTTTTGTATGTAGACAGAAATATTTGATTTGTATATAAACAGAATTTATATGCGGAAGCTAATATATACAATAACAGTATATAAAATTCCAGTCCTCAGGATATATTACGTTAATGCCAGGTTAATCTGTACCTTTAAATGTAAAGAATTAACTGACATGTTTACACTGGCGTAGACATAAGACTTTACAAGCTTATGTCCATATTTACGATATATAAATCCAAATTTATATGTATAATACACATACATAACAATTTAGTGAACTGTTGAGTTTAGAGTAACCAAACGAAGGCAATTTTTCTTAGTATTCTTGCTTTCTCAGTAATCTTTGTTGTAACACATTATTTCTAGTTTCTATCATAAGCAGTTTCCATCAAAAATAATATTGCATTAAGGGTAGGTAGAATATGTTTTCAGTAAACGTCGTTTGATGTCAACCATCTTAAATATAAATTATAATTTCTTCAATACGAAAAAAATTTGTGAAGATAGAAAAATAAATCTAGCACCATGTAAATAGATTTTGCTCAAAATATATTATAATTTAATGAGAAATTAATTCTGAAATATAATAGAAAACGCTCAAAAATGCCTTGGCACTAATCTAACCATACCTGCTATGGGCATATTATTTTAAAAATGTATAGATGGAAGTAACATTTTTAAGGTAATAATAGATATAAATAAAAGGAAACTTTTACCATGTTGCATTGATTTTTTTCCACTGTTGACGTAAACTTTTAACAAAAAGTTGTTTATTTGCTGTGTTAAATATCTGTATAACAATATATGTAGCCAGATGACTTTGTGCCATATTTCTTATAATAGAAATGTGCGAGGATTGTTTCTCAATCACCCATGGACCTTTGAGATGGAAGCATTGTCGTTTTTCTCCGCATTCCTTTCATTAGTATATGTTGCATTATTTTAATAGAAAATGGCAATAATTTCTAAAAATGGTTATTATTTTGATTAGCTAGTATAGGTATTGTACTAGCATACATATGTATATTTATTAAATTATATAGATAATAACGACAGACAAGAAGATGTTCTTCTCATTACAACAGAGTACTGAATATGAATTTGAATATATATTTAGATGCAAGATTTACACAATGTGAACACCAAATTCGCAATCCACAATTTTTTAGGGCTTAGATGCCGGCATCTTCTATCAAATTCTCTCGTAATTATTGTCATTATATTCGTTTTCAATTAATTTCACTTTTCTCGTAATTATCGTCACTATATTAGTTTTCAAGTAATTTCAGAGTGCCGAATTCGAATTTCAGTGTTTTTGAATTTCAAAAAGGACGGCATCTGTCATTTGCTATAAATTACCACTATTATCAATTTCGATTAATTTTAGAACACTACAGTAGAATCAACAATGTTTTTGAGATTGAAGGTGAGGATATTTGTCACTCGTAATAATCGCCTCGATATTCGTTTTAGACTAAATTTGGCGTACTGAATTCTATTTGCGCTATATTTTATGGGATTCGGGATGACGGTATTTGTCATTCACAATAAATAACCGTTATTTTAATTTTCAAAATGGCGGTATCTGTCATTCACTGTGAATCGCCAGTATATAGAGTGAGGATATTTGTCACTCGTAATAATCGCCCCTATTTTCGTTTTAGACTAAATTCGGAACTGAATTCTATTTGCGCTATATTTTATGGGATTCGGGATGATGGTATTTGTCATTCACTATAAATGATCGTTATTTCAATTTTCAAAATGGCGATGTCTGTCATTCTCGTTTTCAACCAATTTTAGGATATTGAATTTCAATTTCAAAATATTTTTGAGATTCGGGATAGCGGCATCGTTCGCTATAAATTATCACTATTTTTGTTTCTGAATAATCACAATGCCGTAATCTTTATTATAAAAAATATAGTGAAATTTAAATCCTAAATTTAGTCCGAAATCGAATATAGTCATGATTTATTGTGAGGGTTACAGATGTGGCCGTCTTGAGGCAACCCAAGGTCAGTCGAAATCAAATATAGCGACGATTTATTGCAAAAGATGCAGATGCCACCACATTGGATCATAAAATATTGTGAAAATCAAATTCAGTAGCCAAGACGTAATAAAAAACGAATATAGTGACAATTTATTGCCAAAGATAGAGATACCGCCACCTTAGAATTATTGTGAAAGATACAGTGCCGCCATCGAATGCTGCACACTCAAGTTTGTGGTTGGTGATAAACAGTAGCAATTTCAGTCATGAATAAACCCTATTTTTCGAGCAAAAAGTTTTAATTTAAACTCCACTCTCTCCTATCGGGATTGATATTGGTATTAGGCTTGTCCGGTATCCAATGCTTTATACTTTATCAAGTTAGGGTATTTTGAAATTCTGCACGATAACGAGTATAAAAACGAGTGAAAAATTATAAATAATATATCGAAAACTTGTATAGTTAAATAATATTTGAAAATAAAACAAATCGAAGATTACCACACCCTTCCCCATTCATCTGATTCCAACGTTGTATGTGGTCGGTACGATGAATTATATACTTTGTAAAGGTAAAGGGGTTTTACCTCGCTCATAAAATACTTTCAAAATCATTATTTTTGAAAAATAAGTGTAAAAATGCCTCTTCACTTTTGTAGTCGTAACATAAATGTGATTATTTTGGTATTACTATGTGTAAAAATTCGTAAGGTAAAACGAAAAATATAGTATATTTTTATTCCATATTTTGTCTAGATATTCCGTGCGAATTGACCACTTTACTAGTGAGCATGTGCGTGTGCGTAGTGACCAAATGCTCCTATGTTACATAAAACTACGCAGAGATACCTAAAGTGATAACCACTTGCTAACACATTTTTTTTATAAACCGACGAGTCTTGTCTTGATTACGTAAATATTTCGTGCGCGGGTTTTCACTATGCGCGTTTACCGCAGATTCTTCTAACCAACTGCATGTCTTTGGGCATAATGGTGACTCGTTTGGCATGAATAGCGCAAAGGTTCGTATCTTCGTATAGGCCCACTAGATAAGCCTCGCTCGCTTCTTGCAAAGCTAACACGGCCGAGCTCAGGAATCTCAGGTCTCTCTGGAAATCCTTCGCGATCAACCACTGGAAGGGCAGTTTGCGAATAAGGAGATCGGTACTCTTCTGGTAGCGTTTGATTTCCCTGAAAGCGATATCCCCGGGACGATAGCGGTGAGGTTTTTTAACGTCACCTGTGGCCGGTGCGCTCTTCCTCGCCGCTTTGGTCGCTAGTTGCTTCCAGGGCGCCTTGCCACCTGTATATTTGCGCGCTGTCTTCTTTGTACGGGCCATTTTTAAATTAATTTTACTTAGTTAACAACGTTAAGGGTCGGATGTCAGCGGTGGAGTAAAGTATTATTAGTTTCTATAATTATTTGATTTCTCAACCCAACACTATTTTGCTTCTACCAATTATTCACTAAGTATTACTTAATTCCAGTACTTACTTATTATAGATAGTTGGATTGCCGTATTGCGTGTTTGTGCTAAGTTAAAATCGACTCTGCATCGGTAGAGGCCCTCATCTGTTTCAATGAGGGGATCGATGGTGAGAGTGGTAGGAGTTGACTCTATTTGCAGCATCAATCTGCTGCTTCGTGCAAATTCGTTATCTTTCCAGTGAGTGTAGTTACGAGCATCATAACTGAAACAAAATAATCGCATTTAAATAAATAATATTTTTAAAGTAAATAAAACGGAAAACAGAAAAAGACTATCAAGAAAAGAATTCCAATACAACCTCATTTTAAAGAAAAAAAATCTTGAAAAAAATTTAACTATCATCCAAAAGGAAATATTACAAATTAACATTTTAAACGACAGTAACTTTCATAATGATTAAATACAAAAATATTCTCAAAAAACTCCCAGCTTAAAAATATTTTTTGACTAAATCATTGTTTGAAAATCATTGATCTGAAGTTAATAAAAAAATAAGTCTCCAAAAAGTTTGAAAATTTCCTAATTTTGTTAACCTCTATATAATTTTTTTTAGTTAATAAAAGCTATGTACTATTACTAGTTTTTACTTTTTCTTGATGTCTTCCATTTGGAAAATAATGTGCCAATTTGTAATAAATAAATATATAAATGGTAAGTAAATAATTTCACGATAATATGTGTGACAAAGTATTTACAGATAATTAGCAGTATAAAGCACAATCACTAACAGTTAGTAATTAAGAAATTATAAAGTATCGACAATATAATCAAGCGTCATTAATCTAGATCTTATTATTTTATCGAAGTCCAGGAAGTTACTAACAGCATATAAAGCTTATAGATATTAAACCTGTACTACGCTAATCAAATCATAACAAAACCTGGAATCTTTCTGATATGAAAAGACAAGTCCTTGACACCTATCAAGTTGATTTACCAGTTTTATGATTATGCATATTGGTTATAATTCATCACCTTGAGGTTTTTTTACAAGTCATTTACTTAGGTTTGTGCTATGTGTTTCATTAAATTGGTAGTTTTTGTCTTTGACAAAGCTTTCAATTTAATGAAAAAATAAAATTGAAATGAAACTATATATCTTGAAATAAAATATTTTATTGTTTTTAAAAATGCACGTGTAATTATGCTCAAAGTGTATTGCTTTTTTCCCCTTGCTTTCTGTCTTATTATATAAATTGTGCATTTATATGATAATATATATTGTTATTACTATTCATGTGCAAAAGTGTGTTAAAGATAGGGAAAACCCTATCTTTAATTAGCAGTGTGCTTATATAACAGTTTACTATAATTTAAATACTGCAAATGTTTTCATTACTATTGTTTTCTTAAAAGATTATAACTTGCTTACAGTCACATCCAGTTGGCATGAATAAAAAGAAAACGTTTTCCAAACTGTCTCAAATTTATTCTAATATATTTTGTACACTAGTTTTAACTTGGTAAAGAAAAACAAACAAAGGTAAAGAAAACAAAGGGTAAGGTTTGGTAACAAAGGTAAAGAAAAATGGAGATGAAATTTGAAGAAAATGTTATTGTGATAAAAATACATCTTAGCGTTAGAAAGGGCTAATTAGTAGACGAAAACGACGAAAGGATCATAAAAAAAGGAGGAAGGCCTGTGCCCGGTATTTTCATCGGTATTTTCATAATAAATAATCAACAGCTGGAAAATAAATTTGAAATACGCCATTTATTCATAATAACATAATTGCGACCGACTCCAATCTCTCAAATACTTTGTTTTTCATGTATATCCTTTTATTTACAAAAATAGTGAAATTTTCATTAATGGCCCCAAATAGCGGTTGGTTTAATCATTCCTATATACTTAGTTCATTGTCTAATGTTTCTCCTCCTTTCTTGCGCGATCCCTTTTAGGTGATAAATAACTATATAAATTTTGATACTTCATATACAAGCCATTTATTAACAAATAAATAAAAATTAATTAAATTAAAGTATTATTCTTCTTGATTTCTATTTAAGCGTCGAACAAAAAACTAACAGATTTCGTATTAATATGTTAATGATAACACTGTAACTAATAGGGTGAATTTGTCTAAATCATATTTGTTTTTAAATCATACCGCAACCATTACTAGGCTTTAATATCAGTCAGTATCTCTACTAACAAAAAATGTAAATAACAATCCAGTCATTTTGACTAATATGAGTGACCGCGGTTTGTTGATAATCCATAAGAAAATATAAAATATTTTTTTAATTATTTTTTTGTTTTTTTTTTTAATAATTCATGTGTTTTGTTGAAATGTTACCTTATAAGTGATATTTTAACCAAATATGGTCGAATAATGTATGTACTTTCAAATTCATTCAGCGTTATAATTTGTACATGCCGGGCTGTTATTTTCATGCGATTTCGAATTGCACTTGGCTTGACTGTCTTTTCGCACTCAAAGCCCTATCTTAAATCGTACTAAAATGAATTAGGAATATCAAGGTCATTCACTGCAAATTCAAAATGGGTTTTTATTTTACTATATCCTAACTAAATGGCAATATAATTCTTGGTCTCAAGAGGACACAGACGAAGCTCTTCAGAAATGTGGTGATTATGTTTTAAAGTTTAATGTGGTGTGTCGTATATATATTATACCAAAACCAATATTTAGATGACAGTTAAATTTACCTAATAAAATTTAAAAGGATCAGATCAACGCAAAGTATACGATGGTCAAAAGATTTGTGTGAAGAGATGGAAGCAGAGCTAGCTGAACCTATTTTGCTACTAGAGTCTAGATTTTCCGGTTTGAGTTATTTATGATTTATGCCGCTTGATTTGTGAGTTAGCACAAAAATATTTATCACGTGTATAATGCGGAATTTTACAATCTTTATCACTACTTATTCGTTCTACCCATGTTGATGTACAAATGCAAAAGTATGGCAGAAGATCTCAAACGAAAGTATCAACTGAATAAGTATACTGATATTTATATCTCCATTATTTAGCGTGTGGCTCAAAAATTTATATAGGATACATAGCTTGAAAAATCTAGAGAATCTCATATCCTTCCTATTTTGGGTAGTAAATCAACGTATGTTCTTAACATAGACGCCATTCATGCACGAGAATATGGACAGCAATGCCCTATTTGTCAGAAAACACCACGCAATAATTTGAAATGTTAGACAAATCATTTTTTTTTAATCATTGAAACAGAATTTTAAGATTGTTAGTAATTCAGTATCATTAATAGAATAGATCAGTAACTCCAAGATCACTAATAAAAGAAGCAAACATTTCAGAGATTTTAGGAATAGCACGGGCGAGTCGTCTATATAGAAATAACTATGTACGGTTTTGATACATGTGAATATGGCCATGTAATCGCTTTAAAATCAGAGATGAAGAATATGTCGTGAGTGATGTAGATGGGGTAGAGAAAGACCAGACATTGTGCCATAAAATAATTCACAGCCATTTACTACTAAAAAGCAACAAATACACAAATGACACTGATGATGTGTCAAGTGCAACAAAGGCAACTGAACTATTACAAAAGTCTCAAAAAGATCAGATGCCATCTATTTTGGTATTTGGCCTCAAAAAAAACAACGCAAATTATAAGTTCAAACGCAGGTTCAGAAGTTATATTGAGAGAAATTGAATTTGTAGCTTAGGAACTACAAAAATGAATTGCGATTGCAAAGAGGTACTATCCAGATATAGAAATGATTCGGTCAAATATTGAAAATATCTCTCCCATACTTCTTTATAGTTGTAGAAAATTGAAATAAGTGACAAAAAAATAGTACAAAAACTCAGGTTCTCACAAAAAGTCCTTATAAAAGAGAAAGCGAAAACAGTATAGAAGAATCAAAGAAAAAAAGGTATCTGATAGCTATGGTTCACAGAATATTTTGGAAAAAAAAGCAATTATGGAAAAAAGATGTCAAGGAAGAATATAGCACGAAAAAAATGAGAAAATTAAGCACAAATTTGTATATAGTATGTAAAGAATGTAATAAAATCTAGTAATAAAAACAAGGTCAGTTACTTTTGTGAAATTCTAAGAATTTTTCTCTGATTCTATTAAAATGCTCACGTGTATCAAAAGTCCAAACATCGTATTAAAGAACATTTCAGCGTAATTATTAGATCTTGAAATACGATTTAGGAATATACCGGTCCAATATAGGAATAATGTTCTTAAATCGTAATTTTGGGACATTTTAGAAAAATTTTAATATTTTCTGAAATTTATGTCATTTTAAATAAAATTAAGTAAGACGTTGATTAGTTGCTAAATAAATATTTAGTATAGTATATTTAATTTTTTTTTCTTTGTGCTTTTTTCGAAATATAAGCGTTTGTTCTCACGTGTTACGAATTAGGTTTAGTTCTTAAATAGTACAAATTAGGTTATCCTACGTTTATACAAATCACCAGAAAAAAACCATGTATTTGAACAAATATATTTTTCTTAAATCTTGAATTTACCTATAGACAGGCGTGTCATCCTTGTACCAGACTAGCAGCATGAGAGTATCATCAGGCAAGTGAGTGGAAGCATCACAGGAGAAGGTAGTGGCACGTCCCAGGATAGCGTCCTTATGTGTCACTTCACCTAATGACAAAATAAAAATATAAGAGATTACTGAAAAAAGGAGGAAGTATAGCTGTGCCAATGACAACTGCTTAAGGATTTCCGCAGTTATCGTAGTTATATGTTAAAAAGTCCATATATTTTGAAATAATATCAATAGAATGAAGGTAAATAGGTAGTGAAATCTGTAATGTCTTGATGAAAATTGATGATAGGCCCACTATATCCAAATTGATCACCTTTCAGTCGACATACTGGAATAATCAGGCGAAGTTTAGCGATTAATTGTTCTTTAAGAAATGTTATTTTTTTTTAAACATCAGGTTGTAGTCCAGGATTCATATTATTGTCTGTGGAAAATTTATCGATGTCAATTTTTACTTGAAATTTGTGACAAAGAGTACAAAGTCCATCTTGTTCAATATGTAAATAAAACGAACGACGATGACATAAATTGCAATTTCATTTCCAATTTTTTTCTAAGCTGTTTCTAAATTAGCGGCATGATAAAAACATGAGTATTTTCGCGATAAGAATACAATTCAGCATCTCGAGTTCTTTTCTGACGTTCTCTTGCATCAGACGTCAAACGGTTACTGTCTCTTTCTTCACGACCAAGTATATAAGTCTTCGTGGCATTTAGCTGTGATAATAACAAATTCAAAATTGTTAAAATTATTTCATTTTAGACTATTAAAGCAATCTCAACAGCGGAAGTTAGTTAAATTTACCCTTACAATTTGTACTGTGTGGTCAAAAAAAATTAAAAAATTAACTTTGCTTTTTTATACGTAAATCGAATCAGTTTCTTGTAACGATCATATCATTGTATAGAATGAAAAAATCTGAGCAGTAGAAGTTGGTAAAAAAACAGTACCGATAAAAATTGTATGAATTGTAATGATGAATTGAAAGGTTAAAGCTTAAAGTATTTGTAAACTTTAAACTTCATCCCATTAAAAATTAAGTGACAAATATTAATCTAACTTCTGAATTTAATATATACTATCTAATATAACCTATTCACGTACATCCACAATTTTGTAATTCAGCGCTTTTCTATATCCATTCATTTACAATATAAAACAGTTACATATCACGTTTCGATTTTCTTAGTAAACGCTTTTTCTAGAAATATTATACATCTAAATGTCCAATTAATTCTGTAATTTCTAACAGTTGACGTTATTACCAGTATAGTTAATAAAACATTCACACATCACGTTTCGATTTTTTTACTAAACATTCCAGAAATGCATGCATGCATGCAGAGGTGAGCTATTAGCAAAGATTTTTTGCTAATAGCGCACCTGAAGATTTCGTAAGTAGTTTCATTTAATTGAGAATAATGAATTTCTACAAAATTAACGCCAAATATATTCAATATTAGAAACGTTTTAAAGTAGAAAGTTATAATTTGATATGGCGATGAAACATATTAACCCGCACACATCTTAATAGTTAAGATTCAAAAAAAATTGTGTGAGAATTATAAAGAAGGCAAAATTAGTGAACGAACAAGCTGTGAGGATACTAAAACTATTGATAGAATTTTATAGTACGTAGTTCTAGAGGTTTTTCTGAATATGTTGACGAAGAAATGACGCCCCTCCATCACCTAAATTGCTCAAGTCTAAAGAAAAAGAGTTTTATTAGAAGTTTATATAAAGTTTACCAGAATCTATAGCACTGATTGAAAACTTCCAAATTTTTAAGAAATGTATTTTACGTCTATAAAAATATGTTGGGATATATGCAAAATAATGTTAATATTTGTAAATTTATTAATAGAAATGCTATGAATATTTGAATGTTTATATTTTCCCAAACCTGTACGCAACCCTTATAGCACCATTATATTCGTATATAATGGCATTTTTTATCCATTTTAAGCAACTTTATATAATAATCATAAGACATACGAGATTTCCAAATTCAGATATACTTACAAAATCCTTGCTTCATTAAGACTCTAATTAATTAACATCAACTATACACTGTATCCAATACCTGTTATAGTAATCCAATGCTTGTTATATATAGATATATAACTTTTATCTTATATTTTTACCAAAAAAAAAATAACAAGTAGCATAGAAGAAAAAACTGGCCCGTGCGAGGTTCGAATTCCTGTTCACATAATTGCACAACGACGTTCTTGCGCACCTGGTACGTAAGTCATTGACTCAATAATTTTAACACTTCACGTTTATTACGACAAAATTTATACGAGACAATAAACACTACATTAAGTAATTATTTATACATATTTGAGCAAATATGTCACCAGTATATACTAGTTTACTCCTACTCATTCGGCAACTCTATAAATGTCATAGTACTTTGTTTAAAAGCCTTCTAGCACTCACTTGTCGGTTTGATTTATAAAATGCAAAAAAAGGTTATTGTCGCATTCGATAAAATTTTGTAAAAAAAAATGATTTAATGGTTTCTATGAAAATAGAAACCATTAAACCATCACTTAAGACTAAGCTTAAATCGTTAAAGCAATATGTGAAAAACGAAAATAATAAAAACCGGTGTAATCCACTCTCTTCTCAAATTCTCACGAATATTATAATTGAATACCTGTTTTATTCTAAAAATTCTATTTTAAAAATTATTTAAATCTTACAAAATTCAATCAGTGGTAACAATATATTTAATGATGAACGATATTGTGGGCAGAACAATATAAATACTATATTGACAATCAAACCACTAATAAAAATAAAACAATAAATTTTACTGCGATATCGCAAAAGAGTGTGTACAAATCTTCCGTTTTGCAAAAAAATAATTATAGCATGGCCGTACAAAATGTAAATATTTTATTTCCAGCTCAGACAGAAAATACACTGAAGAATTCTGAAACGAATGTCTATAACTAAACTTTAAATATTTTCAGGTGTTAATTTAGTTTATAAATATTTTTAACCGTATTTGTCTACTACGAAGAAATAAAAACATAAACACAAAAATATTTATTTCTTTCATCGCGATCTTTCGTCTATTTTACAACTGGGTAAAAATAAATTAAAAAAGGAAAAGGCAATGAAGAAAAAACTATGATATTGCCAAATGATAAAATTAGAAAAATTAAATTAATCGTATAAAGCAGTGGACGGCAAGATAATATTCTCCCAGTATCGAATTAAACAAAATCACAAATGAGTTACGTATATGGCATATTTGAAATAGCAGATAACATATCGTTTGCGCCCAACAAGGCGATGTTATCCGCAAAAAAACAACTCAATTCTAATTTGTTTAAAAAAAACAACTCAATTTTTGTAGTATTTACGCAGTATTATAAAATAGGCAAATAAAGCAATTATGTATATTTACCTCATCTATGGAATACATTATTATAAAAAAAAACTATATAAATAATATTAAAGGTCACATGCTCGTTGACACATAAATATACTGCGAAGTTACGAGCTTATTATCTTTGTAATAATACTTGGCTATTTATAGATACTGAGAAAAAATAAGAACAATAATTTAATGTTCACTTAAACATCAATAGCAAGAATGTAGCTACGTGTTCCATTCCGGTTTCTCGCAAAAAATGTTTCGTATTCATTTTTAATGAAACTAATACTGCCTTTTGAAATTAAAATTTTAATTTTCAGTTTTGCGTCTATTTATATTTCATATACATAGAAGTTAGCATTATATTTGAAACTTGAAACGTAATGGTGTCGAATGTAAACGAACTTGTACTTTGTGAATATGTATCTCAAATAATGGTGATACATTTTTAATAACTGAGTCTGATATGATCATGAACATGGTAGACTGGATGATGCACATTCTATTAACAACTGGTTCTGCGAGTACATTGCAATGAAGAATGGTATTGCAATAATACAGTGCCAATATTACAACTCATCGCAAAGGAGTTTTTTATATTTAGGTTATCAATTAGGCAGTATAGAATTTTGACTTCCTACAACGTTAAACTCAGTTTTATAACGCTAACGTTAATCTTAAAAGTTTAGAAAAAATAAGTTAGGTTTGAAAAAGCAAATTGGGTGGCTTTGGAAAGTAAGCTATCAGTTTCAAAAATGTTAATTTCGTTACATTATAAAAATTACTTTTAAAATTAAAAATAATGTACACAGTGTCATTGTTGGAGCTTGTTTAAACAGAACTTTAATTTTTACCCTTCACTATTTTATGTCACGAGACAGATTAATAAACAGTACCTTAACTTAGTAATTGTTCTAGGTGAAATACTATTGAATAGTTCAAATTATGCAATCACTGTTATTGTTATAAAATTTCCATGTTTCTATATTTTAGTCGTTTTATTGTGGTTACACTTAAGTTAGGTAGTTAAAATTTTATCAATATTAACATTAGCCTTAACTTATATGCTTAATGTTAACGTTAACTTTAATTGTTTTTGCAATAACAGATTTTAAAATTAATAAAGTGGTTATATTAATATTAAGTGTAATATTATATTTTTATTTTAGCATAACCCTAAACATATGCTAAGTATATATAATATTGAACAAATATGTAAAAAAGAAATGAAATGAGCTATGTTGACCTAATTGTTTCGCCTAGCTCACTTTCGAGCACTTTCAGGCTTTAATGATTCTATCTATTTATACATTATCGTCAATTCAATATATGTCTGTGTAATATTTGTCAGTTATATATTTAAATTAGATAATATCTTCTTTATTTGGTTTTGACTATCGTGATGAAAACCAAATAAATGATTAATGAAAAGGCATTTTATGGTAGAAGTTGCTTAGTGTTTTATTTTCAAATACCCTTGAATGTATTTCCATATTTTTCAAACAATTTCCGACTACTTCCCTTTCCTCTCTTGTTGCTTTGTAATATAGCTATTCTTTTCGAGACCAAAAAACATACAAAAAACATGTAAATTTTTCAGAAATTTGCGGTGCAGAATTTGACACTTTGTTTTACATGATTTTGCCTATTTCATATAGCGACATACCCACTGCGCCCAAGAAAAAATTTTCGGTCAATTTCGAAAACGGTGCATCAAAAATTGATCTTTATCTTCTATTCTCCACACCCATTTTTCGAAAATTTTAGACAACAGAATAACCTATCTTAGAACGTATGAAATTATCCTCACAAAAATTATCATGAATGTCTTGCATGTGGAAGTGATGTCTTGTCGACTAAATAAGATCTACCAAATCTATTCATAAAACTTCTCTTATTTTACGTTACATACATCTGCATAACGTGCATACATCTTATGTATGCAGTACACGGTTTTTTGCAATTTTATACTATTCGTACGAACTTTTGCAGATAAATAATGATGATATAAGAAGATACATTAAAAAAACTTAATGTGTTTTCCCATATCGTGAAAGTGATTCTTCCGCACACTCCCGTATGTAGACCATCATTCTATAAGTAACATTATGAAATGGAATAAGTCATACCATCCTTTGAAATGGAGTAACCCGTACCATCCTTTATTTCATGCGATCTTTTTAAATGTGACCTTTTGTTTTTGAAATGTGTAACAAAATATGAACCTACAAAGAAACTTTGATGTATTCTCGTCTTTGTATTGTTTAAACTGATTCAAACTGACTTAGAAAATCTGGAAAATAAGGCTTATCAATCCTTTAAAATTGTTTCAGCCATTTTGCGTTGAGGTATTTCAGAAAATAAAGTTATTACTCTACACAGTATTACTTTACAATTACAAAGCCCTACTTTTTCAAACAAGACACACATTTGATCTATTTAAGATTTCGTAGCTCAAAAGGGGAAAGTGGATATTTTATTAAATTACTTACGTAACCGTTCGTCTATTTTCACAAGCGTTTTTCTGAGTAACTCGTCGTGATAGAGCGTTTTACCCGTATACACCAAGACAATAAGAACGTAAAAAATAGTTGCCTGAAAATGTGAGGGATGTTAATTGAAAAGGCGAGTTAGAAGGATTCTGGAACTATTTTAGATCGTATATTATATATAGTATATTATCAGAAGAAGAACTATTTTAGATCGTATATTATATATAGTATATATGTAGTATATTATCAGATAGTATATTATCAGAATTATAATATACTTTTAAACATACTAATGGAAATGTTCACTAAAAACACGCGGCGTGTCCGTTATTGAAACTGTTAAAGTTTAAATTATGAAAGAAATAGAAATACTGAATTTTAGCATCAATTTTACAGGAAAACTATAGACTGATATCAAATTGTACAGTTTTTGAGGAATCCACTATAATTTTACTCTTGGTAAATATGTGCTAGGCATGATGAAATTAATATTAATATCCCAAAATAATTTGGTAGAAATGCTATATATTCTTTAATATTTAAATTTTCATTTGTATCTAAGATATTTTAAAATGTAGTATTCATGTTTTATGTTGTAAAATTGTTCAAAAATCTGTATTATGATTAACTGGAAAGATTGTTTATATAGAAATAAATCTGTCGTACGTAACATACATTGAAGTTGACAAATAAATAAATATATATAGATGAAACTATAGTAGAGAATTGTACTTAACAGGTTGATTTACTTATTTATTGTTCATATATTTATAAATTGCTAGAAATATAGTAATAATAATAAATAAAAACACGTCATGTAAAAACATTTACATACGAGTACACAGTTTAGCTCCGAACGGGTTTATTTGATGTTTTCGAAACTTTGTTACTTTTTTCCGCGAATTTCAATAAATTACCATTTTAATTTGGACACAGTATTGTTTCTGCGTGAAGTATATTTATTATTGTTAACATATTTTTTATTGTTAACATATTTTTAAATACAAGAAATAATGTAACAACGATAAAAATATATCCGATGAAAGAAACTTCGACATAAAAAGATTAAGCACGAAATGACTTACATAACACTTTGGAAACGTTATATATTTTTCAGAAAATTGAATATAAAAACTGAACTAGAGTTTCATTGTAAAACTGAAATTATACAGATGACGGTATAATATCCCGACCCGTCAATCATGGCCACAACACATTGCCGACGTACTAAAAAATAATATAAAATTTTTCACATATTTTGCTAAAATAATCTAACACACAAAATAATTACTTATTATTGCTTGATATAAGTCGTCATCAAAGTTTTATATCGCTAGCTATTTGTAACGGTAGAGTCATTATGAAAACGTAAGTTGAGAGCATCCCACGCTTTATTTAAATTAAAATATATTTTTATCAGCAAAGATATCCTTTCTCTCTTGATCCAAATTTTTATATTTAAAGATTATTTCACATCGCTACAAACGCGTATTTATTTTTACTATAATTTAATTTTTTGGTCTTTTTCAACAAAAAAATTCTTTAGTCTTAAAACAAAATTCAAGTTAAATGTAATGACGACACTCGTATTATTAATATCATCGATTTTTTTCTAACTTTTCGCGACCCCAATTAACGTTGAAATCATGGGGTATCTATCATACACACATCCTTGATATTAAATTTCTGTACTCAACCCATACTAATACGTAAACTTAACCGAGTTTGCCGATAGGTTACTTTTCTTGTCAGTATTTATCACGAGCATCACAGCATTGATGTTATCTTCAGTTGTTGCTGTTGAGGTAAGCCATGCACGTCGATAATCACTGAGATCGGTACGACCACGCTCGAACTCAATAAACCAGTTGTAAACAGTAGCGCAGGGTGGGGCTTCATCGTAAAATGTAAATTAAAGTCGTAACTTTGTTGTCGATTGAGACCACAACCAAAACCATAAAAAATCAATCTCGTGTTAAATTCATCTTGACGTAATAATCCAACTTTCAAATTACCGCCAGTTGGTAAAAAGAGAAAAAAAGTAAAGTACTTCTAACAAAGAGTTCCATTTTATCAATTTTAATTAATTTTTTATTATCTTTATTATAAAGACCAGTTTTTAGAACTTTCAATACTACCCGCGTAGTAGTAATAAAAGCGACTATTTCCAAAAGTAACAATAGTCGAGTGCAATTAATCCGAAAATAATGTGAAAGTCGGAACACATGGATTTCCTTTATTAAATTCCTCGGACTAGATTCAAAAATTTTATTATTTTTATTAAATTATTTTCAAATATTATATATTATGTAAATATTCAAGTTTTTAAAAAAACAGTTTCCAGTTATTTTTCAGTAAATATGAATGTCCTAAATATTACTGATAGAAAATGGTAATTAATTTAAAATATATACGCAAAAAATTGTTGTAAATAAAAAAATATTAGAATTGTACAGTAATTAAATAATTTATTATTAATTAGTGTTAAACAAAAAAAAATATAGATAAGGTAATTTGTTATATAGATGAGAAATTCATCAGCAGCATTATTTTCTACACCTTCATAGACTTCATCTATAGCAATTGTTTGTGACGTTTTCAGCAT
The DNA here is from genome assembly GCA_039881145.1 of Druceiella hillmani. Taxonomy (NCBI): domain Eukaryota; kingdom Metazoa; phylum Arthropoda; class Insecta; order Lepidoptera; family Hepialidae; genus Druceiella; species Druceiella hillmani. Next base: position 7,797,601 of record JAYKKI010000061.1, read on the forward strand.
TTACTTTTTTTGCATTGTTAGCATCTTATAAAACAGTCTAAACCAAACTCATTTTTCTGCGTTCACAAACTGAGCACATCTGGCCTTGTAAGTACAAAAAACAATTTTTTATAAATTGTTAAGTCCGGTGGATAATTTTTATATCAGATTTTAATAATCTTCAATCTTCCTTTTCTTGTAGTATCTTATCGTATCCTAACTATAATTGTACTTACAAGTAAACTGTGTTATTTTCTCTAAAGCAGTATAGAATGTAGATACCAACAAGGTTAGGTTGTCGTCTCTTTTCTTTAATAGCTTTGATAAACGATTGAAACTAAATATATTTAAACCCTTAGAAATTGTTGTCACGCCATACGTTGCCAAAATATAATGTCAAAATTTCGGATTCTAAAATATTCGTTTTCTCAGCGTTTGGCTCTGAACAGCGTTTTGAAAATCGCGTAGTTTTTCAACGTCTTAGTAAATTTATTTTGACCCCGGTTCATAAATGATAACATTGTGTCACATCCTGTAAACGAGTGTAAGAACAAAATATATCACATTATAAACATATATATTTCAAATATACAATACGATATGTAAGTGGCCTGAGATGAGCGTTTTGTGCTGTATTGTGGCAACGCTCACCTCAACGTTCGAGCGCTAAAAGCGAAACGCTGCTAGGATATTTACCTTAATACCGCACGTCGCGTGTCTCAATACGCGTGCTCCTTATGCAGCCAGAGAAGTTGGCAAGAAGATATAGAATAAATAAATTATGTTTGCGTTTGATGTGGATGTGATGCAACGCCGCATCCAAGTGTCCACGTGCTATGGCTTTACTTCTGCCGTTTATCTGTTCTTTTATCAAACTTTGACATTTTTCATTGCGGAACATAATTAAAGTAAACCAGTTTGTTTTTGAAACCGCAAATAATTTATTATATAAGCGTATAATAATTTGACATATGACAGAGATAATTTGATCTCTGAATTGAGTACTCTGAATTACACAAAAAAAATGTAATGTCGATTTTTTTGTTTAGTAAACTCATTTTTTTACTTTTTGTTATTCAGAATAATTTTGCAAATCACGTCTGTGGCGTTATAGTTGATCTAAATAGTGATATTTAATTTTGAGAGGGGTTTTCTGATAACTTTTAAAGTTTTATTTTAGTATTGAAGAGATATTATGAAATATAAATGTTTCTTAATTTCTAACTTCGATGGCGATTATTTTGGAAACTATTTGGGTTTTTACATTCACCAAAATCTTTTATAACCAGAGCAATCAGCCTTATTAAAATAAGTTGTAAGAAAAATACATACCTCTATAATGTTTACTATGTCTAATCGTGTTAATAAAAGTAATCGAATAATGATAAAATAAACAAAATATCTTTCCACTCCTAAGAGTGGTTCAACGTATTTTGATTGAACGCTCTGAGGAAGCGTCATTATATGATATCAAACACTCCTTCAGTTGAAGGGTTAAAAATAAGGAAGTATAATACCTGGCGAGATTAATTAGAAAGTTCCACTTGCACAATATGCCATCTGACATCTACAATTTTGTTATTTTTGCAACGTTCAGTTATTTATTTATTTACATATTTGCATATTTAGTTGTTTATATTAGTTACACAAACATCCAAGTTGTTCACCTATAATTAGAATGCTAATAATATGGTACATATAATATTCATAAATTCCATGACACTAATATATAACGACAATTATTTCACCTATCATATAAAAAATATTAAAATTTTTTTTGTGTACCTCCCCATTACATATATGTAAAATGAGAGTGATCTTTTTATTTGTCCCATTATATAAAGTCTCATTGAATGACAATATTGGCGTCTGAATCAGTCTTTTCAAAATATTGGGGTTATATCACGAACACTTTTTTTGATAGAGAGCGAATGCTTGTATGAAATATTGAGCTTTAAACTGGTCATTTTCGTTAGAGTTACGTGGCCACCAATACCACACAAACTAGTATTTTTGAATATCTGAAAAGTATTTACAACAATAATATATGTAACCATACTGAAAGGAGCTGAAAGGAACACACAGCTAAGTAGACTACTAGTTTATAGGTACGTAGGACATGTAGTTGGGTCTGTAAAAAGTAAAGTGTCATTGAGATTCCATTAAACCAACTGCCAAAGTAACTTTATATTTTAAAACATATATTTATATTTTAACCTGAAGAGAAGAGTGTACCATATACTATGTATTGAAATTAAAAAAAATTAGAGCAATTTAGTATAGAGATACAGTCGACAGTACTTCAGATTTCGGACTTTGATTCGACATTATCTCAGCGGCATATGATATTTGTAGTCTAAGTGTAAATATTGGCAACCTGTTGACTGTATTTATAATAAATTAGTGTTATTTGATGTTCCTCTACTTAATTATATTAGATATTATTAAATATTTATTGTGCTGGGAGATCCATAGCAGTATGTAACCCTCGATATGCAATTCAGATTCGCACTTGGCTGATCTTTATTGATGCTGCCATTACAAAATAATTAAACTTAGAGACTAATTCATAAAGTAGTGCAATAGACACCATGAACATACCACGTTATCACGTTCGTCTTCCATGCTTAGTTCATAAAATAAATTGGTTCAAAATTAAAACGGGTCCTCTTCAACCCATTAGAATCCTATAAATTAGAACTTGACAAATTTAAAGTATGGAATTTTGTAAAGTTATTGATACCTATTAGACCACACCTTACATAGATTTTTGTAAGAACAATTAGATGTCAGATCATAGTATGGAGGCGTTTATAACTATAGCTCTCCATAAAATAACGCTGAGGAAAAGACGAAATAATAAAGTCGAAAAGTCTTTTAGGAACGAAGTCTTTTTGTTACTCCTGAGAAAAGTTCATATCTAAAAAATCCTGAAAAAAACGGCAGATTGAAAAATTTACAGTCTTACTGAGACATCGAATGGCGACAGGCACTACTCATTAGCACTAGTGAAATTCTAAATGTTGCGAAACAAACCCAGGATGGTGACTTATCCCACACCACTTCGCGTAATGTATCACGATTGTGACTACGCATAACAAACTTATCTTATCCCTTGACTATCAAGTCGTCTAATGGGATTTATGAGTTATCGAGGAACAACGCCAAATTTCATCCCTTCATTTCATTATTGTAAATTTTTTTGGATCGTAAAACATATTCCAAGAGATAAGAAAGATCTGAACACACAAAGCAGCATTACAAAATTAAAATATACTCAAAGTTGACATAATGACTTATTCATTATATAATTGCTTTCCGATGGGAGGTATTTAAATATTATTTTAATAACATAAATAATGAAGTTTTATAGTTGACTTATCCGCCTTAACCGACGTAGGGCATTAATAAACCTTCAGAGTGTTTTTATTGATAATGTATTCATACGAAGGTAGTTTCGTAAGTAGTAACAGTTAAATTACAGTGCCTTAAATATCATTGTTAGGCCCGAGGGGAATCGTTGATTGCGTAGCAATTAACAATCGGTGGGTTAAATTAAACCGAAATCGTGATTTATGTTATTGCAGTATTTAACTGTTGTTTTGGTTATTTTTTATTTTGTTAATGTAAGATGATAGAGTGAACACATATATACATAGCATTTACATCGAATATTTCTCAAAGAGTAGTTTCCAATCCCATCTTTCCGGACAGTTTTCCGAACACATTTAAATAACACAGCTTTTAGAATATTTTCAGCCAGTATTCTATAAGCTTGTTGTTTGTATGTTTCCAAGTCAATTAAAATTGTGAAATTTGGAACGAATGCACGCCTAAACTGTGGTACATTGCTTTTTAGAAATATTCAAAAGAATCATAATACCACATAACTAAAAAATGAATATTTTTTTATTTATCCCCTTTCCCCTAATAGAAGAAAAGAACGATATTTGCAAAACTTTAGAAACTAAAACTAAATTTTTTAAAAGCTAGCTACGCATTTCAAGTTTATGTTTATATTGGTTCAAAATTGATATTCGTGCGCTCGTGAAAATTGCATGAAATTTTGAGTATTTGCAGTTTTTTTACATAATTTCATTCCAATGGAATGAAATATATATTCTTTGCAAAATAATAAAAAGGAATATACTAATAAATACCTAAGTTGCGGTAACAAAAAATAAGCATGTACAGAAAAACTACGTTGCATAATAATTTTTATTTCGTACAACAATTTGCAAAACTCGAAATCATGTAATTTTCTACTAAAATCTATTTTTAAGAAAAAAGAGAGGCTTTGAAATGTTACTCACGTTTCCATCCGTCTGTCTATTACATCCGTTTTTTTTAGAAACTGGCTTAGTCATGAAACACGAAATTTGGTATCGTGACACTTATGTAAAGCATATTAACCCGCATACATGTTAATAATCAAAAATAGTCATATAAAAACAATAGATGGGGCTAATATAATACCCAATAAAAGTACAAACATCCAGATATATGAGAGAATTCGCCAATGAAACTAAACGTCTTTGGTTTGGCTGAATAAAATCTCTTTGGTCTTTACTAGCCGAAAAAAAGAAGATTGCATTACCATTTGTATAGAAATAATAATAAAATGGAAGTGGAAATACAAGTACACTTCCAACAATTTTCTCTTTCTATCAACAACAAAGACTTGTGACTTATAAGAATGGAATAACCGGTGCACTCTTTGAGTCCACTTATCGTCCAAAGTTCCGCAACATTAATACCAGTAATATAATTAATAACAAATTATTAGGAAAAATAATTTTGCAAAAAATATCGGCACTTCATGATTGAAATAACGCCCAGTTATTTTTGTTAAACCCTCGCTAAAATACCTTATAGTACACGTTGATACCAATGGTGTACCTCGCGTCAGTGGCAAACCATCACTGTGTACTATGATACTAATATTTTTCAACAAAAATACTTTTTAGTATCAAAATACTTCTACAAATCTACAGCAATAACTGTAAGATCATTATGATCTTGTCCGTTTAATAAAAGCAACACTTAAAATTACCCTTCATTATCGTATTTATATTCAATTTATATATCAATTTCTGATACTGGTAATATGGTAGTTACGTTAGCAAGTAGTTCATATGCATCTTTATCTTTGATTATATATCGTTCGTACTCTCCAGAGAGTTCATATGCATTAATGTTATTCATTTCAAATATCGCGCATAGATGATTGAGGCAGCGCCGGGGGTGGCAGTTAAGGGGATTTAATAAACTTTCCCAAAATTATAAGTAAATAATCTATTCCACTTTAGCTATTTTTTTCGTTTTTTCATCTCCAAAGCAGTATCCCTAATACGGGAAAAATTATATTCTTTCCGTATTTTATTCCTACTAACGTTAGTCATAACAGTAATTTTCCTTATAATGAAAATGTCTAACTGTCGTGTCATATACCCTTGTTGTGATTAGTTAATGACCTACCCAAAGATATTTGATTTCTAGCAATAATAATAGAGATTTGATGGAAATCGATACTACAATATTAAAAATTATATATTATAAAATTATAAAATATTAGAAATAGCAAGGTCTAACGCTTAAAGAGCTGATTCAATGTTTACGGAATCTAAAAGTTGGCATATTTCATAAATACCGCAAATACACAACATGGGTTTATTTTTTATTTTTTATAACTTCAAAATTCTAAGTGTTCGAAGAAATCTGATCAGGTTCGAATACTTGAGTGAAACGATGCGAGGGTCAGATATTTCTACGTAGATACAAAGTTAGAATGATTACTTCGATGTTTTAAAATAAACTCACGTCCGCGGAGCCCTATTTATATCGAACTTAAGACTCTATGAATCTTCTATAAATATAAATAGATTCACCTTAAATTGGAGAATATTCTATTGCTTTTGATACATGGACATTAGTTGAAGTAACAATTGAACGGTTTATTTCAAAGATTTTAGAAAGCCTATTAATTATATTTACATGTATGTATGTTCTAAAGTAACACCGCTTAATTATGATGCATCGAGCTGCTCTTTACTGGAGCACTACCATGTAAAAAAATTCCAAAAAAAAACTTTTTCTCACAAATACAAAAATTATTTTGTTCAAATTTCCCATAACGTTAATATTAATTAAAATTAATTCTAATAATACAATATAACATGTTTCTTTTGAGAAAACCTATTGAGGATATTTCTCTTACAAAACTTAAGTAAATTACATTTGTACGTTCATACTACGAGCGCGGGGCATGGAGTGGGTTACACGGTGTTGCTATGATGATGTATTAGAAGTACAAAAAAAAATAAATACTTTATAGTAGCAACAATGAAACGAAGCGATAAAATTCACCGTTTTTAATAAATATACTTCTATATGTATAAGTTTCGCGAGGACGTATATGCAGCGCAATTTTTAATTATTAATTTAAATGAACCCTTGATATTCCCAATATTAAGTTACTGCAACGCAACGTGGAACATGTTTACATTTATGTCAGTGTTATTTAACTAATCTCAGTAGTGAATATTAGTTGACCTATAACCCGAGGTCACTATATGCTTTTCAATTGCCGTTAATCTTCTTCGGTTAACAATGCCCCGGCAGAAATGCATGCATCATTAGTTCGATTGCATATTATCCACCTACTTGCGGATAATACGAATATAACGATACTGTAATTGAATAATGTATACTAATAGTAGTCGAGATATATCACTGGATTGCAAATAATTTTAAAATTACAAAGTTATAAGAAGCCATATTTAAAATTACACGTAGTTCGATCAATTTCTTCGAGACATCCAATATACTTTTGACTGGTTATTAAACCACGAATTCGCTCGCGTGAGTGCACAACGTATTTTACTGTTAATGAGAGTGAATATCTAGTGAAGGTGTCTTAAGTGACCGCTTATCAGTCTAACGATCACAGCTCTTTTCTTTAAAATAATGACTTAAGAACTTGAAATTCGGCATAATGATATGATATCATTAATTCGCATAAATATAAATAGTTAACTCTCAAAAATATTTCTGTGGAAATTAAAAGGTGGCAAATATAGTACTGCAATAATTTTTTAAATTTCATGTGACATTTAAAAGACTTAAAAAGGTGGAAATTATAAGAATTCTTGAATATACTTAAATATAAAAATTCTACAATCATTTTCCATAAAAAATGCAAATCTATCTTTAGTCAACTCCCAAGTCAGCTCTATCTTTAGCCCACGCCCCCGTTCCGAAATTACTAAATTGTGAAAAACAGCGTCGCTAAAGTATAACTAAAGTTTTAAAAAAAATGTAGCAATGAATTTAGAACTCATAATTTTTATAAAACCCTTGATATTTGCATGCTTGTGAAAGATATAGATTTAAACAAGTATACAACAGACAGAAGCAAGAATTTTTTTTCGAACTCGGCTCGGAAATATAAAAAAAAATATACATAATATTATTTAGGAATAATATTATTTATTCATTTTATTGAGGAATTTTTATTGAAATTTATTTTTCAAGAATTAAATATTTGGTATTTTTAAACTTTTCGGTATCATAGTTACATTTATATTTTTCATTATCATAAATAGAACCTGCATGAATAAAAGCGTTAAAAAATATTGAATTATAAATATAATTAATTTTTCATTAACCCATAGAAGCCGACTTAATATACCAACTTAAAAACACCAAATTTTGTGGTGAGAAATAACATTTTTTCTTGAAAAAATATTATGTACGGTTAAATATTTATATGCATCTAAGTGTATATGTAATCCTTATAGTGCGTGTCCTCCTCGTTGTTAAAAGTTTTTAATTTCCTAGACTTCAATAAATATAGCAGGGAAAATTGTTTTATTTTCCTAGTCTTTAATAAATACAGCAGTGAATTTTTTTTTATTATCCTAGACTTTAATAAATACAGCAATGAAAACTTGTTTATTTTCTTGACTTTAATAAATACAACAATGAAAACTTTTTTATATTTCCATACTTTAATAAATACTGCAGTGAAAACTTTTTTAATTCCGTAGACTTTAATAAATACAGCAATTAAACCTTTTTTATTTTCCTAGACTATAATAAATACAGTTTTGAAAACTTTACCATACAAAAATTGTATTTTTACATTTATTCAACAGAACTACATCTAACTTAGTTATTGTTTATGTAGGAAAGGAAAAAAATATTGATTGCCGAGAATATGCGATTCGATTATTACGGATTTCCCATCAAAACACATTACAACTCCGTTGACGTCATCCGTGCTATTGTCATAGACGTTTTCGACAGTAAACATTTGTCTCATATTTTTCTAAAGTCAATTAAAATGTTCTTAATGAAAATGGACAAAATGGAGAATACTTCAATGTTAACATCTATTATTCGAGAAAAGAGCATAAATTCTTTTTGATCCTATATGCGAATCCAAATCAACAAGTTTTTGGGATTTGCGTTTTTAACTAGATGCGTCTGCTAATACAAAGGCAGAAAGTGGTTCAAAGTTACAATGAGATTTAGACGATAATTTTTTTCAAAAATAATCATTAACTGTTATGAAAATCACATCGATGTAAGTTAGTAAACAATGAGGTAAGAATGCTTGTCTACCTTTGTTTGATTTAATTGAAAGAAAAATTAAAATTTGTAATATTTTTAATAATGACACACGCCACTCGCAACGTTATTTAGTAAAAAATTCGATTTGATAAACCATTTTACTCCCAGCGGATTTGTCAAAGAAACCGCGCCGTCCAATTTCAAATATAATTGCACAGAATTTACTTAGAAACGTTTCATAATTCTTAAAGTAAACTTGGCTTAAAATCCATTTTTTATTCAATTACGTCGTATGCGGCGTTTAACCAAAATATAGTTAAATATATGTTTTTTTTAAATTAGGCAAGAACAATCAAACGTAAATTTGACTAAAGAAGAACTTATTTTATATTGTTTTTTACAATAATTTACATATTGTTACAATAATGTGCATATTATTACAATAAATTATATTTTATTAGAATAAATTACATGTCATTTCCACATACAGGAGTTGTTTCTCTAATGCCATTACAGAACTGGGAAATTCCACCACACTGTTCATGAAACTGTCATTGCGTTGTCAACATTAATTTTTGATAAGTTTTAACAAAGCTCTGATCCATTTTTATTTTCTAAGACTACTATTTTTAACATTTGCATAAATGTATACCTAATAACCTATCACTGGCAAAATGATAGGCATTAACAGGATGAACAATTTTAATGACGTTACTTGATCCTGAACGGTATATATCTAGGTTGTAATGACAACCATCATTTTTATATATTTTTCTACTTTATTAATAAGACAACCGTTAGTTATAATTTTATTCCTATTTCCATTATAATAACAGATCTGCCGTCAAATATTCTAAAAATATTCAGTTCAAAATCATGTTAAAGTTTGTTCAGTAGTTTCTGCCTGATGCTCCCACAAACCAATAAATAGACAAACTGTCCAACTATTAAAAAAATCGAATTCTTGGCTGTGTTTTACGTACAGTACCCCTAATTTATTTTTTTGAAAATATCTTTAATATACAGACTTTTTATAGTTTTACTGTTCCTACATATAAGTATACTCAATATTGCTGGGACCGTAGAAAATAATATTGAATTTATTATAGTATTTACATACTCCACATATTTCCCAAATTAACCAATTTCGCGATAAGATTGGAAATTGGAAAAATCCTACATTATCATTATCATCCTAAAACTTCTCTAAAGAGGATAAGCTATTCGTAATCCATTAACCAGCGTGTCTTCCCCTTATGAAGGTAACTTTTTAAATAAAACAAAATTTGGGACACATTATCAAACAAAGTATCAACTTCGAGTCACTTTTGTGCAGGCTCTTATCATAATTATTGTTCTATCCATATTGAAAAGGTCAAAATGACCTGCATTTTTGTAAAATTTGATAATCGTTTATAACTATGGTTTATGTATTTGATAATCGTTTATAATATGTAACAAAATTATTTCTTGCCTTTCTTAGTCTTATCATACACCCGAATGTGTGATTTCTATTTGAGGCTACGTTTATTATTAAAGAAAAACAAAAATAAAAAGCCACAAAGCTATTATTGTGGGTTACCTATCAATTTTATCTTATGGACTATTCGATGAAATTTCCTCCATAACATTTTAGACTCTTTAACTAGAACTAATCTCTGACATATTATTAAACTAATATTTATATAATTGAAATATCCACGTGAGGTTTGATATCATACTATACTGCAAAAACAAATAAGCTTTTTGCAACAAACTTCTTAGTGAGAAGTATAAAACATAGTCAGTTTCATTATTAAAAACAAATTTACACCATAAAAATATGATAAAATTGATTTTAACTCAGAGGTAAATAATTTTATCTCTTTGTAGCACAAATTGAAGTTGCTGGAAAGAAAGTATATCCTACGGTGTAACCATTCAATTATTTTTAAGATAAGTGATAAAGCTTATTTTTGAACGTATTTTCAATATAAAAACAAGTTACAAAACATCCTGATTTTAAAACGTTTTTATTTTACAAAATGTAAAAAAAAACTTATCGTCACTTCTTCTAGAGCTGTAGTTACAGAATGACAACAGGTTGCTTCAAAGATTAACAAAGCATTATGTGATTGAGTCACATATGAAGACATGTAACAAATTGAAAAAATGTTTTTTTTTAAATCAATCAACAAAAAAATAATAAGAACTTTGTAAAATTCTAAATCGATCTACAAAAAAGTAACGAGGCTTCTATAAAATATGGTACTCTTAATTTTCTATTAACGTACAAATCAAACTCACCGTCCAATTCAATATCACTCGCTGTGCAGGATGCGGTGTTCATGGCCAGGACAAGACAGGTCGCCAGAAGAGCATTCATCCTTCGAGCTAACCATTGTCCACTGACCATTGCTGTATGAGATCCATAGTCGAGTGCTTTTGGTATAATCGTGATGATATTTAGCCAGCAACGGCTACGAATGTGAGCCAACGTGGTGGACGGTCGAAAACATCATCAGTATCTAGAATTATAAGAAGAAAAAATCATGTAATCGACGAATTATTTTATTTACCATTCTATTATATGGTATATTATTTTAAATTAGTTTACGAATGATTTATTATTATTAACTTATTTAAGATTAAACTACGTACTTTGATTGGCCGCCGATCAACTCTGTGCTGGAGATTATTTATTTTCTATCAGGTTATAATGTTTGACCATAGGGATGAAATAGGAAATACTTTTAAATAATGTGTAATGCAGCTGAAAAGAAATGTCTGACAGCAAGCTAAAAAAGAAGTTTGCTATGTGTGGAATCAAAGTTAACACCGATTCAGAGATTCAAAGAATTTTGATTTCATAATTCGTAACCAGCAATCTCAAAAATCCATATACCATTTCATCTTTCAAAATTTATAGGACAGATGTTCTTTAAGTATTAGCTTGTCAATAAAATGAACTTTTAAACGTGTATTCAGTCGCTTTTTGGGGTAACGTACCTCAAAAAGAAAAAAAAGAACCCTTATAGGATCACTTTGTTGTCAGTCTGTCTCCCAAAACTCTTTTTCTCAGGAACGCTTGGAGGTATCAAGTTGAAATTAATATCAAATACTTAGATCTACTCAATCAAATACTTTAATCAAGCTGAAAATCGTTAATTTGTGGTTATATCAAATAAACATTTTTTTTCTAAATATGCACCTGTGAAAGATATACTTTTGTTTTAAAAAATTTAAGTATTTTAAATAGTTCAGTAGGAATATTATATACCATTAAATAGTTTTAAATGCCTAAGTGTGAACGGAACCCTCGTAGTGTGATGTTCTCTCAAACTTGACAGGTCTTTTCTTTTAATTGTTTACTTATAAGCAACGTTGGTTGTGTACTTGGAAGTGTAGCATAAATGTAAATTTACGATTTTGTTTTCAAAATTATTTCTCAGTTATGAATTCCAGGAAACGAAAACCTTGTGTACTTTTAGGCAGTGTGAAAGTTCCAAATACATATCAGCATACTGAAATATTTATAAGAAGAAATTCTTTTTTACTGTGCATACAAGTTTCGCACACGCCGGCATGTCACATGATTTTCGAGTTACTGGCAAATTTCTGTCCATCATGAGAATCATTCTCATTATTAAAACAGTGGAATATTGAGGATGGGCATATCTATGTATTATAGTAAAAATACAATCTCTATGAGAGATAATTTGGAAATATAGGTAAACCTATGGATTTATTTGTACCTATGTTGTAAATACTCGTATTTAATTTCACAGAACATCAAGCGATTGACATCCAAGGCTATTATAATATTTTAATACCTCATCACCTAAATGAAATATTAAAAAATCCACATCCGGAATACCGAAAAGAACAGTCACCCACTAAGCACTGGTCGGGCACTTGAATTCTGGCCTTCGCCTCCGGGTCAAACAATGAACTTTGTACAGAGAACTCATTTGACGGCACCAGATCGAGTTATAAACACGGAATTGATGTTAATACAAGCACTTTAAAACAATACGACAGAACTTACATTCTTATTACGTACTTTCAAAGAACGTTTAAGTAATTACACCAATATATTGATTAAAAAAATTATTTTAATTAAATAATTACGCACCCAGTAATTAATTTTTAACTTATTTAATAATTTATTTATTTACTTATCAGTTATCCACCACGAATCGGGAAAATGCAAACTGTAAAACTCTTAAATAGATTCAGATTTCGGTCACTTACATATTTTCCAAGGAATAGAAATCTAAATTAGGGTAGGATTTTGTTTCGTTAATAACTCCGTAACAATAAACGCAACAATATCCAAGTCACATAATGAATGCATCCTAGTGTCCATATCTCGAAAATACAGGTTTCTAGATGGGAAGAATTGAAAAGGACATCACCTCACAAATCATCAAAACTGGGAAAATCTTTGCGCAACTCCACCCACGTGGAAATCGCAGAAACTAACTAGGAGAATGAAACTCAATAAAATTCCGGTCCTACGTCAAAACTGTATGCTATATGAATGGAAGACAATAAAATACCTCACAAAGTGACACCGAGATTTCGTTGATCGCTGCCTAATATACTTTATCCGAATATATAGGTGCGAGACAAATATCCAGCGAAGACTTACTAGAACGGTGCAATAAAGTTTCTATTAAACATCAAATAAAGCACCACTAATTGAAATGATCCATACGCTTAGAAGAGAATAATTTCATATACCCAAACAAGTGTTGGATTGGAACTCTACAGAGAAGATAAAACGTAGCCGTCTGAACAGACCTAGAGACAGAATCTGATAACGGACTGGAGAATCACAAGACAGAAATTTCTACTATCGAATAAGGGAACTTCACATTTTTATATAAAAAAAACAACTGCCATTAAGAGTCTCAATGAAGACATAATTTCAATCGATCAATGAGTACATAAGATGGGTACTTACCCATACAGTTAATTCAACTAAATTCCGAACTACAATAATTGGTAATCTAAGACTGCTTTTTAAAATTAAACTATTAGATTTACCACATCTAACGCCAAATGATATACACACTACACTGATGCAAATGATATACTAATCTTATTCTTGTCAACTATTAAAGACTTGAGTATAGTAATCGATCAATATCTCAGCTGGAAACTTTAAGTAAAAGATGTTGGCCGTCATATTTTTAACTGGACACATTTTACCAAATATAATGAAGATTAGCTTCTTTTGAAACTGAAGCTTAACAAATATCTCTGCAAATATAAGCTACGAGGATCGTACTGAGGATAGCCTTAAAGTATTAGAATGCCTCCAAAATAAGAGCATTCATAATATATTTGGTTTCAGGAAATACAACCATACCTCTGAATAAAATGCAATCTATTTAGATTGTATAACGTGATTAAAGGTATATGTTAATGTTTCTTTACACTATATTGACAATGTTCTAAATTGTCTAAACTCTCAGAAGTTCGTGGTCTAGAAATAAAAACCGGAAAACTTGTTTAGTCTCCTTCCCAGACATATGAATAGTTTCTATGAAAAGTTCTTCTATAATCAAGTTGTAAAGCTTTGGGTTTAACTAGAAACTGATGCGGTATACACAATCTCAATAATTTTTTCAAGAGTCGCTGGAAATGTCCCGCCTCACGTAATCCTTAATTCTTACCACTTATTAATTACATTTTTCGGTCTTTCCTAATCATACCTTCCGGATATTTTTTTGTGTATTGCTATTTAATGACTCTTTTAAATTTAATTAAGCATATTCTCATTTTTGAAAGATTTAATTTTGTTAAAAGTTGTGTGTTAACCATGGGCACTATTGGTATACACTGTTGTTGTAATAATAAATCCGTCAATGTACTTTAGGCTTTGCATCTGCTTTGATGCATTTTCATATGAAAATTAATATCCTTGTTACGTGTGAAAACGGTATTACAAAATTTCTACCGATTTCCAATTAAACAACTCAAATGTGAATAATTTTGATTCACTATTATAATAGTTTTGCGTCAATCTCTGACACAATCTTTGATGCAAAATGTATGCAAAACTGTTCAAACTTTAAACATGCCATGCCAAATATATCTAATTTTTTCTTTGGTTTAATTAAAACATACAATAAAATTGTAACAATTCTGTAAATATTTTATAAAAGTGATTGATTTATCGTAGGGAATGATAATAGAAGCCAGAAAAACTTATTTTTATAATTTTTTCTTTTGTATTTTGTATAATAATTGTATTTTAATTTGTTTCTTTTTCTATTACATGCTAACGAAGTCATAGGCACAGCTAGTACTTAATATATGTACGCATGATATGAATGTTATTTATCATTATTTTTATAATATTATATATATATATATATATATATATATATATATATATATATATATATTAAAAAAATTAAGGTTCCTCTTCATAATATTAAGCTACAAAGTTACAAAGATACAAAGGTTGTCTACATCATGGATATGAACATAAATTACTTTACTATAAAACAAAGTGAACATGTTATTTTAGTAATTAAAAAAACCATTAGTAACAAAAGGGTGAACATAGTATGTACGTTATAATTAAATATTTATAACTTATCGATGGTCGATAACATCATCTTTATGGTACAAATATTTTAAATTGCATCATTAAATAATTTCTTTTATTTTAGGTAAGTGAAACCGCGGTCCGAAGGTAGTTTTTTTAATATTGGTAATAATTTTTACTCTAATTCTTTTAACCTGCGTTTGTTATGTTTGATTTTTTCCTTCTTAATTTTTTTACTTTTAAGTATTTTAAGTGTCATATGGAGAAGAAATATATTTATTTTCACGTGTTAGAGCGATACTCACTCACCGACTTCAAAATTCGGTATTCAGCTAAGACGAACGTGTTAATATCTAGGATAAGTTCTCAAATGAATGTATGTTTAATCATACTTCATTTAATTCAAATTTGCGCGGCTGTCTGCAAATACGGTAGAGATACGACGAACATGGTACCATTTACATAAATGATTAACCTCACAATCTTATCTTCATTGTTCAAATAAATCTTCACCGAATAGCCAAACTGAATACGAAGCTAATTAATAGCTCAATATGTTTGGTGACAATGTTGTGATATGCGTACAATATACAAATAAATGGTGACCATAAATCGTATGGTATTGTGTAGAAAAATCTATCTGCCGTGGGATAAATACGTACCTGCCTATGCTAGTGACTCGGCTTATTTGATTTATTATATGGTTGTATGAAACCAGTTTTCTTTTGTTCAAAAGGATGAACTTGATTTGGTTTGTGCTGAGGCCGACTAACGTCAATTGTCGTTTGTAAAACATTTATGACGCCTACAAAATGTTGAGGATCAAGGATATATAGCAAAATGGTTGATTAATTGCAAAGATGTACAGAGATTGAGAAAGCTGGTGGACTGCAAGATTATATTTGTTATATTCGGTATATCTGCAGACACTAAATTTAGATACGATTCACCGCTATTATTCATTATCACTACTCATTATTTACCTCTAAACATATGTGTCGGACAGAACAAGTGTTATATATTAATACGCATTCGAGAAAAACAGGGAAGTCTTTAGATTATTTCCAGTCTTTTGTTTTCAAAAGTAATATCTGCTACAATCGATATATTTTAGCATCCAGCTAATCCCGTAACCCATGACTTTAGACCTTCATATAGTCCAAGTCTATTCCTAATTTTTGATAATTAATTAATATTGCAAAGTAAGAGGTTAGAATTATATGATAGATGATTCATTAATTGTAGTACCTCCATTCTTTAAAAAAGTAATTCTTGTATGACCGATTTCCTAGCAGAGATTCTCCTATGGTTCTTACTTTTTTCTAAAATTTATATAAAATGAAAGATTATATAAATACTTTTTTCTAAAATTTATATAAAATGAAAGATTAGATAGATACGATTAATTTAAAAATTATGACATTAACTTGTAATTGTTTTTGAACGACAAGTGGAAACGCTTTAATCAAGAGATTTTTATTCACAATGTGGATAAACAAACAGTAAGGACTAAAGAAAAAAATATAAATGTAAATATATATATATATATATATATATCAATACGATGTCTTTTCTTAAAATTTTTAAAAATATGAAATAAAAAGTGGTTGAAATAGCTTACTTTGTGTTCTATCTTAATTTTACTTGCCAATATTATTTATATACACTTTTCTTTTCATTTCCTTTTTATAAATTATATTTAAGTGTTAGAAGTAAAATTTATACGCATTATCAGCAAGGTTATACAGAAAAGTGAAAAAAAATCAATTTATAAGATTCTTTAATTATATTCTCCAGTTGCAGAATTACAAAAGTAAAAAAATCATATAAACCACGCCCTCTCTTACGTTTTTTGTGTCATTTGTATTATATCATAGGTATGTTGAACTTTCATTCAATTATACCTTGAGTACTAATGATAAAAAAAAATAATTTTGATTAATGACCGACCGAAACCAAATCACGCCAAGCCAACTTTCCAAGACGAGAGCGAAACTAAGTACCGTATCGAGTCAACAAATGACCGAACAATAACGATCGCGACCTCTCGTGGCTCGGCCCAGATACAGAGCTTGAGGTGCACAGGCCCTTAGAATCATCGACTTCGAGATGAAGAGACAAATAAATGTGAAAGAAAATTATACGGAATATAATTTTGTACAAATGCCAGATGGCGCAACAAGTACCTACGTCGATGAGAGATGCGAAAGATATCGTTTGTTCAATTGTGCTTGCCCGATTATACACACTCAGAAGAATAAGAACTCTTAAATTGGCTTTCCTTTTTATTTCTCATCCATTATCGTTTGTTCTCTCATCATATTTACTTCCTTTTTTCCTCTCCTTATTTTATGAGAACATTAGTAATTTATTGTGATTTATTTAATATTTTACAGCGTAACTTATTACATAGTAAGTTAAAACAACTGACTGGTGATTTATCTCAAAGAAATAAGTTAATCTTTTTTATGTTCATGTGTAAGTCGTAATAAAGAAAAAATAAATAAATAATATTTTATTTAAAAAATAAGAAAATTTGCATCAGAGGATGATCAACGGGAATGAAAGTTATTACGTTTCATATACATTGTACAAATTAAATATGCATGAAAAATAGTATCACAAGAATAGAAATATAATTATTGAATGAAAAGAAATAAAAAGAAGTCAAATCATGAAACAAAGTTAAAAAAAATAGGAAAAATAAAGCATTAAAAAAAGCGAACCGACTTCAAATGGCCATTGAATGACATGGTTACTGAAAAGTATAAGATAATAACAATACGAATATAAGATAATAACAATATGAAATATTTGCAGAATGTTGCTTCTGTATAGATTTTCTATGAATAAAAATATGAGTATTTAGTTGGATATTTTGCACTAAAATATCGTTTCCAAACATGAATAAATTTGTAAAATATTGCTACTCTTCGATATTTTGGAGTCGGTGCCAAGTCGAAAGTGACTCTTAAATACATAACACCCCTCAGTCTCATTCGAGGAACTAAAAAATTAAATCGACAAACTTAAAATATATCAATTAATAAATTCATTTTATTGTTTATTAATTAAAGTGAGTATTCATATAACAATTATAATTTTTCCATTTCCATAACAATTATAAATTTTCCATAATTATATTATTTCTTAAATTATAATTTTTGTGAATAAGTTGTCTTGGTTTTTTGTTTATTTTTGCTCCGGTTTTTTACATACTTTCTTACTTTTTTCTTTTTCTAATGTATTGGTTGCTTCATGCCTTTGTATATATCTGCTTATACATACCTAAAGTAAATAGTACTTTGTTGCTTTATTGCTTACGTTAAGATAAGTCAAACGAGTTCAAGATTTATAAGATTACTCCTCACTCCTGAGGACAATTCCTGTCACCATTTTTCGGCTCTATCATCCTAGATCCTGGCTACCGCTTGTGACCAAAGGACTCTTAAAACGTATAAAATGAACCCGCAGTCGATTAACCTAACGTTTACGATTAAGAAGTATTCGTCAAGACAAGTTAATCTAGCCCAAATGATATAAATATACTTTTTACTTTCTATCATCAGATTTTGGCTACTATGTGTGACCAAAGAGTTCATTAAGATCAGTCAAAGGAAACCAAATTCCATGACACTCATACCTCATATCACTCATATCACCATAGAAAAGCACTATCACTACCTTTCTGCTCAATCATTAGATCCTGATCACTACTGGCGATCAAAATATTTATAAATAAAACTCAAAGAAGCTTAAACATGATGAATTTACTCTTCGCGATTGAGAAATTCCTTCTTAATGAGGAGTTTTGTCATCACTTTCCATGTCTTTGAGTTTTGACATCCATTTTCATAATCAGACCCTGACTATCATCTCTAAGTTAAGATATGTCAAATTAATTAAAACTTGTGATCAATTTTCTCAAATGAGCCTTGTACTCTCACCCGTTTAATGGTTGCTTAGGATATTTCCTAAGTGCATTACCAGGTCCTGTCCATATTTATATGGCAACTCTTTGAAACTATTCCTTTGAAACAAAAAAAATATTTTACTTAGCGTTGAGAATGATTGAGAACGCATAAATAACAAGAAAAAGTAGGAAACAACCGAAGACCTACAGAGACTTCGATCAGTAATGCAATACACCCGTCTATGTAGCTTTCAGTACTTTACTTCCGAATAATTTTCATGTTGAGGCGTATCATAATAAATTGGATTTCAACAAATATTTTCAAATAAAATAATTATAATTAAAATGACTTAAAAATTCTTTATTTTTTAACAATTATGCTTTCAAAGCACAGCACTCTTTTTATTGATATTTTCTATTTAGTGCAAAGATATTGCTTATGAAGTGTCATATATTGATATTTTATATCAATTTCAAATATAATGCATATTACGTATTTAAAATATTTCAATAAAACTCAATCGAAACTCTTTAGGGATCTAGAATAACTATGTTTCTTTATTTTAGCACAACTTCGACATTATTAAACAACTAAAGTGTTACTTCGATTGAGAAAATATAAGGGCCTTAAGAAATATAATAATGTCAAAAAATAAAATTTCAAGCAAAGTTTGTTTGAAATATGTATTGTTTTAGCAGAATGATATCGATGCCCGGTATCGACAGAAAAACATCTCTTAGTGCGCTACTAATTTCGTTGGTCACTATTATCCACCGAGCACGTAATAGAGAACTTTCGCCTTTCAAGAAACACTAACAAGTGGTTTTCTCACATTTTCCGAAATACTCAAGTGTATAAGATCTTTTAAGTAAACAAAGTATCAAAGCATATTAAATCTAATAATTCAAGATGGTTTGCCTCACGATATTGCAATAAACTAAGAGATCTGGAATTTGATTTGGTTTTTTTTTAATTATATGAACGCTTTTATCTTTACTTATTCGTTTAATAAGTAGTCATATTACAAGTTAATTGTTGCATGCACTACCAATATAATGAATTTAACAAATAAACATAGGTACATATTTATAGTTTGATGAAGGTATGTTGATTTGTTTAATCTCGAACAGTGGAATTAACACGCGAATTTCAATACAGTTTTATACAATAGAATAATTGCAGGAGAAAAGGATGTTGTGGACATTATAATGATCTAATTCTTGAATAATTAATCATAAAAATTACATTTTAGTGTGAACAATATTTTACCATAATACCCTTCATAATGATTGGGTTGGGTCAGATTATGGATTGCAGAAAGTATGAAAGCTGTTAAGTGCGAGTAAAACACGTACTACTGGATGACACTTATTTTTTACAGGCGTAAGAATACGGTATATTTAAGTATTCTTTCTCAGCATGTAAAAATATAAATATTTTGTTTAGTATATCTTTCACAGACATAATAAATACACATTTTGAAACGCAAATTTATTAAGTTGCAGTTGATTTAAGTCACTTGTATGAAGTTTACATGAACTTTTTAAAGATTCAACTACATGTGATAAATCGATCAACTATTACTCGTAAACTCGTAACCTACTTAGCTGGTTAACTTTCCTTTTAATTTCGTTACAAATACTACTATTGAGTATACTTTTGATTATTCAAAAATAATAGTTTAACTTGTTAGATGTGGCATGCCTCCTTTGCTGCTTAAGCTTCTGCCGTAGATAGAATATCTTCCTATATTAGAACCGGAGTAAATACTTTTTCATCGCTTGCCTCCTATAGATAATTTAAAACTAATAGGAATAAAAATTAAACTTAGAGGAATATTAATTAATTTCTACCCTTATTCGCTCAAAGATTTTCAGACGCTTTCAACTGATTTATGGTTAGATGAAGAAACATCTGTTCAAGAATAAGAAATAAACAAGTTAATGTATTATTGAACTATAAATAAAATTTTCAAGTGAACTTATAGAGCATACTCAAAAATAAAATACAACGTGGAACGAAATAGTGAATAAGATGAATTGTGCCTGTCGAGCTGTTTCAACCGAGTTCGCTAAAATTAAATAAGAGTCATCGTACTTGAAGACGTCATTGTGCATCATCTTCGAATGTGTACATCTTTAAATTGACCTCAAACGAAAAATATGAGAAAGTTTAAATTGTTTCAGCTTATTATTAAATAATTGTTATGTTCTGTAATAAAATAGTGATTATTCTTATGTCTTTTAATAAAAATATCTAAAGTTAATAACAATATACACATTCGGTATTCTTTTTAACTCCTGACTAAAAACAATCAATTTAAATACGAGTACTACCTGACTAAAAACAATCAATTTAATGCGAGCTCTACTAACTCGTACTTGTCCCATAAATTACGAATGATTAATTCAAAACAGCTAATATAGTTATAATTAGATGAACTGATTCCAGTGATCATCCCTTACAATAAATGGTTGTAAATTACTATATTTTGAGCTTTTTTTGTAGTATAGAGTACGACATAAAAAAGGGGGCTGGAGTCGTGTGGAAAAATAAACATAACTTGTCCTTGAACACTCTTTTTCTTTATACTTATACGTATAAGTCTAAGGCATGAGAGATATGTATCTTCATTCTTCCACACGAGCGAAACCACGGATTACAACTAATTTGTTAACATTGCCAGTTATTTATTATAAACTTTCTTATAGTGATTTTGTAAATTTTGATATTTTTCGTATTTTTAAAGAACAAATTGTTACAAGTGTCATAAAAAGAAGTAATTTTACAAATTATAAGTATCGTAAAGAGAAATTTGTTTAAAATAACACATGAAAAGCAGTAACCAGCAACAGACTTTTCAACGTTCAGTAGCACAACTCTATGCAAAATTTATTTAAAACTTCACTTTCTGATTAAACCACAACGATAAGAGTCAAATTTCCTTATTTTTATATCGGAATGGATACTTTTACTTTTTATATATTTTAATATCAGTCCTTACTAGCGTCATTCATCTTAAGGAATATTATGATGGTTTTCCAGGGTGATGGCAGCAGCACTGTATTGAAGATAATTACTAGGGTACAAGTTTTCAATAACGCGTATTTAGTTTCAAACAAAAATTTCGTTGGTTTTTATGAAGCTTGAAATATTCTTCTGTCAAATATTCCCCTACCTTAAGTAAGTCGTTTTTTCTCTCAATTTACAGTATTTTACGGATTGCCTACTAGTCATTTATTTAATATTCTAATTCTAATAATTTACTTATTTGCAGGCTGCAAGTTTTGCAATAAATATTGTAGTAACAGCTAATTCCATGTATTTCAGTTTCTTCCCTAAATTAAACCTAACCTTTTTATCCTGTTGACTATTAATATTACACTCTTCTCTGCAAATGATTCATTGTTCCATGCGGTAAGATCAAATGAAGATCTGCATGCGAATTTTATCCAATTTTAGATTAATAAGTGACCATAAACCATTGTTAAGTTGTCCTTATTTATAGCTCTCGTAATTTGTCGGCCAAGATGAATCCACAAGTTTGTGAGTAACATACTAGTATGGATTAATTAAAACCAATTTTAATGTGTCATACCTCATACATTACGCACATTTCAATGTAACTACTAATCATTTCTATTAATACCGCGAGGAGCGATCCAATTGACGCTGACATTCAAAATTATTTTGTGTATTCGTAGTGATTTATGTCGAAAACGCTTCATAAGTCATTTCAAACAAATAGTTGCGGCGTTACTATCAACATTCGTGACCGTTAACACATACGTTCATTGAACTATTAAATGACCTAATCTTGCCTCCATGTCTAGATATATCTCTATATCTAGTCTTCATGGAAATAATACGTTGATGTTATTCCAATGATTTTCGATTTGGTATAAAGATCCTGAAAGATATTTCGTGAAGCTCGATAATGTTTGGTAGTAATTATATCGCTTAAACTTTTACTAATCTATGTATTTTAAAAATCAGTTTTTTCATCATCGTTTCTATATGTAATAATAAAATTGCAGAATTGGTTTGATGAAGTGAAAATGTGAAATTAATAAGGCCAATCTGAAGTATTACATTTAAAAAAAACCGCGATAACGTCTTTTTGAAGATCTGTCGATTTCTTATTCTATATATAATAAGGCCACAGATTTTTGAAGAAATGTTGATTATATGAAGCAGTGATGTGAATAAAGTTGATATAGTAGCATAAACTAGACTAACTCACGTAATTTTTAACAAATATATTTTGCTATATATAGTCTAAGGTTTTCATGGAGAAAATGAACTCGGGTCCTGTTGACTACTCGATTTCATTGCTGACTATACATTGTTTTCTGTAATATTCACCATTGAAATTTCTCATAAATAACATCATTTGTAAAAGAGCTTTATCTCTCTGATATTATGTTCGAGTATGAGTAATGAAATGTCTATTAGTCGCCTTCTAATTCATTAGCGTCTATGATAAATTTAAATAATCCTCTTCTCATCTTGAATTATCATTTGTTTCAGCTAATCAGAATAATATTTCACTGACAATAATTGTTGAAAGACATTAACTCAAAGTAGAGGGTCCGCAATTGACATCAATTTCAATCAATTTTCTTCGATGCTTGATGCTAGCTTTTATTAATCCAGCGCACTTGGCCTTTTGATATCTTATAATGAGATGTTCCCTAACATTCGACAATATTCCCCGAAAATTACCGAACTCGTGGTTAAAAATGTATAAGCCAACCCGATATTCAGAGCGCAATTTAAATGGCCGGAAGTTCCTAATCGGCGCAATCTTCACAGTCTTACACTTCTCTATAATATTTTTAATAATGCTACTTATCCAACTTATCTTAGAAGCAGATTTAGTTACTTGTCTGTACACGGCTCTGAAAATCAACTCAGTCTCCTTTATCCCAAACATAAAACCACCTCCTTAAATGTATTCAAAAATCGTCTGAAAAAGTCCTTCCTCTCATAATGTCTCTGTCCAACCATTCCAAATTTCATTTTGTTCCCCATTTTCCTTGTTCACAACCATGCCAAGATTTAAAATTAACCATTTTTTGTTTCGTTTTGTATTATTCATATGTAGTTTAGTTTTTCTTATTTTTATGTTAAAAGATAAGATATGTATTATACGAGTATGTACGATAAAGTATGAATATATAAATATTTTTATGCTCCTACCATAATAGCATCATTGCTCACATTGCTTGATTTCACCACAAAATATTTTGCATATATATATATATATATATATATATATATATATATATATATATATATATATGTGTGTGTATATATATATATATATATATATATATAAAACACTGTAACAAAAGGATTTTATTTGTAACAACATAGATAAAATGATATAAATACGAATATTTCGTATAAGAAACTGTAAATATATTTACGATAATGGATAACAATAAGAAAAAATTCATAAAATATTTTTTTTTAATTTCAGCAAATTATAACTTTATCGTTCTCGTATGACAATAAGTTCGCCAAGTGTATTTATTGGATTGACAACTAATAAACCCGCTATGTCGGTTCACAAAGTTATTTTATTTTTATATATAATCAATAAAATCAATCTGTCAATTATGTAAGCGCTATCGCTATATATAACTTATATATAGCCGGAGGGCGAGATGTCCGAAGATGTTGCTATGAAGCATAATCTACACAGGTGAAAGTATTTATGATGGGAACGCAATAGTGTAACGCACATGTTCCCCTTTTTCTAAAGTAGAAGAGATGTTAAGTCATATAGCCAAACAGAATATTTCCAGTTCTTCCCCAAAGCATAAAATTGTTCTTTTACTGCAGCATGATAATATCTCTTCCATTTTATTTTTTTTCTAAATTTAATGAAAAAGACGGCCCCAGATGTGGATGGTCAAGGAAATAAAAATTTCCTTCTTGGAATTGTATTATATGCTTGATTATATGGCATGTTGTTTCGATATTCAATATTCATAACATACATACTGTTATGAAAATTGTTTCGTGCGTGTTGTTTCGCTACCTTCTCACCCCAAATGGAATTCATGAAGCTAGTGAATTCTAAGTTCCCTTCGTGAAATTTCCATGTTTTGTTTATTCTTTTTCCGTTAATCCTGAGGTAATAGAAGAATAAAAGATCAAATGACGTACTTTTATGTGCTTTATTAGAGATATTCCATAAGTTTCTCTAAAATTTCAATAATCCCTTTGAATAAATGGAGAGTTTAATAATCGCCATCCTAATATAATAACAAATTACGTTGTAACCGAAAAAAAGAAATCACGATCACAAATTTTTCTGGTTTAGAAATCATCTACCACGAATTAAAACAATTTGTTTTGTCTTGAGTCAGTTATCGATGAGTTATGGCTAATTTAAATTGTTTCAAAGTCTTAATATTTACCTGGGCTATGGAAACCATTTTTCATGTGCCGTTAATCAGGTAAACATTAAAAAATTAATGGAGACGGTGCATTTCAGACTGGGAAAAAAAGGAAAAATTCTTACCCACCATTATTATATTTTTTGAAATTTTCATTAAACTTTAAAGATGATAGTTCCTTTTAATATTTACCTCCAGTTATATAAATTTCAACAAAATTTATGAGACTATTATTTCTAATTTCTTAATATTTTTTTCTTTGTTCATCTAAAGTTACAGCTATAGCTGTATTGCTTTTTGATATGCCTCTCACTTCAGAACATAAAATGGTACAAATTAATATCTCCTATGTTTAACGATTATAGTTAACGATTTACAATTAGAGTTAACGATTCAATAAACTGTCTTGCTTTCATTTTAAGATTTTTTACATACTAAAGTAGACTGTTTCTAATTTTCATTGTGTTATTATAATATCAAAAGCTGCTTAGATTTTTATAGATAGTCCTTTCGAAAAAACAGTAATATCTTTTTTTGTGTATCAAAGTCTATGAACCGTAAGCGACAAACCCACAAGTTATTATATTTCACATAAGGTGTCATAAGTAACTGTTAATTTCAATGTGTATTTTTATAACACAAACAATCTGTACCATTAAGCTGCGGCAAAGCCAGTATCGTAACCACATTCCACGGATATAATAGTACGTACGCCTAATAAATATGGCAAGTTTAGTTTGAATAGATCATGTTACTAATTTATTAGGATAAAAAATAACACTGTATGTGTGACGTATGTCTATTTATATTCATCATATTAAAATGGTCCATTTTCCATTTGGTTACAAATGATAGAACTCGTTTTAGATAAGTAGTTTTATGATGATTCAATTGACATTTCAATATAACCTGTCTAATTTAAATCATTCATGTAATTTACTTTAAATTAAACGACAACTAATCGTACAACCAAAATTTCATTGTAGAAGTTAACGAATTTTCAATTAATTAAACTAAAATATTTACCAAAAGAGTTATATTTGCTAAATTATCACTTTCTTCCAGCTACCTCCTACCTTTATAGTTCAAACCTGGTTTGTACAATTTTTATCAGTTACTACGTATTTATATTTTAATTTATTTTATTTGTATTTACCAATGGTTACTATTATTTATCAATATTTGTGTACCAATATTTACCAATGGTCACCTAAAAACTTCTTTTCATTTTATTTTTTACTAATTTATTATAAAAGGGAAGTTAAGACTTTTTTCAATTTTAGAATTCTAGTTTTAAAATCCTCCATATATCTTAACTAAAATCGTATGTTTAATTAATATTTATTATTATTCTTAATCAATTACATCAGATGATAATTTAATTTACGTAAAAATAATATATAATTAGAAAACAGTTTTTGGTGGCAAATGACAATTGGCAAATATATCTAAGATGTCATAACCACATAGAATTTTTTGAAGTTAATATCTTGTTTGGCACTAAAATATATATATAATGCCGTGCGGGCAGGTTAGAGGGTCGGTTGTTCTGTTGCTATCGTTAATATGGTGATGTTAGGTTTTGATCCTTTGCATGTGGATTTTTATATATTTTATTAATATAATTGGTTTCTTGCTGTTGAATTAGCTATATTCGATAACTTTTTTCCAATATATTATTCAATAGTGTAATTTTTGTTAGGTAGACATTTAAGTAACATTTTGGTTTCAGAAGTAGAATAAAGACTGAAATTAAAAAGAGTATTTGAACTTTTTTAACAAGAGCTGCGAAGAAGCAATTACAACTAATATTGAAAATATGTCTGCAATATTAGTGAAAATAGAAGAAAGTTAGATTTCTATCATAATAAGACAACAGAATAAAAAAAAATCCATAGATCGGTGCCAATGGAAATTTAAAGAGAATCAGTGAACGTCATCGAGGAAGTTGATTGATAACCTGTAATATTTTGGACTGTGCAGAAAATAAAAACAACATTTCGACAAGGGATTGGTGAACTACGTACGGTCAGAGGTATCTAATGGTCACTTGTATAAAACAAACTAAGTATACATAACTCAAGTTACCAATAATTGTAGGAGTTCTTAACTTACTCGCAACCTGGAGAATAAAAAAATGGTTAAAGTTGGTCTCTATAAAGCAAAGATAACTGTAGAAACGAAGACTATTGTAAACCAGAACTAGGTGGAAAATATGAAGTTTACCTTAACGAAATAGATAGTCGTACTGAAGAGATGGATAAGGAAAAATACCTTTTTAAGTTATCTTTTATGAGCAAATTTGTTTCGTAACAGAGGTGGAGGCTAAAGAAGCTGTCCTAGAAAAAAGCTCGCAAAGGTTTGGAGACAAGGATCGACCTTGAGTAACAAGTGTTTAAAAGAAAAGCAAAGTCAGAAACGGAAGATGACTGAAACCGAAGGGTAAACGACAAAAACAGCCTTAGGGAGAAGTCTATGAATCTGGATTCAGAGTAAGATTGAGGAAGATAAATTATAGAAATCGCTGACCTCTAGTAAAACGCAAGCAAAAAGCCGCAAGAAAGTATTCATGAAACTTTGAAGCCCATCGCCTTGAAGGATGAATGCAAGACCAAAAAAAGGAGACCGAAAAATATGCAAAAGAAGCAACGCCCCGACACCGTTACGTTGAACACCTAGTTGCCACGAGACGTCACAATTCTGTGAGTAATTTGAGAATTAACATGGAGTATGTTTAGAAATAAAAAGACTGATTAATTTATGGTAAAGAATGATTAATTTAAATAAGGAATTATACTTATTTTACCAATTTGTCCCAAATGGGGCAGTATGCAGCACATTTAGTCATTTCATGAGACCTGCAGAAAACTAAAATCTCTATGGTCTTAGTTTTCTATATAATATTCTGTTTAGTTGACGTGAATATGTGTTTTCCTCATCTGAGAATTACCTGTGAGATCAAATAAAGATGTATAATAAAAAAAATCATATACTCATACCTATTATTGTTGCTAGCAAATTCTACTAAAACGTGCGTTAATTTACATAAAAATAATATTTAACGAGACAATACTTATTTGGCATCAAACGACAATGATGGACATTTTTTGCCGAAGATTCTGTTCGAGGACACTTGTTTCAAAGTTCCATCACTTCATATATTCAGAAATGGTAATGATAATCGCTATAGTGATATCGATTTTGAAAAGTTGTTTGTAAATTTTTCTGTTTTGGATATTTTATTAAATCCTTGCTTTTTTAACTTTTTGTTTCTCGTGAATTATTTGCCTTTGATAAATTAATTAAAGGAAATATCACAATGTTAAAGAAACTGTTTTTATGTTTCTATTTAAATTTATTTAGTCAAATAAAAATATAAATAAGTAATTTTATATTAATACTTAACTTATATATATATATATATATATATATATATATATATATATATATATATATATATACATATTCTCTTTTTAATTTTTTTTTCTCTTTTTCGATTAATATTTGTGTACTTATAATTAAAAGATTAAAAACATATATTTTTTATAATTTAAACTAAGTAGTTTAATGAATACTTGATCCAAAATTTAATAATTTCTAGCGAGAAAATTTGAAATCGTTGATTAATTTCTCACTACATTTAGCAATATAAATTGCATGCTATATGTAAAATACCAAAATAATTTCAATAACTATGCATATATATTCAAAAATAAAATTATTTTCTAGTGATACCAAATAATTTTACTAGTTGCTTATATTTTGATCAGCTCGCAATCATTTCCAAATTATTTTTGACATTCTAAAACCACTCCCTTTTCAATTGGGCCGGACGCGCCGTAACTTACCGCACGGACGTGACGGATGAAGGAGGTCGCAATAACAGCTGTCCTGTAGTAACTACTTACATAGTCATTGCCTTTACTAATGCGTTAAATTACTTCAATATCAATTTCCTCCCAAGTTAACTGGAGTCATTGAATTTGTTATAAGACATGGTTGATCAATTTCCTTCTTCAGACAAGGTTACGAATATTGAAGAATCGTAATATTTAAATATAGATATTCGGCGAATATTAGAACGAAAAAGAAATTACGAGTATTTTCATATATGTTTGCGTGCATACACATGTGTACTTTATTCAAATCATTTTACGAAATAGAAAAGAGGAACAAGATGTGGGAGAAAATAAAGATGCAAATGTAAGAAGATACTGATGTAGCTCTTCGAATGCCTTGGTCCAACATGTTTCAAATCTTAGAAGCATATGGTGTGAATGAATATTCATAGAATGTTGTATTATGAATAAGAATAAGAAGGAAGAAGAATAATATAATAATCTTTGAGAATATAATACAGGGCTATGGTATAATGGATTTTTAATGACAAACGAAAATATTAAATAAATTGCTAGAAATGCATGAAAAGAAGATACGTTGTAGATGACGCACAATGGAAGTGAAACCCATTACTTTTCATACGTGTTTTACAGAGCAAATATACTTTAGAAGGTTTTGTCTTATGTTACATAAGACAAAAATATAGAGAATTACGAGGGCAATGAAGACTCATTGGGAAATAGTAATTGAACAATTTAAAACGTTCATTTACCATTTTTCATCATTAAGTTTCATTTGCGAAATAAAGTAAATTTTAAACTGTGGATTCAAACAATCTAAAATTCAAATGACTAGTATTTGATTAGAATTATAATTTAAAATTATTTCAGATAATTTGCATTAACATTTCCATGAGACGTCAGTTAAACACTTTCCTTACAGATAACAGCCAACTGGATAGCTATTTTTCGAAGTAATATATTTATATGCAAAGATATATTAATATTTTTAAATTATACTAAACATGACTTTTTCAAAAGTTACACCAGTTTATTGACCAGATTTCGCTGATACCAACGATGAACTTTCAATGTACTTGAACAGACCTTACAAGCAGCAAGTTTGAAGTGAACTAATAAGAACCATTAAGAAACAAGTCATACAAGGTAAAAACAGACGTCCGCTCGATCGAGGCCCGTGAACTACCTGGGGTGACGGGTTTCTTAGAATAATTGCATACATTTATCATAGACAACGTATTTTAAGTGTTGTACTCCATTATGTCGTTTGTAATAAGCACTACGTCAATATCTTGATAAATGTGCATTTTAAATAACTTTTTCTGTAAAAATGAAAACTCGTTTACAGAAAACGATGGCCAGTGTAGTCTCTGTAATATAATGTATATATAATTATCTTTTCTTATTTACATTTACAAACTTGATTTTTCTTAATAATGATCATCATTACCTATAATTTAGGTACTCAGGTCACGTAATGCAATCTCATCCAACTTCTTACAGCAATCTGATATTTGTTCTTCAGTAAATTCTGGATCGAATATGAGTTTATGGCTTATAGTTTATATAATTTAGTAACAAGAGATTCGTTGCATGCATGAGCTTTTGGGTTCAGACTCTCCAACACATTTATGTTTTTCAATAATCTGGGTGTCTTTATTGTATAAGTTATAACTCAAAAATTCGAGTAAAATAAACTGTTAATTTCAATTTAATTCAACAAGTATTTATTGCCAGCAGTGCTTGATCCGAAAATAATATTGATATATAAAAAAGTTCTGATGATAAGTGCAAGTCGAACCAATATAAAGTTCAGTTCTAACGTGCCAAGATAGAGTTCGGTTCTAAATGAATGCTAGATCTACGGTATCAAGGTGAAAATTGGATCTAATTTAATACCAAACGCAAAGTAGAGTTTAGAGTATTATTTTTTTCGAATACCTTACAAAAAGTGTTTAGATAAAAGTTATAATATTTTAAAAGTTTTCTTTTTTACTATTCATCATTTATGTGCTTTCATTTCAAGATTCATCCCAATACTTCTTCTTGTCGAAATACCGTCATCTGTTTCAAGCTGACGATCAGCAAGGCTATTTTATTCTTGTAACTGCTGCTTAAAACTGCTATTACTGAACCATATTCTTAGGTATCTTGCTCTTAAAGTTATATGTCTATCTAGCCATTGTTGTGCTTGTATTTTCCATTGTATGATGAGATGGAGTAGATTATAATAATTGTTTGTCATTGCCTGTCCCAACTACTTTTTGAACTCTTACTTGTTATTTATATGATGATAATCTTACACATCAGTCAATCTCAGCAAACTTTTCCTAGAGTTTATTTCTGACTCTTATAATTTAGATTTGTAAATGCTTCTACTTTAATTTAATATAATCAATAGGATTATAGGATATAGGATTAATAAAACAAAGCGACTTCAAACACTTGACATTTGGACCACCTCCATATTGCTTCATGTTAATTTTATATTGATAGGTCATTAATAATATTATTCGTAACTGTAAAATTTACAAATAAATTCATTAATTTTAATACTGATCGAAGGATAAACTGTTTTTATTCATATTTTATTTTTAGTTAATTTGTTAAAAATGATCCACCAGAAATATCAATTATATTATTAATTTGTGGTCAGAAAATTGCCCTTACTTTATGTGTAATCAAGTGAATCTAATTCATATTTTCAGTGGTGCCTTTGTTATATAATTATGAAAAAATACATCAATTAAATTATTGATCGAGGACAAAACGGTTTCAATTATTGCATTTTCCCCCGAGATATAATTTTTTAAATTGGAAATGTAAAAAAATAAACTAGACCCAAAAAGAACCAACCGATTTTTTGGAATCTGCATCTATCTGTTCGTCTATTGGTTTGATTGACTTTTTGTCTTATATTTCTTGACGTAAAAATCCTAAATGAATTCTAATGAAACTTTCGTTCACGTTATGTCCTTTCGAATTTGAAGAAGGAAACAAGTAATAAATATTTTTGAATTTGTTGTCTATCGGGTATGCCAGCCTCTTAGTATCTGTATTTAGCTTGCCTCACGTGAAATCGAATATATATATATATATATATATATATATATATATATATATACATTTGAATAAAATTATATTATTGTTTATTCTTCAGATAGTAGCATATCGGAGAGGTGAAAAATAAAGGAAAAAATATCACGGTATGGTTATTGACTGAATATATACCACTGTCAAACACAAATGAGTAACCTAAATAGTTTATGCGAGCAAAGTTGCAAACAAAAAGATATTTATCTAATAATAATTTGTCAATTTTTGACGCCCTAAAAACTTAAAAATGCTGAACGCTTTTCTTCCTTCTTTTCGAACAAACATCTTCCGTTTAGTTGTACATTCAATCATACGTGAACGTAAACGAAGTACATCACGATACCTTCATCGATGACATCTTATAATACGCGTATTACAAGATGATTTTTCTCAAACCGCAATTATAGGATCCTTCACTCCGTTTCCCTAATAAAATGACGACGTCTCATTAAACTTACGCTTGTGGAAAAACAAGTGCGCAGTGCATGACCTCCAAAATTTCAAACACTTAAATTTTTTATTGGCTTTTTTCTGCTTTAACACTGAGTGCCTCGATGATGAAGGCATTTGTCTAAATAAATAAAAAGGCCGAACAAATCGCAGCTGACGGGCGGACATCCGGTTGTCAGGTTGTTATCTCGTTGGTAACTAACTTTATCTCATTACTATGATCTACCACCGAACTAGTTAATATAGCTAAATAAATGTATGAAATACCTGAAGGTTTTTTAATTATTTTTTTTTGGTTAATCACCTAACATTTAGCTCCGAAGTAGTAGGTAAAGGTGTGGATAAATATTTTAAACGTAAACAGTGAGATAACCAAAAAAATACGACAAAAAGTGTTGAAATGCGTGTTGGACTACGCATAGAAAAAGTTTCGTCGTTTTGTTTGTTTAATACAAATATGTTGATGATATCATTTCTATTTATAGAAGAAGAAATTTGTCTGTTTTCCATGAGTTAGCTTATAATCGGAAAATTATTTGTTCGTGTGCAACGAAATTTTCTTTTATATCACAAAAATATATTTTGTTGAAGTTAAAATATTTGTTTTACTAAAGTAAATTTATTAAGTATAACCCATTTATTAACCCATTTATTATATTTTGCAGTTATATTTTCAGTTAGAGCATATAGCTCATCAATACCAAAGTTTATCAAGAATTTAAATACTGAAAAAATTTAATAAATAAAAAGATAGCGTTTTGTGAATATCCAACATCAATTAATATATGTTTTAAAAATACAAGGTTACCATTAGTACCATCCATCATTTAGGCATATTAGTCTTATAAGCTGATATATAAATTAGAAATAATAAAATACAACCAATTTGTCGTTATAACTATTGCAATTACTTTCGTAAGCTCTAGCTCATATATTCATTGACACAAATAACCTTTTATTGACAATGAAGTAGCAATACAAATTAACGTCAGCGTGCGGTAGCTCGCAGGCAAGTTCTCAACCCCGTGTATGCACTGCGTGATTATTTACACGAAACACTTCGAACCATTTGATACCCCACTATCTTAACAGTTAACATACGATAGGACATGATAAACTCAACATTAAAAATGTAATAAATATAGATTATCTTGTTCTTACTACACATACCTGTAAATTTGCTAATTTTGGCACTTATCATTGAAATTTTTATACGTAGCCAGGGTTTTGCATAAAAGTGAAAGAAAAATCCAGAAGTTAAGTGTAGAACGTTTAATATGAAATTTGATTAATCTCATTTGAATTATTTTTATTTGGGATTACGTTACATTACGATGTACGGACATGGATCACATTGTTATAACTTTAGTTAAAATTTAACCTTTAATATTACAATCCTAATTTAATTTAACCTTTATCTAATTTCCTTTCCTTTTACTAATAACCGTTATCTAAAATCCTTAATCCTAATTTAATTTAACCTTTATTTATCATACACATTTTTAAGTAATTAACATAATGTTTTATATTTGAATTTGGTAAGTTTTGTTCTTGTAATAGTTTTTATTTGAATTTGAAACTCGTAAAGTTTATTTCTTTCTCACGCACTACCTGAAACTTGATGGTTATTTTTATTTCAACACTTTTTTCAATTAATGTGATGATTTGAAGAGAAATTGCTCCATTTATATTTTTGATGGAAACGCACTTCTATAATTTAAGAGAAATACTCTAAAATTGAATCTAAACTCGAGAGCACCGTTTCAAATGTAAAAAATATGATCTACTTTGTGTATGTATGTACATATATATATATATATATATATATATATATATATATATATATATATATATATATATATATATATATATATATATATATATATATAACAATTTACTATCGACTTTTAAAATAACTTAAAGACGGGTAGCATTTAACGTATGTAAATTAAATATATTCGATAACAAGTAATGACCAGAGAATCGATTTACTAACGCATCTAACTTCGTGTTATGCGCTAAGCGGCTATAAAATATCCATCAGTGAGCCTACTGAATGAAAAAATGTCATTTCATTCAGCAATACACAATCCACATTGTAACTTCGGTTGTACATTTAACAACATTTGTTACATTTTGTTAAAAAAATTTAGGAACAAATTTTAGACAGGGTCTCCTGAGTAACACCGACCCGACAGGACCTTCTTTCGCAATATACGTTAATATTCATTGATAACCGTTGTATAATATATTTTAAGTGAATGTGCAAATTAAAACATATTTTTAATCTTATCCCCTAATATACTGCACCGAGAAAAGTTCAAGCTTGCAAAGGGATAGCAGAGTCTGGGATATTCAAATTGGGGTCAGCTTAAGGTATAGATATAAATTTTCAGATGTAAGACTTAGCCACTTCCAAGAAAACCATATTTTTTTTCGGGAAATTAACATAAAAAATTTCCGGCTGTGATCAATTTACCGTTTGGCAAAATCAGCAATAAGTCAGTCTCATAATCAGTCTGGACCACCGCTTGTCTCAAATTCGAATCCTACCTTTAGCCACTACTTTTTTCTCTCTAAATAATTAAACAATATATTTTTGGCAATCTTACTTTAATGTAAAAGAAAAAAATTATTGCCTCCAACCGGATGATACGTGAACCTTTTTTAATCGAAACTTCTGAAGAGAAAGAGTATGTTGATGACTCGTAATTAATGATTACACAGCCCGCTTAAGAACAAAAATAAAATTGCACTGATCCTAAAAACACAATGAGGTTTCCTCAACTCCTTCAATGTGTATTTGACTTGCAACTACGCCCCTTACGTTAGGTTGCCTTCAAATACCGTACAAATATCTCTAAGTGCCATCAAACAATAAGATACAAAAGAGAAGTGGACGGAGGATGGGTCCACTTCAACTGCCCACTCGATATCATGTGAGGGACACTTGTTTATGTTCAAACGATGAACTCTAGGAGAATGTTCACGAAATGTCAAGGTGAGAAGTAATGTTAAACGTCATGTCCCAACTGTACTCCGACGATTTATTACCCAGTATTGAGAGACACATTGACGGTTGTTACTGTTTTGGAATGTCTTATTAAAAAAATCTGGTCTCAATATTAACAAAAATGGTTACTTTTTAGGGGTCCGTACCTCCAAAGGACAATCTGAACCCTTGTAATATCGCACACGTATCTGATAGTTTGTCTGTTACGACCATATTTCTCAGAAAAAGCTTGATGTGGAAAACTTTACGTTTGGCATTGTAATAAAATATATTAATTGGCATTTATTTTAATATACGCATATAATAATACCCCAAAATATTTTTATGGACATATTAGGGGCAAGGGGGTAAATTATTTTTTTTTTCTAATTCCACATGTAGTGTGAGGTATTATCTCAAAGGGCTAGTTAGAAGGGTCTCCACAATATTAATTTTTTTAAATTTTTAGAATGAAATATTTAGAGATATTGAAAAATTTGGAAAAATATCCTCGCCCCTATTTCCTAGATTAGTGAACCTTAAATTATGCAAAAATTTACGCCTAAGTTGTAGAAAAACCATAGCAATGATTGTAGATGGTGTGTTTTTTTAATATTCACCATGTTTTTTACGCCTGTGGAAAGATATAGTATTTATGTTGTGAAAAATGTAATATTTGTAAGTAGTTTTAATATTATAAATGTATCCTTAAGTGTTCATAAGTGCCTTTGTTTTACGGAACCTTCATAGTGCAAGTTCTATAAGTACATGGCAAGTCTTTAAAATTGCTTGATATCATATATGTATACATCAGCGTATGTCGGTGTGCCTGCGCCTACCAAACTTGACAAAACTGTAAATGTTCCTAGCTGAGAGAAACCGGTCTCATTTTGTGGTGCAATCCCAAGAAGTGAGACTAATTTGTCGTTGAACTTAAATAGCAGTATGAAAATAGATAAATACTTCATCAATTCCAACGTGACCTTTTTTTCGGCAATCCTTGGCAATCTTAAAACCATTTTTTAGGACCACCATGTAAGCTGTTTGTAAAGACCAATGGGAAGATATCGGTATTGTAATTTTCTCACGCACCGGTTGCCTTTCGATATCTTTATAAATTGTGAAATTATGTAAGATATCTCCTTGAACCTGATAACCACGTCCCCTTTCGGCCATAATTCGTTTACTCTTGTTCACTAGTTCTAGGGATAATTGAGAAGGTAAACAATAATTTTTTTTGAGATTTCATTTTCAAAGGGTTCAAGGGAAACCCTACAACTGCTCTAATAATACTGCCTACCAGTCCGTACATGAAAGGATCTTAATTTTTAAATAAAATAAGATTGATTTAAAATGTACACACATTATATAGTTCGTCAATCAAAATCTGGAAAACGTGTAAATTTGATTTCAAATGCGTGCATATGCAAAGTGTATTTATTTGTTTTTCTTTCACATAGTAACGAAGCAATAATTGCAGATGATTTTTTCAGAGATAGATGGCGGGCCGAGAAATGGGAGTGGCTACTCTTTATCTCGAGAAATCTTATTCCTTCGGAAAAATTCTTTAAAAGTGGAAAATTACACAAACGCAATAACGAAGCAACGTCGCAATGGAATAGTAAGTGACTAGCAACGGATACCTGTAATCCCCCCCGGCCTCCCTTTCTAAAAGCTGCATTCCCTTTATTACCATCATAAAGTAAAATCTACAAACAGCGAACATTACAGGATTACAAATAGCAGCAAATATACAACAACATCGAACAATATGTACTTGAAAAAATCGCGCTTCTGACGTGGCCAGCTGTATGGTGCATGTTAGAGTGTGTCCACTCCACAAAATCTTCACTTTTTAGGGCCAAATGGAAAGACCTTCAATACATTGTACAGTGGCATTCAGAAATAGTGCTCTATTCTGTGTTCGAGACCGACGTTTGTCTTGTGAAAAATACTCCATAATTTCTCCTAAACTTTATACTATACATACGAGCGAAGTGGTTTTATGAGTTATGAGGTGTTCAAAGTTCACGATGCTCTATTGTATCACTTCAAAATATAGTAATATTATATATATAAATTTAAGCCAATTTCATACTAATGCAGCACACATTAGCTTGATATATATATATATATATATATATATATATATATATATATATATATATATATATATTTAAAGCATATGACTACATGGCTTTTTTGTTATAATGGTGAACAAACAATAACCTTAAATACTCTTATATTTTGCATAAATATCTTGATATACAAGTAAGATGAACGATTTATAGTTTTATGACTGGTTGTCGTAAAATCATTTTTATGTACAGCCCACCGCGCACTGAATCGTTCACTTCTATAATTTGCCGACAAGTATACATAAAAGTCATGGCTGTATCTCCACCAAGGTTATTTAGACATCAAAACGTTAATGGTGAATGCAAAAAAATTAATTAATATATCCTTTGTAGAAAATATACCATAAAATAAATTATAATTTTACAATTATCTGTATTGTTTTTTATTGTTTTAAAGACAGAATTAATCCAAAGATAATGTTTGAATATTTACTAGTTTTATTACATAATAGATCCGTCCGAAGATGTCTGTAGTCAAACGAGTAACATTTATTGGAATAACATAAAGCGTAAGGCATATTTTTTATGCATAGTGGCATATGGGGCGGAGATTCGGTCATTTTTCAAACGTTATTGACAAATGATGAGTGCAAAAACATTTGCTGCGTTAGTATTTTTTATTAAGATGTCTATTTATAATCGACAAATCTCATAGAGCACTCAAAACGGTAATCCTTCTACTATTTATCATATGTGAATTGTATGTAATACACAAGGCATGGATGTATCACGTTACTCTTAACTCACAAATAAGGTGCAATAAAATCTCTTTAAAAGTAATTGTTAAATGAATAAAAAAATAAACAGATTTAATACGAGTAGAATTGGAACAATGACATTTCCGAACACATTTTTACATACGACGTATTAACATTTAAGTTTACATAGTGTTTCTATTAAACTATTACAAATATTAGTATTCTTTTTCACAATGGAAACATATAATCCAATAAATATTTCTGAGGCGTAAGAATATAACGTATTTCTCATAAATACTTTGGTCATTGGTATTGGTTGATAAATTTTCATTTTGTTTAATATATTTAACTCCTTTTAGTATTTATTGTGTAAATAACGCTTCCTAAGTAAGGGTTTAATAGTTAAAAAATGAGCCTAAACGCTTTGGCAGTCCACCAGATGGTCGGTTTTTAACGGAAGACATAAAAAAACGTCAAAAGACGTAAAAAGACGTTCATATTATTCACAAAGAGCTTTTTTAACGATAACCCTCCATCAACTACAATGTGGCATTAAATATAACTTTAATTCATTTTTAATATATCTTCCAAGTCGAATAACTACATATTATATGTGAGTTTCAAGTCCTGTTTTGTATGGAATTTATATGCCCGTGACAAACAAAAAGACGTACGGAGGGACAGATAAACGAAGTTCCATAAAGTAAGATTATATTTGAGTTCTTCTAGTATGCAAAAATAATAAATAAATATGCAACGACCTCTAACCCACTTCGCATTTGAACCAAACATGTAAGTTTGAGTTAACGACCAATGAAATTTTATTACATTCTATTTGTTTAAATTGAAATGATAGAGTAACTTAAAGAAAAATAGGCTTTAAAAACACATAATAATTCAATATTCAGAGTCTCTTCAAGGCTTTAATATGTATTAAATAATAAGCATTAAACATTTTCTCCATTTCATTTGATACCATAAAGTTCATTATTTCAAAAATATACCCATACTTTCCACTTAACCCTAAATGAACCATCAGTAAATCTTCCAAATCAGTCCATCTAATCGACAATTAAACCCACGAGTTAAGTGACCCTTTTAACTTGAACCCTTAGGCTAAATATAAATAAGGCGTTACTCACTTATTAATCAAGTCGGATAAGATAAATTCGAATTGAAATTTGACGAGTGATAACATCTTCAATATGAATGCGTGCGTTGACTGTCGGCTCAGTCTAATTACTGTTCAGTTAACTTCCATATCTAATTCAGATTTAACAATGATTAGTTGCTTTCGTACCTCGAATCTGTAACAACTATTTAACAATCGTTTTGGGGATCTTTGTAGATGGTTTGGTAACGGAGCTTTTGAATGATTGTGCATGACTTTGGGTCAGTTGATTCGATGGGTTGGTCTGTTGCTTGCCATTTGGACAAATGACGGAATTTACCTACATTTCGTGTCATGAATATTAATCGTTTCGTTCATTACATTCTTTGATTTCGAAGTTTTTATCTATCCCAGTTATTTCACTGACACAGCTTATTACACTATTGCTTAAAAAGGAGGTGTGATATGATTATGATTCATATATGTGGTGTGATATGATTATGATTCATGATAAGCGATCTATGTAAGCGACAAAAAAGTTCAATCAATCACCGATTTTTGAAAATGAGAAACCGATGAAACCTACAAATCATACGTAGTAACACAGGCTACATGAAGTAAAAATAGCACTCGCGATTTAAATTTATAATCCAAAAAATATTTATGACCACACCCATTGAATATATCATCGTCAAGAGCTCGTTTAGAGGATTCCAAGTATATGTAATAATGTGGGTGTTTATTTAAAAATAGAAAGGTTGAAATGATAAACAACGAATAATAAATAACACGTTGAGAATTTTCGTATTGCCATTTATGATTTTAGACAAAAAATCGGCTTCAAAAGCTATAATAATAATGAATATAAATAATATACGTTAATTAGTAAATATCTACAGCTTAGTCAGCTGGTCGCACACAAGTACATAGGGAAGTGGGACAGCAAGGTGCAGCAAGATGTACCCGCGGTAGGAGAGTACGTCAGCGAGTGAGTATCTCGAATGGATATCAATGTAAAACAAAATATAAAAATAATACTACATAGGATTTGCCCTGTATGGGTTAACGCACAAATAGTCGAAAATAGATAATGTGCAGGCTCACATATTTACGTCATTTGCTTACAAGCTGTCATGGATTAAAGGAGAATACTTTCGAGAAAACATATTAGAGTGAGTGTACATACATTGATACCGTATTTTAACACGTTTCGTACACTCGGAGAATATCCATATTATTTAAATTAATACGTGAAGAAATATATCGTTACAATTAGAGTATATAACTAAGCGTTCTTTTCATTTTAAAATTGTAGATAGAGATAAATCATAATTCTAGGAAAGTTATAGCGGGAAATGTATATAAATATATTTAGCTTTGCAATAACAGGATTCTCTTCCATAATTTGGCGATTCTATAACTGATTGCTTAAAATTATTATATCTTCAGTCCTAAGAATGATATACGTTTTTTACTTTGGCTTTAAGTTAACCAGATTCTAACATATGATCAAATGCAATTATAGTCCTGTTAAAGAAAACCAAACATAAACACCATAATAAAAAAATAGTTAAGAAATTCGACCACGTTTAATTCGACTATATATTTCTTATATATAGTTTAAAAATTTGTACTATCTTGTATTTTTATTTCCAGTTCCGTGACATTCTTAAAATATTTTCTAAGTGACTTTTACAGAGGAAGCAGTAAAAAATTAAATTTTACGAATTATGAATCGTCAAGAGAAGGAAATAAATAAAAGATTATTAATTTAAAAATTGAAAACATCATTGTATATTAAAACTG
This sequence comes from Druceiella hillmani, assembly GCA_039881145.1. Taxonomy (NCBI): domain Eukaryota; kingdom Metazoa; phylum Arthropoda; class Insecta; order Lepidoptera; family Hepialidae; genus Druceiella; species Druceiella hillmani. The sequence continues at coordinate 7,839,173 of JAYKKI010000061.1, forward strand.
AACTAAAAATTTAAACAAAGTTAGGTGAACTAACTTTGTTTAAATTTTTAGTTTTAAGCCGATTTTTGCAAATTTTGAAGGTTTTATTGTTTTTTTATTTGGTCTTAAAGTTAAAAAAAAGTCAAAATCTCGCATTACGTAATTTTTTTCCCAGTTAGTAATTTTTTTAACTAGTTTATCGTCCAATTACAAAGTAAAATCAACAAACAACCAACATTACAGGATATTAGTTAGAATGATGTTACTAATAGTAGTAATTTTTTTAACTAGTTTAAAGTCCTATTCAACATAATAAAAACGTGTAAGGAATAGTGTTTGAACTAACGATCAACTTGAAAACCCAGTGAACCTATTTTCCTCCATAATTGCAACACCAATGTTGTCGCTAATTCAAGTCGTGCGGCCATCAGGTATAAACATAAGCATAAAGCTCAACTTCCATTAGGAAAAGTCGGGTTTTTCTTTCGATTATATAATATGCCCATATATAAACATTATAGTTAGGATAGCAGAAATCGTTTCGTAGAATTTACACACTGTTTCACTGACAATATACATTTCCTATTTTGCATTAAAAAACTTGTTTTAATATTGGAATAGAATCTTATCAAAATATTTCAGTTTCAGCTATTTGCAAATATATTTTTTAACCTTAATGCATTGCATTGTCAACAAATATTGAAAACTCCTGACAAGTATTACATTTTTATTCCATATTTTGGTAATTAAATTTGCTGTTAATTTCAAATAAAAAATACCAAATACTGTCCCAAATAAAAAATATCTGTCCCAAATAAAAAAATACCAAGACGTGTCACCACCGACAACAAATAGAACTAAATTTGATAAACGTGAAATTGTAACATGCGAATCTACATGCATCAACAAATAATTATTCCCTTCACTTAACACCTCATCGCCTCACAACAATTAAACATAAAAAAAAATCTATGCGTATTTAGATACTCTAATCTTAAGATTTCTAAGACTTATTATTTAAAAATAAAATTTCAAATGATAATTCCGTTATTTACGACAAGATATAGAACCTTTACTAGCAAGGCGGCACGCCAAAGGCACTGTTAATTAAGTTATGCCTTCGTTATTCCGATAACTACATTACGTAATTACATTTATCAACGTCATAAACCATCTCCGAATGGATAACCTGCCTTTTGAAAGGAAAAATAAAACGTAATGCAGCTCTTAAGAGTCCTTATCACGCCATAAAGATGATAATTCTCATATGAAATGTTGAAATAAAGTGCTTTTTAAACTATCGCTTAGAGACTAGTGTACTCAGGAGTTTCGATCGTTATATCGCAGTATCATGATTGTCTTTAAAAAGGTGATTTCGAAGCTTTTTGTAGCTTTTTAAATTTTATTGTAAGTGTTTTAGGTAGTTGAATTAATTCTTTTCGTTTCTATAAAAGCTTTCAATTATATTTTTTACACACTTGCTAGGTTTACATTCATAACTTCTTTATAATATATATACTATAAGTGTAAGTTCATCTAATATCAACGAGCCGTAGTAGGTATTATAAAAAATAGCTTTAATTTTAATAGCATCTTCAAATTGCGGCTGCAATTTTATGAAGAAAAAATATATACTACTAAAGGTTGAAAAGATTTGTCTCGTCAAGATTTGAAATGATAAATGAAAAGCTTGTAATAAAGTAATGGGGACTAGTTAGTCGCTCTTGGATTAATTACTTAATCGGTTAATTAATGCGGTTAAACCTGTCAGAAAGTTAATTCGGTTAACTGGCTACTGCATGACAATGCACAGCTACAACAGATAATACGAAAATTCTTCAATACTTTCTTACTTGCTAGATATTACGATGATTGATTTCTAAATTTTGACAATTTTCTTAGAATTTTAATTAATTTCGTAGATATCCATTTGCCTTATATTATTACAAGCGGCATAAAATAACTGTCATTTAAATCGCAAATATGTCGGCAATCTTTGCTCAGACTTCGATAGACAAGTAAAATGCAGAAATAAAATTTTACTGTGAATTCGATTAACCATAAAACCTACAAACCATTCAAGACACAAGAAACTAAAATAAAAAGTTTAATCCACTTCCGTTTTTAGTTTTTTGTACACCAATAAATTTTACAATTTTACACCGGTAATTTTTTTTAGATTTAACATGTCGGGCTTTACATCGTAATTATTATATACTAAATTCAAATAATGCAGTTATTCTACGACCAAAGTAATCAAATGAATCGTGAAATTGCGGTAAAATTAGCATAATACAAACCGATAGCGCTTACCGAATGTTACATTTACACGATGACAGGTTAAGAATCGCAGTATTAATTTATACCATATATATTTTAATCATCGTTGAAATTATGGCATCTAGATGTACATAGGATATAAAATATATTTTGAGAAAGAAGATATATTTCTACCTTCCCTTAAATTAATTAACAACATTTAAGGGAAGGTAGTCAAAGTATTTCGAGAGCATTTTTAAATTAAATTTTAAACCATTCTAGCTAGACTACATTAAAATAATGAATAAAAATAGTGTAGATGACATGAAAATCTAACAGAAATTTAACAGTTTATATTGATATGTATTACATATTATCACTTATGACCCATTTCGGCTGCACGATCTATACGAGACTATAGACGTGTTTTTGAGTTAAACATATTTTTTTTTATGTTTCAATATTCTACCGCTGAGGGAATGAAAAATGTGAATATTTTTTACATGAAATTGTTTTATCGCGATAAAGTAAATAGTTACGAATCACATTGTAAGGAAATGCGAAACGTTAAATATATTTATCAATATACGAACGAGTAAAGGATATGGTTAAATAGATGGATGAAAGCGTAGAGAGATATAAAGAAAAGAAAGGGAGGAAGGGAACGGGGATAGATTGAAAGTGATACGCAGAATTTCCGACAAGACAACGAAAAATAAGAAGTTTCACTTGTAACGCGCGTGATCATGTTATTGGTAGTTTTATTCATGGCAGCACTGAAAGTTCCTAAAACTGGTCGTTTATGATAATGGTAATAAAAAATCATTCAAAATTCGAAAATTGATCTTATTGCACTTTGCTTGAATATCTCATTTCTTTTTACAAATTGATAGCAATTTGAAGATTGTGTATATTACGTCAACGTGACTTTAATGCGAGAAAATTGAAAAATTTCCTTAGATGATTTTTTATGACTCGCTTTGATCTCAATCAACAACAAAATCACCATCGACTTCAACTGACATTTTCTCCATACTACTGTTTACAATTGGTTTGAGAGTCAAGCGTGGTCACTCAACACAGACAACAGAGGATAATATCAATGATGTGCGGATTATGGTAAAAACCAACAAGAGATTAACTAATTATTAGCAAATTTGAACAAATCCAAGTATTCATATGAGTAAGACATCAAAATCCTGCGTAAACATTTGGAAGCTAGGATACACCATGATTTTACCAAAGGTTAAAACACTGGTTAAATACTCTAATGCTATTAAAGTCGTACACTAGTAATTGTTCGCTCGTTATATTGAAAGAAGTTCGAGAGAAACACCCTCAAATAAAACCCCCCTTCCTGATGATAACCCCTATGCATACTTAGCCAGATGAAAGATCAAATATTTGACTGCGCCTAGAGCAGAAATTATGAGTCATTCGCTATTCAACGTCGACCTTTCAGCATACGATTTATGTTTATTCTCAAGAACATATGATAAAGTGCGAAGAATACGATTTCTGGACGCTGAAGTAGCGATGTCTGCCTTCGAAAAGGCTTTGAAAGAGACATTCAAGGAAAAGTAAGCTCGATTGCTTCCCTCGGTGATTTTACTGAATGAAATAGAGTGCCACAGAGATTATTTCGAAAAACAATAATTAAATTACAAACTGACTAAAGCTACTTGTTGCATTTTTGATTTTCTAAAAACTTTCAGTGTTACCGCTCGTAACTTTGCTCTTGGAAAAATACAATTTGGAAAATATATTTCTTCATTAATGCGGATACTCACTATGAATCGGTTATACGAAATTCTGTGCTTAACATGATGTAAAGAAAATGATAGATTTTCCATAGATTTTATAATCCTGTCCACTGCTGGTCAAAGAAACAAACAATTTCGAAAGTGTTGTTTGTATAATTTAAATAACTGTTAAGGGTATTTTTAAATTCAAACGATGTCTATAAAGAATTACTGTATGTAGACAATATTAGGACTCTAGAAGTATAGTTTTGGATCTTTTGTGTCTTCTGTCATATTTTAAATTCCACGTAGACGTAATCGCATATAACAGCTATTAAAACGTAGTATGATACTTTGTCAACTTAAAGCCATTTGCATCTTTGTTGATTATCTCCCCATACCAAATTACAAAGAAAATATATGGGACATATATTACTGTTGTGTAATAGGAGTTTTCTGCTTTTGAAAATTATAATAAAATTCAGGTCTTTTCATCGATTTCTTTAATAAAAGTAGAATTATTAATATCATAACATGAATTCATAGTATAAGAATCTTATATGCGTACGAAAAAGTTAAAAATATTTAATACACACATGTAAAAATTAAAATTTTGACTGGTTGTATGTTTAATCCAAACTACTTTATTATCAAAGGCGTAAACACTAAATGCTGCTAAATGTAATCAGAATTTGCACTTTGGGGTTTCTGTACTGTGTTATCATATTATCGTAAGCTCAGTAAGAAGATAATTCAGAAATATAAGAAAAAACCGAAATCGAAGAAAAAAATTAAATTTATCACATAATAATTCCACATAGAATTATAATTAATGATATTTCTTTGATCTTACAATCAGACTTTCCTATGTATGAAATTAGAAGATTTTAAATCAACTAGAAGTACTCTTATGATGATGAATGAGTCAGTATCAAAAAGCGTGATATTTAAAAGATCTTGCCTTTTTATTGCATCGAGTTAGAAGTGTACATTTTTTGATAGAACTATGGAGCCTTTTCACAAACGTATGGAGGTTAGTATTTGGTATTAATTTCGACTTGATATCTCTGGCTGACCTACAGAACACCAAAGTGATCGTATAAGGATTCCATTTTTTTCCGTCATTCTGAGTTGCCAAACATATAAACTAAATTAAGTTAACATAGAAATTTAGGAAACTACGTGATGTAGTATTATTTCTACTTTATTTAAATTGTTTACCACGACCTATATTTCGTTATATTATAACATCTTCAGGTGGGCTATTATGTAAATCAATAGGTGGACAATCTTTTTTAATCAACAGGTGGGCAATCTTTGGTAATAATCCACATGAAGATGTTGTAATACAACGAGACCTAGGTCGTGGTAAAGAATTTAAATAAAGTAGAAATAATACTACATCACATAGTTTTCTTATTTATATGTTAAGTTAATTTAGTTTATATGTTTGGCAACTCAGAATGAAAAAAAAAATTGTTTCATTTAATTGTGAATAATGAATTTCTACAAAATGAACGCCAAATATGTTCAATAAAAATAAAGTTCAGGTCGTGTTAACGATGTTTGGAATTACATTTCACAATTTATAATTAATAAATTTTCTAAACTTAAAAAGTATATTCACATTTTTCTACATGTACCTCACAAAAAGGGAAACAAATAATTTATCACGCGTGTTGTTACTCGATCCAAGTTTTTGAATCGTGAGGTATTCTGTTTCATACAGTAAATTCACTGTCCTTTAGAAATTGTTTCCTAAAGAGAAAACGACAAATAATTTTTTCAAACACTATTTTTATATTAAGCTTCAGTTACTTTAGATAGTATAGCTACAATAAATGAATACCTAAAATTAATTTGTCCCTTTACAAATGAAAAAAGTCTTACAAACGTTTGTCGGTATAAAGTTTAAACGAATATATAGGAAAAAATTACATATTTAATTTAGACACAAAATGATAAATGAGTTGTCAATTGTTAAGTCTCCTCATACACGTCTTAATTATTTAGGAAAAAATAATGGGAGTGAAATTTTACGAATGCAACAAAAATTACAGGAAATCAATATAATGAAGTTTCACCTTTTTATTTTTCTGCTGGCTTTCCCTTGTAAGCTAATTATTTGCCAGAACGTTTTTATATACACGTGTTTATGTTAAATTGGATGTAGAACATTCATTTCAACTTTTGAAATAATTAAATTTAATTTAATTAATTTAATAAACAATAATAATATTATATTGAATGATAATAATTGTAATACTAGATAAAAAGATCAAATGTTTTACTAATTTTTATGAGAAAATAATAAAGTTGAAGCGCAATCATTAGAAACCGTCTGGGAGATGATTGGCGTACAACTGAAAGACAGCAGAAAAATAAAATGGTAGACCACTAATTTGACATATAAATTTTAAATTTTGATTTTTAAAATTTAATTAACTAATCGTATTTATAAAAACGCTCCAATCTTTTTTAAAATTTTATTCCATTAATTATATGCTTGCTAAATAAAGTTATTTTTGTATTGTGCCAAAGAAGCATAAATTCTAACACGCGTGCATAAGTACACACACAATTTTTTATATTTTTTGATACAGTAATCTTAATTCATGAACCAGTTAGGTTTTAATATGATGAGTACAGTTATCAATCACAGTACGAAACTTGGTCCAGAAACTTTTAGAATTGTTTAATTAACGTACCTCAAAAACCACTAGTCATAGATAAAGTAGAGACACTAGCAATCTACAAAAAAACACCTATATCATCATAAGTGAATATTGTTTTCTTGTTACCAATATCGCACAACGTTTTAGTTTTTGGTAGTTTAGAAAATCGTAACAACGGTAAGTACAACATATGCAATTTTAAAACGCAATTTTTGTTAACATGTATATTTTTTTCAAAGAAACATAGAAATTACTAAATACATTTTAACTAATTTATAACACTTTCCATAATATTTAATCCCAAATAATGTAAAACACATTTTATTAGTATAACTTTATTTCTTTTTCTGAATCATCATCATCATCATATATATTAATACGCTAAGGTTTTAAGATGTTACTCTCCCTTTTTAGAAAAAACCTCACAAATAATCCATATAAATTATATATCATTTTATAGGTAATTGCTTGCTCTACCGGCATCCACAACTAAAAAATTTATTATTGCTATTGTTTTTGCAAATTAATTAATTATTAAAATTATATACACAAAACAGCAATGCTGCCATCTAACGGCTCAACGTCAATATGATTGACGGTCGGTAAAATTTTTGTTTAATTTCAAATCCACTCACGTATAAATAAAGTGGCGCTTTAGCTCAATGCTTTTGATACTTGCGCCTCTATATGTCAATTTTAGTAAAATATTTGTTTGATCTGTCATCTGAGCTTCATAATGGAATAAATAATAATGCGAAGACTTCGCACAGGTCACGCTAGTTAGTTATATATGCTATGGTAGCAGATTAAACTGGCTATAACAATACTTGGGAATAATATTTCGTAATATACAAATACTGAAATTGGAAGTTAATTAGTTGAAGGAAGTTAAAAAGAGAAAGAACATATACAATTTATTATATCGTATACATTGTTGATATTAATACTTATAAACTTTATTAGATCCAGTTAATACCAATTTGAGAATCAAAAATTCATGTCTATCAAAAAAAAACGTTACAAACTTTATTGATGAAAAGTTAAATTTTCCTATCCTGCTATAAACTTAATTCAACCCGAGGCGCTCTAGGTCGATTATTCTATTATAATTGAGTAGTTTATAACACAAAGAAATATCAACTTAAGTTGTATCGTGATATTATATATAGAACCGATATTTTACTCACGAATATATTCGACAATGCCTCCAATTACTAATATCTCAAAATTAATTACTTCACCGATATCATGTACTCACAGTGAGCTCCTAATTAAACATTTCTTCCATCGCATAGCACAGCACGTATCTAAAGAATGTATTAACAAATATTTTAACAAACTAATAGGATACGAGTTTATTAAATTTTAATAATATCTTAATTACTCAATCGACCCTCTGCAGCTGACCAGTAAAGTAACTTCAAACCATATCTCTGTTTGATAAATGAATAATTTAACACAACTTTATTTTACGGATTAAGAATTTATTAACGATACGCACGGAGAAGTTAAATTGAATGTATATTACTTAGCATCAGCTACAGTGCCCGGTTTAGTTCATATGTATATATTTAAAATATCAATATTAATATGTAGTAAAATTCTATGTGGATGAACTGACCGGACTGTTAATAGTAATATTATTTATTTATTAAGAAAAATATTATCGTGATTACAAAGATTTGAAAATTTGCCACAACTTTCATTTATGGATTCGGAAATTAACACACATACACATACATACATTATTACTTAGGCACTAGTTGCAATTCCCGATGTAATGCCCGGGTATCTTCAAATGTCAGTCAGTCTATCCACAAAATCTATATGGACGAATTGGCCTGAATTTATCTGTGCAAATTAAGTTATTTAGAAAAATTTTGTCATATAATTAAAAGGTTTAGAGAAATATAGCACAACTTAAGATTACTGCTTAGGAATTTATTAACAATACATATTAATGAGTTCTGACATATTTAAAACATCAACGTCATCGAAATTCAAAATCTACGAGGCAATTAACAATGAATATCATGAAGTAATAATCAAATTAAAAACGTTGGGACGCTGTAGCATATTTTTTTCTGCTCTGTTGGGACTCTTACATAGTTATGTGAATGGATTTTGGATTATTTCAGGATTTAGTCCAATATATAGATTTAACAACAGTTTTCATATCGTTGATTTTTTGGTAATATTATGTATATTAAATGTACAAGCGATAAGAAATATATAATCGTTAAATCATTGCACTAAATACAACGCTTTTTCAAGCATTTTCCTTTTTGTATTTGTTAATACTGTAAGGTTAATAAAATATTAAATAATAATGGTATAATTCCAGTATTTTATAAATTTATACATTACACGCGGTTCACACAAAATTATTTAATTTTAAAAATAGTAAGTTCTTTTCAATTGAAATTACAGTTAGCGATATGTGTAAGTATATAAAGAACACAAGAAACGATTCGTTTGTCTGTGTATGAAAATAAAATGAAATTCAAAGAAAAATGGTTTTCCGAAACTAATCATTTGCTTTCTATTTCTTTCAACTTTTTTCCAAACCATACTTTTAGCTCTATAAACGGGCGACAAACTTTCTTGCAATGATAATATTCCTTTTTAAATGAGCGTCATAAAGCATTTCATGTAAGACCCTTTTTGTAATTGATAGAGGAAAATGTACTCTTTGTTATATTTGTCCCTGAATAAATACCTACAATATTTTGTCAACGTTAAAATATCAAAATAATCGTCATAAGACTTTGTTTACTATCATATGTACTTTAACATTTAATTTAATTTCAATGTAATGTATGTATCATGCCTTATATAAGATTGTTAGCTACTTTAGAATTATAACAGTTTTTTTAACTATTACGGCTTACATAGTCGTTAATATTTATTATTAAAGTAAATTTATACAAAATAAATTTGGACAACATAAAACATAATGAGATAATGAACTCTAAAGATGTTATGATGTAACAATACACACAATAAATTCAATCTTAATAAATTACATTATGTATTTATTAACTAGGTAATGAATTAGTTATATATATTTCTATTATGTTATTTTTAACTAAACAGGGAACAAACATACAGAACATCGCTTCAAAACGCAGGACAATTTTTAACATAAAAACAAAATAAATTACAAACAGATTTTCGACTTCTTTTATATTCAGAACCGTATAGATCTCTCTCTCGTCGTAAAATTCTTTCAAAATAAACACATTAACACACATTTATATGTAAGGGAAGAATCCATGACCGTTTAAAATGTCATTATCGAGCTGCAAGATTAGAATCTTAACAGCGGAGCATATGTTATTTACTAACACATATAATTAAGGAGCTTCATATATGGCGCCGGAAGAAGTATAAAGATGACGTTTGAGTTTTATTATTTTTCCCTTTCTTTATTCGATCGTAATTACGACAGGCGTCTGGCCAGTTAGATTTAATATATTGTTCGCTGTGAGCGTCGTCGGGTCTTTGATGATCCGGCGGGAGATTCCAACGCCTGTAATGTTTGTGATTAAAAATTAAAGGTTAGACGGATGTTAGTATGTATTTAGTCGATGATATTATCAATGTTACGCGCTGACGCTGTTGATCGCGGGTTAATACAGATGTTTATTTGTTATATGAAAAGTGGTTTTCGGAGTACCTATGTTTGTGGTACGATTTATAGTGAAGCTTCATTTAGGGATATATTAATAATGTATTAAATTTATGTTTAAATACTGTAATTTAATCTTATGTTTATGGTGTAAATAAATATCAATGTGATTACTTTATGATCATTTATGCTTGAATTATTCCGTAATTGCATTAAAGTGAAAATTCCAAAAAATATTATTAACCGATTTATAATGTTTTCAATTTTTGATGATCTAATAACACAATGAAAGTAACGATCCAAAGACTTTTGGCCAGATTAATAACTCTTATTTGCTGCACGTACTCGTACACGTCACTAATATTTTAGGAAAAGTTTTCTTACAGTAGAACTTTCTTTTGTCACGGTAGTAAATTCCTTTATTGATTTAGGAGCCCGTAATGAAACTTGGAACTTATTGGTAGTGGGGAGATCGAGCGATGAATAGAGGGGCATAGAGCAAGAAGAGGGCTTTTCTGTCACAAAAATGTTCTTGTTTTTATTACACGCTTACCTTAATATTTTCCATTATATTTTCTTAAAAATAGTAAGATATAAAGAAGTTTCACTTGTAATACCCGTGGAACTGCGTTTATTCTCCACAGCTGCACAGCAAAGGAAGGATAATGAATTTAACAGTCTATGTATGTATGTATGTATATATATATATATATATATATATATATATATATATATACATATGCATGTTCTTTCTTAGCCCAAAAACTGCTGAAACTATTTTATCGAATAGGGTATCAATCGGTTTGTAGTTAATATGAGTATCGTAGGTTAAGTTTTTAGAGACAAAAAATATTTTGGCGGACTTGCAATAAAATACCGACTTGATATTAAAAATTTGCGTATCTTATAGGAAAGTTGTCATTAGACAGGTTTTGAAAATAATTATGAAGTTTCCTCGACCATTTTTTCATAAACTGAAAAAATAGTCCCGTTTGGCACAAATAATAAAAATACAAAGTTCTATGCGCATCCGGTTTCGAACTATGTGTATAATGAAAACAACCTACCAAAAGAGTAAAATAAAAACGAAGCTATGAAAAACTAAAACCTGGCTACGTCAAAAAAAGCTCAGAAAGAGAAAACCAAGTTAGATAATTATATTTGCACTGAAAGATTAAGAAAAGCTCAGAAAGTGAAAAGCAAGTTAGATAATTATAATTGCACTGAAAGGTTAAGAAAAGCTCAGAAAGAGAAAAGCAAGTTAGATAATTATAATTGCACTGAAAGGTTAAGAAAAGCTCAGAAAGTGAAAAGCAAGTTAGATAATTATAATTGCACTGAAAGATTAAGAAAAGCTCAGAAAGAGAAAAGCAAGTTAGATAATTATAATTGCACTGAAAGATCATCGCCACTGAATTGCGAAACCGGAGACGGCGTTCAGTTTTGAGATATCAATATTTTTTTCCGGTAGAACATGTATCAAAACTGAATGCTACCTACGGGTTCACAATTCACCAATTTTTCCGTGAAATTGTGATTACCTAACTTGTTTTTTTACTTTTCAGTTTGTTCAACGCAGTCGGCTTTTAGTTTTTTATAGCTTAGTTGTTATTTGCTACCACCAATTTAAAAAATGATTCTAAATTAATTATTGGTCTTAATCTTTTTAATATATATGGATGATATTTTCTGTTATTATTATGACTTTTTTGGATCACAATACTCATCACTAATATTATTTGGGAAGAGATTGTTTTATTTAATGAGAAATTGTAATATATTACATGTATATTAATTATATACGTATTATATTTTTCTCACTTTCTGAACACAGGGAAACAAGCCCTTACTCGTAGCCCATGCTTACAATTTTATTCCTAATTAAAGAAATAAATAAAAAGGTGATATTCTACTGATTAAAAGTGATATCCTAATTTTTCAATTACCATACAAGATTTTCAAGGAATCATACCTTAATACAAAAAACGGAACCGTTTTTCACAGAATCTACTTGCTATAGAAGTTCACAGGTGGCACAAAATCTACTTGACGTAAAGTTCTTTTACGACACATTACTAGGTCATCTTTTTTATAAATATATGCATTATTGAATGAAAACTGCGATTCACGAGTCGAACTGCACTCGATCAATTTTTTACTTATTTTCTGCGACAGACATTTTAAAACTTCGCGCTTATATTTCCAAAATATTGCAACACAAAACCAGATATATTCAAAATTAATGTCGTTAATAAACATAATGTATAATATTTTAAAATATTTAACTGCATATGTTTAAAGCGCAAATGTTTAGGCATGTAATGCCTTCCCATTAAACAACTGCACCAATTGCAGGTGGCTGCATGTAACAATTGCACCTGCAGTAGGTGTTTCCGTTAGTTTAATTACGAGTAAAAACAAACATCAGCCGAACAATTACTCAAGGTTTGAATTGGTAATAAAAACAAACAGAAAATACATAATATAATTGGTACTGAATATTCAATTAAACTACGCTACAGGTGTTCACAAATTTAATGAGAAAAGGGGGACCTCTTTTTGAAGTTCCAAATAAAAGCTTGTCCATAATTTACTTGTAATTGTGGTGATTGTGGGAACGTATACGAGAAACATAGAATTGCTTGGATAATTTAAAATAATATCAATTTGTACAAAAGTAAATTATTAATCCCAAAGGAACGTTTGCAGAATAGATGAATAAGGAGCAAATGTGGATAGATATAGAAAGAATAAGAAGAGAAGAGAAGAAGAGAGAGGATATCCGGAGAATTACTACGTATAATTATTAACCTAAAAGTATGTTCCACCAAAAATATAAATGTGAAAAATGAACCAAGGTCCTTTCACAAATTAGTATAAACACCAAAATATTAGAGATTTAATACAATGTCAGTTCAGTTACCATTAAATGTGAAATAAGATTTTGGAACTTCAAAAATTATTTAAATATTGTTTTGTTTCAGGTTTTTTCTTTGTCTAATTTTATCTCGGGCAGGTTTATTAATTAATAATTTTCATGTAAAAACTTAACAGGAAGCGAAGTTATTATTCATGTTCTTTTCATGATAAAAACTTAATAGGAATAAACGTTATAAGGTCGTCAATTAGCTTTCTTGAATAGTTGAAAGATATGCACTTTTGTGCGAATGGTTTGGTGCGGTGCCTTGTATTTTGACGGTCACAGTTTCCAGACCGACTTAATTAACTATAAATAAAAATTGATGTAATTTTTTAATCTGAGTTAATTTTTAATTTGAGTCAATTTTTAATTTGAGTAAATTTTTAATCTGAGTTAATTTTTAATTTGAGTTAATTTTTACTCAATCAACTCAATAATCACGTTTTCCATCGCATCACTGATTCAACATATGTCACTGTAGGATAATGAATTAAGTTCCATAGACAAAAATGGCTCTCAAACACATCCTTGACAATATTTTCAATATTTATAAAAATACTGGAATTTTTATTTCCAGCTAAGTATGTGGTGAAACGTCGTAGTGCGTTCTCTCTCTCTCTCTCTCCATATATATATATATATATATATATATATATATATATATATATATATGTATATATATATATATATATATATATATATATATGTATATATATATATATATATATATATATATAAATGTACATATATAGTATATAAATAATAAGTTATTAAAAATCAGAACAGCGGCAAATCGGTCATTGACCTGAGAAGAAAAAATCAAAAAAGAAGGGAAAAAGATGTGCAAAATTCACTGACAACTACTATAAAAGCGAAACTTTATTTGGCTTCTTTTATTTATCGGAAATAAGCCCGGGAATTGTTAATACATTATTTTTCCACTTTTGCATTATATGTTTAAAAAAACCAAATTTGTAATAAACAACTTACAGTTATAAACCTTTATATAATTTTCACGATCGACTTTACGGCTTGAGGGTTTAATTATAAACTAATTTATTAACGTTGGAAACGTTATATATTATAACTTCTTTTTTCTGTTTGTTGTTTTATAAAACAAACTTCGATAATGTTTTATTTCTTGCTATGTATGAAACTTAACAGAACAGCTTTCTTATTAGGCAATATTAGTTTTGTCTTATTTTTTTGTCGTATTGAACATGTTTTACTCATTTTTTTCATTTACTCCATCAGTTTTTTTTCAATTCTGCTAAATGGTGTTATTGTGATTTTTGTCGAAATTACAATATTTTTATTTAAGTTACAGGATTATTGAGAAAATATTATTCTAAAATTTGCAACTGAGTTCTTAAGCGATAAATTTCATTTATCCTTATTATTAAAGTATTACTTAAATATATAAGTAATCTCAGATTATCTCGAAAAAATCATTTACTTCATCCAAAAGGACATCTGGCGTTTAAAAACCGGTCAAAATTTAGAAACCCAAATTGGGAAAGCAGCAAAGTTGGGCGAAATAAAAAATTAATCTTAATATATTTTATATACTTTGTTTATTTTCCAAAACCTTATTACAGTATTATATATCATTACGGTATTATATACTGTGTTCAATGCACATTACTATACATAGTGATCAATGTTTATTATCATATATGGTGATCAATCCATATTATTATATATAGTGGTCAATATTTATTATTATACACGGTGATCAATGTCTATTAGTTTGCGAGTTGATCAATACATATTATTATTTAAGTTACCAATGTTTAAATTTCTAAAGCGATAAATAACTATAGTACAATTCGATATAACAACTTGACGGTTCCCTGTTCTTTTATTTACAGTAGACTATCACGGTATTAATATCAGACCACCTTTTACCCGTTATCGTTACGATTCCATAGCGCTTCCCGCTTGCTTGTATTACATGATACGCTTCAGAAATATTGACATGCTCGTAGATATGTACCCAAAGCGCCCACACTAATATTTTAAACATAAAATCCTTTTAGAATAAATAATTAATATGATTATGAAAACGGAATCACGATCCATTTAGTAAAACTAAATATAAAAACTAACAAACATACATAACTATATATGTTCATAGGTTATTGCTATATCATTAAGTACCCGGCCAATGTCAAATCAACTAAAGATAATAGGTGCTTGACGACTTAACTATCAAATACATTAATCGTGTCTTAATTTAAAGCACTCAAAGCAGTTCGCGTTGCAACGATTTTCATAATTAAATAACTATGTTTCGTCCGTGTAACAATTCAGTAAATAATGTCACTACGAGCACCGCTCCTTGCTAATTGAAAGCTTACATAACAACAAGTGCCCCGATAAGAACTTTTCACTGCATACACGTTTTGCAATCCTTAATTACAGGCAAGTTCTCTTATATCTTATTGTTAAGGAGCTGAGTGGTGATTGAAAAATTGAATAGAATTCTTTCTTTTGTTTGATATTTTAAATTGAAATCTCCGAAAAAAACGGGTGCTGAAATCGGCCATCATGTACGAATATCAAAGAGAGCGATAAACACCGAACACCATTTACGTGGTCAAATTCACGGACAAAGCCCGTCAATAAAACGTTCAGACATAAAGCTGTTAACGTAACTGGCTTTTACGTACGTGGGTACTTGTCATTCCCATCGTCCCTGTAATTATGACTCTGCCGTGACTCTACATTTAGCGCATGAGGTCACTACTTGAGCGGATTATTAAGCGATCAGGCCAGTAGGTGCCCGTTCGTTTCTCTCTCGAAATACGCCGGTCATTATTTCTCTAAGTTAATTAATTAATGGCACATTCGAGGTGAGCAATTGTCAACCATATGCACTACGCATGGAGTTTTTTTCTGACATGGGACAATGACTCCAACCGCAGAGACTCTGTTTACGAGTTTAGACCGAAACTAAGTGGAAAGGAATTTGATCTCTAACGCAGACCTGATTTTAATAAAAGTTGTTTTGGATTGCTTGAGGTTTCATTTTAATTTGTGTACACATTTATTTAATAACGTAACCAGTAAAAATTAAAATGAATTTGTAAAATTTTAATTAAAAGTGAAATATAAACTATAGATCATTCGAATAAAAAATCATTAATATTTAATACAAAACATTAGAAACATTCCTTACAAAAATTATAAAGTAAAAATAGAACAATATTTATACATAGAACAAAACGTTTTTCCTATAATATTAAGTGAATAATAATTTTTTAAAATACTATTTCTACATACTATATCTAAGGATTTTTTATACTTCTATACTTATAAAAAGTTTAAGTATGAATTAACAATTAAATGTATAAATCTAATGCCTAGCATATATTTCCCAGACGTAATAAATATACATTTCAAAATGCAAAGTTATTTTACAGTTCAGTTAAGTCATTCTCATGAAGTTTTTTTGAACTTTTTATAAACTCAACTGCATATCGCAAGTTGATCGACAATTATTCATATATTAGTAGAGCCTACTTAGGTGTGATAATTTTCCTTCTATTTTGAATACCTTCAGATATTTGAAATCACATACAATAAGAAGAAGAGACTTTAAGAAACTTGACCATGTTTAAAGCTTAAAACTTCGTAATCGAATCCCTGTATAGAAAGTGTTTATAATTTTTATATATAACTTTTATAATTATATTTCCCCAGTATTTTTTAAAGATCTATACCCTATAAGGTGAGTTATGCGAGTGAAAAAAATTCACAACCACTTTACGTATAGAGGAGGCACCCTGACTTTTTTGTTATTTTATATTATGATTTTGCAGGCGTTATAAATATGTATTTTATTTTATATATCCATGCCAAATTCAGCTTTATAACAGTAATAATCTGCAAGCAAAGCGGCTAAGAAATACGGACGTACAAATGTAGGTGGTGATAATGTTAGTATTCCTGTACCTGCTTTAATTCAGTACCTACCTTAAAAACTGATGCAATCTTATGCATATTGCGGGTATCACGTCGATACGCATAAAATATCGTTCCGTGGTATATATTTATACATTTACAAAATTACTGATGCAAATTAATCGATTTAACCTTAATTGAAATTTTTAATCAAATGTACTAAACATAAAATTTTTCAAAATTTTCAGATCAGTGTTTGAAAAATTAAAATGAAGACATTGCTTTTGAAGTTTAATGTTTCGCAAATGGATACCCATTTACAAAATATTAAACATCCAGAAGGAGTAAATGAAAAATTTTAGATGAAACCTCATTTCAAAGCTCTATCCAATAACTTCTACTTGAGGTACTTTACATATACACGGAGAACATTAAAAAAATAATATTTTGCTTGATATAAATTGAGATAACGGACAAATAGACTGGCATAACGAAGTTATACGGACAAATAGACGGGCATAACGAAGTTATACAGACAAATAGACGGGCATAACGTAGTTATACGGACAAATAGACTGGCATAACGAAGTTATACGGACAAATAGACGGGTATAAAGAAATTATACGGAGAAATAGACGGGCATAACGAAGTTATACGGACAAATAGACGGGCATGATGAAGTTATAACAGTTATTTGTTTCACTGCAGAACCCTAATAAAACAGTAAAGTTATAAGTATATTTATTAAAGATAATAAATTAAGTCTATTTGTACTGCTACCACGACGGACTGACCCACATGACCACTGTCGCTAGTAATTGAGTTAACAAAAAAAATCACACGATCTAGTGTGAGCAATTTAAGAATAGTCTCTATCGTTTTAGCCTTTCTTTCTCTCTTTGATAATCGGGCGATATGTTAGGTGTAAACTGGAATTCCAGAGTTGCATGATACCGGAATTTTGGACTATTTCTTTAAAACATATGATTCCGGAACTTTTACCGGTCGTATCGAAATTCCAGTATTTACAGTCTAGAAAATTTTGTGTTACAAAGTTTCAAATTACAAGGTACAATGTATGCTATTACAAACTTAAAGCGCGGTAGCGCCGATTCTCGTGATAGCGGGGAGTTCTCTCGCGTCCTTTTAGGAATCAATCATCCCCACTTATTTATTTATCTTTTAGCAATATCTACAGCCAACTAGAACACCAGTCCAATACCACCCGGGAATCCAATCCGGCCCCGCGGTCCGCCGCGCCCCAAAGACCATAAGCCCCGTGATTAACCTGCCACGCTACGGCGACGACTTATGTAAAAACATATTCAAACAAATCATACCCAGGAGCCACGGAAGAGAACACGCCTACGTCAGAGGTCAAAATGTAAGCAAAATTTAGGTTGCTCTTGTTCGATCAAGAAATATTGAAAAATATTTTTTTAGACGAAGGCTGTATAATGTTCGATTTACGTATTGATTTTAATTATGAATTGTGTACAACTTAACACTAATTGGGGTAGATATTAAAATTTTACTTTATGAGATTAAGAATATTATGGTTCATGTGGAGATATGTAAAGGTAAGTACAATACATAGCTATTTACTATACGAACAATACCAGTATTTTGATATTATTTTTTTATAAAATTAGTTTTAGAACTCGTCATGTATGCTATAGAAAAATTGTTTTTAAGAAAAAAATGTTGGTTTTTATAAATGATTGAACCGTTTTTATTCTACATAAAGGAATACAAATTCATTGATATTAGTACAGTACTAATAGTGTTATGAAGAAATTATATTTAGTTAATGTAGTTTTTCGTAATTCGTAATTTTTAGCGAATCATCTTAATGGATGTTTGGAATGGCGACTTAACTGAGAAAAAGTGAAACGTCACGAACGTCCTCATTGGCTGGGCAGCGCTGCTCTTACGATTTCGTATATATATATATATATATATATATATATATATGTGTGGGTGTGTGTGTGCATGAGTGCGCGCGTGTGTTTGTGCATTGTTGTTTCAACAAGAAAATATACATGCTTGGTAGTATATGCATGCATATGTAGTAAGAAAAAAGTCATTCTCTCACTTGGACAGTTATTTATATACTTAACTTGTTGTTGCATTTTCGTTATTTGTTAAGTGTTTTATTGTGTGATAAAAAATTCGAAAATTATTTTTAAAAACCTTGACGAATTATTACTGTATGTATATTGAATTATATTATTTAAACATTGAATTTTATATGAGATGCGTAAGTAGTTTCGCTTCTGCCAGATATCCCACAGTCCTCGCGTTTTTTTTGTTATTGATAACTAACAAGCTAAATAACTACAACGTTTTTACTTTTAAATAAATATTATTCCTTTTTTGTTTATTTTCTCTAATAATGAAATTTATTACGAAATTCCTGAATTGAGTACCAAATATTTAAAAAGGATACCGAAAATGACAAAAAAATCGATATCGCATATCCTACTGACGACCATATCATTTTGCATTCCTCAATTATTATAATTATTAAGCAACTTACGATGAAACTTTTAGTCTTTCACAGTAGCCTGTACTATTTCCAATAATGACTTACTTTATTGGTGAAGTCATTATTATAATAATTTTAATAATTCAGTTTTATTCGCAAGTAAAAATTGTATTAAGATAGAATACCGTACCGAAAAGAACCTCGTTACTTATAATCAAAATATAGCCGTATACAGACGGCCAATAAATAGCAACTAATTGGTTTATGTGCTACTTCCCTACTAGAACTAACAGAATGTTCGTGTTTATTTTGACCATAATTTGAAGCCGTTCAATTAAAAAGAAATTGCACCTATAATAAAATATAGGTATACGATCAAAATCATGATCATATACACCGGCTATAAACTAAAAGATTAGTTTTCGAATTCGCAATGCATTTGAATATTCTAATAAATCATTTATAATCAAAACTTTATATTTCATCGACATCGCTAATTAAGACAACCACATCAGACAGGTTAAACGAGTTATGTTATTTAAGGCCGGTTGTTTAACACTATAAACATGTCAGAAAAAGTCAACTTATTTCCGATAAGTTTTTTTAAACCGTCGCTAAATTTATATTCAAGATCAACGGAGAGACTGATCAGCGACGACCTTAAACCAAAGTCATGGATGTTATACCTGCACATATTGTTATTTTGGTCTAACCCTTTTTTGATTACATTATATCTTTACCAATACGATTTTCATTTGGCAATAAAATTACTGAAATTGTTAAAAAAATCGGAACAGAGATTTTGATGATAATCAATTTAAAAATAATAATAAAGTATAAGAAAATGGGGGCGCTGGGTGCTCTGCTCTACAATGGTTAGTGCTATGTAAACCAAATAATTCAATTTCGTTAGCCCAATAATCAACTAAATAACAAAATTTTACTGCACTATAACGATATACATATAGATGTAAAGGCTTGCATTTTGAGTAAATAACTAAGTCCTGGAAACAATAAATGGTGCAGCATGACTGATTCATTTATAATAATTCAATTTCGTTAGCCCAATAATCAACTAAATAACAAAATTTTACTGCACCATAACGATATACATATAGATGTAAAGGCTTGCATTATGAGTAAATAACTAAGTCCTAGAGCCAATAAATGGAGCAGCGTGACTGATCCATTTATTACCTCAAGATTTAGTTATATAACATCATAGATAAATATGCCTATATAACATCATAGATTTTGCTATTGAAGGTTATAATTAGCCCTTATCATGATTTTTGTACACTGTGAAGTGGCAATTTTCGTCTTGATCTTTACAGCCCATTCTATAGTTTGGATAAAATTCGGTTTGTAAAATAGGTAGTTTGGATAAATTTGGTTTTGATGTCGTAAAAAAACAGGTAATCCTTACCAAGTATTCTTGTTGCTGACTTCATTGGTTAAGATCTGTAGAATAGGTGGTTCAGTAAATCCTTTCTGCCAATTTCTTATGTCGTTGTAGTTTGACGCATTAAAACTTACATCTGGTAATTTGAAAAGCTTTGATTTGGACTGAATGTGTTTCCTCTCATTAGTAAACATAACAAGTAACACTCTCCGAAAATGCAAGATAGGCAAGTATCTGGAGGCCACAATAATATTTAAAAGATGTCGCATGCCATCTTTTCACGATGATTTCATCTTCAAAGCAAGACAGGTCGCACGCTTTATATTATCCAAAGTAATCAAGTTAGCCATAGTAGTCGATTGTCATGCGTGATCCAAAGCGCACGCTATATTTCGCCTGAAGACTTATTGCTCAAATCTCTTAAAAAATCACCTGACAGTATTGCCGAGACAATTTTGTGCAAATACTGTTGAACTGGATGCAAACTTTTGGGCATTACTGGAATCATTTCTCCTTCAATGCGTTGAAATTTTACAAAAGGCTACGTTAACTTTCACAATTGTCAAATTTTTCCTCGACAATTCAGAGTAAGACTTGGGTCAAGGTAAAGAAACAAATGTCTCAAAGTTATTTGATAGATAGCCAAAAATTATCCACTGGAGTGATTTTCATAGCTTTTTCTCAAGCAATCTTGTAATACCGCCATACTTTCCAATATTCCTTATTTACATTTGTTCCGTTACAACTGATTGCCATAAGAATAAGATTAGGAAATTAAATTAATTTCTGCTAGCAACCCTATAACTGCGGTTTATGTTCATTTCGCCAAACCAACGTTAAGTACTACGTACCCCAGGTAAATATAATCCGGTTCTTGTATTATTGAGATGCATTCCTTGATGGTCACTGTCCTGTAGTATTATTACATCTTCTCATTAGGATTTGTCTGGTTTTAGTTCTCTCTCTCTCTCCGTAACTTAATTCTTTCAATAACCTCGACACCAGTCCCAGGACCTAAGGTTGTGCAAAGCAGATAATGCAATGGCTGTTTCTGCTCTGTATTGCACTCCACACCTAACATACGTCTCGATAACCAGGGGAAGTCGATGCTGACAATTTTTTCCTTTTTTTTTTAAACACTTTCTTTAATGGTTTTGATAGCGGTATCAGTACTAAGTATTTTGGACGCTGATAATACCGGAGAGGTAGTCACTTCCAAATCAATTGATATATAATCCAATTTTATGGTATCCAAGAATATATCTGTCGGTTTTCTCGTTTTGGTTTCCTACTTTGGGTCTTTTGCATTTTTTTGTAACGGTAACGTTGATTCCGCCTACTATCATACTGCAAGAAATTCTTTCATCTATCAAAGTTTGTTTACGTTTTGGAACTTTTCTGTTTTTTGAACTAACGCATTGCTCGAAATCATTGCATTTACAACCTAATATATCGAAAAGTGACTTAATGCTTTGTCGGAAACTTTCCAATTTCTCTGTAGAAAGCTTCTCAATTGGCTTGAAAAAATGTTTGCACATTAGATGGAAAAATTTTATCATTTGAATAACTCTACCACTTGTTACTATTGGTATGGATACAGTTAGTCTTATATTATTCATCACTCACATTATACTATACTTGCAATTTCTGAAAATGGGAACTTATTTGCATTTATGTTCAGTGTTTGTCTCATCCATTCGTGGTACTTTGTAACAACTGCATAAGAGCGTCAGATGTTTTGTTTTATTTCACAACAATTACGAAAAAGAAGACACCAGAATGCACTCCGAGTTTACTTTATACTTCACACAACATAAATTACAATCTAATTAATTAATAAACAAGCGTGTGATCCGTCACTTTAAAAAAACAATAGCATACTAACAAGCAAACTGCAAATTTCCGTCCCCAGCGCCCCTTCACCTTATTTTAAATAAACAAAGTAAAAAATGTTTTCCTTTTGTGTTTTTATAGAAGATAGAATAACGTTTCAATAAATAACATAAAATAAGTAGACTTGATAACATTTCAAATATTTAAATAGTGACAAACTTGAGTCGAAAATTAATTATATTCAAAAGTTCAATGAGCTTGTGGATTAGTTACTACAAACTAATTCAAATAATATTTCACATGGATGAAATTAAGCCCTAAGTTTTCCCCAGTTTTCTATTATTACACAACAGTGAAAAGAAAAAAATCACTTCACTCTAATGTACATATAAAAGAATTGAGGTGAAAAAAAATAACCTAGAAGTTTAAAAAAGGGTGGACCAAAGTGTGGAATGTAGAAAAGATGATAATGAGTGAGTAAAGATGAAAAGTAGGGTGACGAGATATTGATTCAGAGTAAAGGAATAGCGTTATTTACACTGTTTGCTAAATAAACTAATAACGAAACTCCTTTCTTATTTTTCTTTCTTTTGATTACAGAGGAAGTTCAAAATCTTCCTTTCTTCGTTACTTTACTATTCCTTATATTTATACATTAAATATCTATCGATTTAGTTTCATGTATGTCTGTTTGCTGCTTTATCATTTGTAACTTATGTTCACTTACCCATTTTTATTTGTTACTGTTCATGTTGACACAATTGGCAATTCAACATAGCTGAATTTTCTTCTATGCCTTTCTACATCTTTACATTCATGCTTTCTTCGGCATTAATTCACTTGTCTTAAAAAATTTCCATTTCCAAATTGTTTAATCGGACGGTAATTCATCGAATCCTAAAATTTTAAATTTATTTGCATTAAATTTTATGTTTAGAACCTTTATTTTTTCAAAATAAATCAAAATCATTAAAATATACTTTGACATACTTTCGCAAGTAAATAAAATGGGAGGACAGTTTTCACCATATCGTGCTTGTAGGGTATCAAAATGGATATGTTTTCGAAATGAAAATGAGGCTTGTTATATCACGTCTGAAATATCTTTGCAACATATTAAATTTCACAGAGGCTCGTAATGGATATCGCCACATCATACGCTTTTTCTCCCCTCATTAAAATTTTTAAACTATGCAAAAATCTTAAATATTTCTGAACGTTCGTACTGCGTATTTTTTTTGTATTTAATGGTTTACTCGAAACTTTTACTCGAGATGATATAGGTTAATTTAAAAAAATATTTAAAACAATCGAATCAATTTCACATAGTCTTTAAAAAATATTTTATATAAATTCTAAGAGACGTTTATCCAAGTATATTAGAACACAAGTTTTCAAATTATCAATCTTTGTCACTGTGTGTATAAAACATATTTTCAATGTTATTCTTAAAATATTTCTTCGTAACTGTAGTTTAAGCATGGGTTCTATAATATTTAAAGAATCGACTTAATAAAGTTTTTTATTCACTATGCAAAATACTAAGTTGAAATCTTATTGATTCATGTGACCCTTTGCATAATGAATATTTTGGCGCAAAATATAATTGATGGATGACTTGCGAGTTGTTGTGATACGTTGACTCAATAACGCATTAATTCGGTCAATATACACCTTGCTGAAATGTTTCTTTAGTTCTTTGTATGCGTTCATTTTCCTTATTAAGTGTATTTCATAACCATGCAAAAATAATGAATAGCACCCAATCCAGTAATACTAAAAGTATAATTTCATCACTCAAATGTGTGTGTGCATTTGGTTGACAGTTCTAAATCTGCAAAGTTCGAAAGAAAATCAATCATTTAGAACTAATTGTTCAACTCGATAAATGTAAAGAATGCAATGCAAGAACTATTTGATTCAAACTCAAATATATTGCAGTGTACCTCGGTCAACATAATATACTGTTGTTTTTATTATTGTTGACGTGTTTATGGCTTGTGCACAAAGTGAAGATAAAAGGAAAAAATATTTCAGATGGGGCCAAAAGTGTGAGGCACAGCTCTGGCCACTTCATAAGCCTTGTCCGAGAATAAGATGTTTTCAGTCCAGTTGACGTGGAAGTCCAACCTTTTGAAGCAATGGCATCCCCCTTCTATGACTAGTGCAATCATTGAGTTATTAAGATGAATGGATTAATTTTATTAATTCAGATTCGGTAAATCATTTCACGTATATGAATCAAGATTACCCAAGATTATTGTAGTTATATGTTCTAAAAATCTGAAATGATTACAATTGTTGTTACAGAAATAATAATAACAATGATTGTAAGACATTACTCTTTAAATTTCAATTTTAATTAATCATTATGTATAAAAAATGTCCAATCATATTAATCCGATCACTTCTCTTGAAGCAAGTTTTGCCGGGTCGAACGGGGCCACTGATACCTGTTCGGTCAAGGACATCAGCATGGGGTCTCCACATTATGGTAATTGAGAAATTAATTTCGATGTCACAATAG
This sequence comes from Druceiella hillmani, assembly GCA_039881145.1. NCBI lineage: Eukaryota > Metazoa > Arthropoda > Insecta > Lepidoptera > Hepialidae > Druceiella > Druceiella hillmani. The sequence continues at coordinate 7,864,536 of JAYKKI010000061.1, forward strand.
GTAATTTAACACTAACTTCCATAATAGGTAGTACGAAACGCCCACTCCTAAATTGGCATGTTTGATGTTCATTTAGTACCATATTTCACAAGATTGGTGTCTCATTGTTACCTAAATAGCTTTTAATATTTAATAATTTACACCTATATTAATAAAATAAAAATTTTAATATTGTTTTTTTTATTCATATTCGATTTTTATATGAAAAATCGTTTTGTCACTATCTATCAAACTCGGATTTGACTTAGGTGTCTCGAAGTGTTTTTTTATGTGCAGGATTTATTTTATGAATAGCAAACACGTACGAATGACGTGTTACGTTCTTCTCCGTTTTGTACTGAGTTCAAATTTCATTTATATTTGATCGAGTGACTTTTATAAAAGTAAAAGTTAGTTGATGGCTAACTAGCTGCTGAGATTAAAAGAGTTTATATCTGCCTTTTGTTTTAATCGCTTGCTTCACAACGGTTTATTTATTTATTCTATTTTTTAATCGGATACAAAACTGTTTGTCCAAATCTTGGAGCATAAGAACACTTATAACATAAAATGTGTAACAATTACTCATATACGTACTGAAACTTTTTATAGATTTGTTCAATTCTTTCGAAAATTATTTTGATATAAGTATAACGTTTAATTTATGTAGTTAAAAATTATGCCCATGGTTTGAACATAAAAATAGCCTATATACAACTCATAAAGATTAAAAAATTGAATTGAATTGAATCTGTCAATCATAAGTAAAAGAACGAGTAGAATTGAATTGAATTAAATCTGTCAATCACGAGTGTAAAGGTGTCGTGCAATTTTAGACCAAGTGTTTAATAGTAACCGGAAGCATTTAAGGATGCATAATGTTTCTATTAAACTATTTAAAAATATTATGTTTTCACAACGTAAATATATTGTCTACTATATTTTTCATGAGTGTAAAAACGTGGTAAGTATTTAAAAAAATTAAGCTACGTGTGTAGCATAATCGTTATAGTATTTTTACAATTTGCAAGGCTTTCTAAAGACCATATTTTTTTCATAATATCACATTAAGTTGTTTCCTACAACTTAAAATCACGAAAAAAGTATTTCAGAGACCCTTATTATTAACTCATTGTACCGATATCTCATATTTTATATGGAATTTTAAAAAATTCTCTATTTAATTTGCCCTCCATAAATTTCCATATAACAATTGTGACAGCTACTGACATATGACTTATATGCATTAACCCATACTTTATTACTACGTCAAATTTCAAGCTACTACGTCAAGCAGTTTCCGAGAAAAACGAGTGCGGCCGACAGACACATTAGTGATCTAATAAAGGTTCCATTTTCTCTTTGAGGTATGGAACCCTAGAAAGGAGCCAGGAACATTTTCACTCACTTTACTTGCTCATTGCCCACACGTTCTAAGAGTATATAATACAGCCATACCTTCTCGATAATATAAGTTGTACTATATAATGGCTTTAAAAAAAAAGCAGCAACGTAACACAACTCGCAAGTCATCTATCAAATTTCCAATAAAGGTTCCATTTTCTCTTTGAGGTATGGAACCCTAGAAAGGAGCTAGGCACATTTTCACTCACTTTACTTGCTCATTTCCCACACGTTCTAAGAGTATATAATACAGCCATACCTTCTGGATAATATAAGCTATACTATATAATGGCAGAAGATTCGTATCAGTTGAATAAGCTGTTATTGCGCCAAAACTTTAGAAAACAAATAAAATTTTCATTTTAAAAAAATTGTACGATTTTCGTTTTAGTCACAATGAGTAGTTGTGGTCCTATAAAAATGTAAACGGTACACTTATTATTTAAAACAACAGCTTTTTACAGAATTATAATTAAATTAAAAACTGAATTAAGTTTAAAAATTGAATCAACCCTTCCCTAAACTCACATTTGTTTTGCTTTTCAAAATCAACATAAAACTATAGAAAGCCCAAAACAACTACGAGGGATATGATAAAACCAATTATATAATCATCGATTTAAGTTTAGGTATTTTTAGTTGAAATAATCTACTATTAAATTTAAATGTAACATATCAATATATTACACTTACTCCAGTACTTACTAGCAACCTGTTTACAATACGCTTGGCAAGCTGCTGTTTTGTTTACTAATTAAAAAAAAATTACCTTAAAAAAAATTACTTAAAATAAATATCTTTTTTGTTATTGCTGAAGTATCTTTTACTATTTTCACTTTAAATTTATAATTATCTACTATATATACATTCAACAAATACCTGAACAGAAATGCTAAAAAATATTATTTAAAAAATATTAAATAGATAAATAATTATGACCTTTAAATATTTAGTTTATGACATACAAAATTTTTAAATTATATTTTCATGTTTCCTCTTTACTTACTTCATTTTTTTTGTTTTTTGAGCTGATAAACAGTGAAAATCTCCTTGTTGTTAAAATATATTTGTTCCTCATATTAATTTATGATTTAAAAAAAATACATAAACTAAAGATTTTATAATAAATTTTTAAGATTGGTAGAAATTAATGTTTTTAATAATATTAAGTGAGATAGACGTCATCTTTGTACAATTTTGTAAATTGTTATTCATTTCTTATTCAACTTTTTCTCGTATTAGCACTATTCATATTTATATGTTTGTTAAATATGTAATATTTAATTATAAATTTAAAGTGGAAATAGTGACAAAAAATTTGCAGCATAAAAAATGGAGATATTATTGTAATTTTAATAGATTACCGAGACCGATTTTTTTTTTAAATACATCGTTTTTTTATCTATATTCTTGAAATTGAAATTCGCATTTTGGCTAAACTGCACTGGTTCCAGAAGTAAACGTGGCTATATACGTAAGTAAATTATATGATCTATGAGGATATTTAACAGGAGCCTTTAGATGTTTCCATTTCTGTTACAGCGAGCGCTGCGGTCGATTTCGTTACCCACACTTTGTGGTTTGTACCCGGCCAATAATATTTATCTCTAAATTTCCACTTAAATTGCTAGTTACAAAGGCTGTTAGGTGAACTGGGAATAATCGATGTTCAGGTAACATTGGTGATGAATAACTAAACATTTTAACATCGATAATAAAAACATGTGTCGATGTTTTATCAAACTGGTATATTGACGGTATAATATTTATTACAACTTATATGTTAATTATTTATTAGCTTAAGATTTATGTTTAAATTATAATAAAGCAAAAATCGTATGTACATAAGGTAAATATATTTAAAATAATCAATAAAACTAAATGCAAAATATACGTTTCCAAAAAACGCACTAAAAACCACACCCTATGATGCGGCGTCATAACATTGGGGCAGCTATCAAAAGTCTTGGAAAACATAAGATGCAGGTTCTTGCAATGAATAGAACTCAAATGATTATTTTACTTTAGAAGTGTACATTTATAATACTATTATAAAATGGATCAATACTATTCTGGATCCTGACATCAGGAAAATCACCTCCCTAAACATTTTCAAAAATCGAGTGAAAAGTCCCGCCTCTCCTCAAACCGTTTTCTTTATGTCCTTGTCCTTTCCTCTCTTTCCCATCCCAAATTATTTCATTAGTTTGTATTACTTATACTTTTGTATTTTTTTTGTCTAATGTACTATAACGAATTTTCGTTGTGAAATCTCTTACAGTCTACAGTCTAAATTTCAACAGCAATTGTTATGGTTGACTGTAAGAGAATACTCATGTAGCAATAAGTCCACCATATATACTATGATAAATAAATAAATAAAATGGATTCGCATTCAATTAATCCTTTTAAAAACACTACTCATATTCAGTACTGCATTTCACACCTATATGACCGTCCATTTCAAATAAAGTTTCCTAACAAACTATTTTTACCCATACCAAGTGACACAGAAAACAGATAAAGTTGAATGGAAACCACAAAGTAGGGATTCCCGTTATGCATTCCTCTCAAAACCATACGTTGTGAATATAATACTTCGATGTAAGTTCTGATGATACATAACAGTTATCCTTCCTACTTTTAATTTGATCTTATACTTCTACAGATATATAATGATATCAAAAATTGGATGTAAAATGAATTGTTAAGATGCAAACTTTTTCTAAGGTGACATTTTTTTGGAAGTAGAAAGAAAGAAGCCGGTGAAGCCTAGATCTTCCTATCTAAGAACCTAAGTTTTAAGAAGCAAGAAACAATAAATAGCTAGAAGTATTTTAAATATGGATGGTAGAATGGATTTGAGTTTATTCACAAAGCAAATTTTTCACAAAGCAAATCATAAATATACCATAAAAACAAAAACATAACGCACCGTGTTAATCGTTTCATCTCCATACTCGTATAACCGGATTTCCTAAGAAGCAACATGTAGCCATTTCTGTATTAAAATTAAGCAGGTTTGTCGAATCCTCTTTATTAAAACCTGTTTCCATTTTAATGCAATAAATCTGGATAAGAAAATTCACATTATAGTTTAATAAGCTCCTATAAATTTACTGGTGGTGTGACGTCACTGCATGCTGATTTGCATTCTGATATCACGTGATTTTTTGGAAATATCAAAATGACGTTTTGTTACACTAATCAAGAATATATATATATATATATATATATATATATATATATATATATATATATATATATATTTATGTTTATTTTGTTCCTGGTCTGGTGTTGAAGAGCATCAAACGATAGATGCTTTCTGTTACTGTGAATCTGTCGTACAAGGAAATTATATTAAGTATGTACGTACTTCAATACTTGAAGTACGTACATACTTAATATAGTTTCCAAGAAGATATAAGTAAAATGCTGCAGGATTATCGATATAATTATGGATTTATTTCATTAAGTTTATAGTCAAAATCAACTCTCGTCTTATAAAAAAAAGTTGACGCTTGTCACGCTAAACATAAAATGAATGGAAATTCAATTTGTTAACAACCGGATAATAACCATAAATATATAAATATTTTGTTATATGGTTGGATATCATCCTATGTGATCCTCAGAAAAAACATACTCTTGTCGTTTCTGGATTACACCTATTAAAAGCTAGAGCATGACTGTATAGACAACGTCAGTTAATTTTTCAGGAAATTCAATTTATAACCGAATATTTTATAACCCTAACTGATATTGTAAATTTAAAAATTAATTTTTTTATGTATCTTGCTTTCAGACCTTATCTACTTAATTGATCTTCAAAAAATTGTGCATATATGTAACCTGTAAACTATTTATCCCGGGATAAAATTTATTTTTTCACTGCTATTTTTTACTGTTTCACGTAAGCAAATCACTTAATCAACTCTTGTGGATAATAATATTTCATTTCAGTGTAACAATATAATCAATAAATTATTATTCCGTCAAACGGTTCCTTCAAATAAGTTTTCGGAAAATGACTGGCGCCCCCAAAGACTCTAACTTTTATGATGTTAGTACAATATAGAATATTTTGTACACAGATTTTTATCCAAATACTCTTAACCACTGAACATGGATTGACCAACAACCGCCATGACTGATGTAGTTTTATTGCACGTTTCAATGACTCCAAACATAATCAAAAAATTTTTTCGCTATATAAATGCCACGTTAGCTTAAACTTTAATTGAAATAATTAAGTCCCTTAACTATATCCCTTACGAGTACTTAACACCTTAATAATGACGAAGTTTTCATAAAGTAAACATAATATTATATGTGATGTTTTGGTAGAGAGATTTTAAAATGTGAAAACGTCATCTATAATTACTTCGACATCGCACGCCACGCGTCACAATACAAGCGTCTAAGAACCATCATTAATTTTTCCGCACAAGTGAGAAGCGTGTGTACGTAAGTACCTACTATGACATTAAAAGACGTTTCACTGCGTCTTACCAATATTTTTTTTCTGACGCACGTGCTAATGTGCCAAAAACATATCCTTTATTGTTCAACCTCCATTGGAATAAAACAAAAACTTAATAATACATGTAAATTAAGTATATGCCACACTTAATTTATATGTATTGGATATTTTTAAGATGGATATATATTAAAGAAGACAGCTACAAACTGCAAAAGACAAAAAAATCATTGTGACGTTGCAAATTCCAAAAACTCAATACAATAAAGCACGTTAAATCATTACAAATGCCAGATATTTCCGCAACAGATTTATAATATGCTACATGACCAACTTGACGAAAATAGTTATAAATCGAGAGTCGAATCACTTGGCACTCTCTTGTTTAAAAATCAAGTATCAAGTTTCAACCGTATATAGAAAATGTCGTTTTAAGACATTCGGGGCCGAACATTATAATTTAAATTAATGTTATTTAGTGGCCAAGAATAAGCATAAGGAAGTGGAAAACATTTCGTCAAGTGCATGTTAAAACTCGCATAATGCCGAGTTTCATAATTCTCAATATCTCTTGAAATAATTGATAAAAGTTAACCGAAATTAATTAAAAGTTCTAACCAAATGATAAAAATTTATTCGAATCCGCGAATCTAAAATTGGAGAGAGGAGTTTTACATTACACATAACTTTGAAAATTAACGTTTCCCGAAAAGTTTTCTTAATAAGAGTAAAATGTTAATTGATCAACGTATATAAAACTTTTTAACAAAATAAAATAACTAACGATTCAACTAACCACCGAATAATATTGGCACTGAAAATTCAATTAGGGCACCGTTTACTAGTTCTGGAACTTAATAATTTTTAAAGTAAGAATTATAAGTATATTCAAGTAAAGTTTATATGTAATGTTTTATGTACCTCAAACCTTTCGATAAATATAAAGATTCTACTGGTAAAAGAACCATCAAAATCGGTTCAATACTTTTTGAGAAAATCGCGAACATAAAACATAGAATTAATTCTTTGAAGTCGGTTAAAAATACCTGATAGATACGAAAAAAATCGCTCTCGTTTTAGGTGACCTAATACGTACATAACCATGTGAAATATCTACTTACAAAATTTGACATGCCATCTGTAACTAGGAAAACTGCGAGGCTCTAACCAATGAACGGAAAAATATAACGAAGTCTTGGATTTTTTCGTTTTACTGTGGAAAAAAAATATACTTGAATGGAGTTTTGGTTGGTTTATCAATTTTTTTGTTGTTCGTAAAGCCTAAAATTGTTGATGAAAATAAAGTCCAGAAATTTAAAATTTGTATTATCAATTGCGGATGCAACGTTTTTTTACAACGAAATAAATCATAACGTTTTTATAAAATGTTTATTCACGAAACAATTGTTTTCATCACTAACTAAATAAAATGTATAAAATTCAAGAATATACATTACATTTTTGTAATAAAAATTGTTAAACGATCATTTTTAAATATAATAATGTCATTCAATATTCAGTAATTTCCAAGGTGTTAGATATTTAATTTTACTTGCTAATTTAATTTTAATTGCTGAAAAAACAATTGATAAAGACACAAAGAAAGATAAATTCTATATATTCTTTAACCTATTTCAGAACTTTCATATTTTCTTAGGAAAATTTCCTATTCTGCCATCAAATTCACGAGGGCATCAGTTATTTCATTTAAATTAGATTATTTTATTTTCAACATTTTACAATTTCCACCGTTTAATGATTTATGGTAACTATCTGGTAACTAGATTATAATAATAATAATAATATTTATCAGCTTTGATATGTAAATATCGGTTTAGATCACTTTTTTGCAACTCAATTTAATGTTTGCTCGAATTCGTTATTGTATCAGGTCCGTGCGTGCATCACGCAATTACCATTGCATAGATTTTAATAAAACTTTGCTATTTTATACCTTGTAGGTTTGGTCAATATCTGCAATAAAACTCATCAAGCTATTAAATAAAATCATCAAGAGAGTGATATTGTACGCTGAGTATTTTTGGAGAATTTGGTATTGTTTATATTTGTGGAAAAATTTGAGGCTTGTTTGGGGTCAAAGAGTCCAAAACAACTGTTTAGGATCCCGTAGTGAAACAAAAAATTGTCTCCATAACTATAACGTGAAAACAATTTTTTCACGCAACGTACTAAGTTTCACTTACCTTTTTTTAAATATTTAAGCGCTCTTTGTGAAATAATAAGCTTTAAAATGACACACAGTCAGCTCTCTAATTTTTCAACCATATGTTTGATAAATTGAAAAAAATTCTAAATGTAGGAATTTGATTTGGAATTTAAGTGGAATTATTTTGGTTAACTTGAGTCAACAATTTCAAAGATAGCACCCGATTACGTGCGTCGCCGGGCATGCACTTGAATTTTTTTTAAATCATTATTTATTATTTGCTAGAGCAGCACGCAAAAATTATTTGAATAGAACTTTCACTGGAATAATGTTTGGAATTCACACTAAAATATATGTTTTATTCCTCAAATATTCCTTAAGAGAATTTTTGTTCGTCTATTTGTATTCTATTTATTGATTTGGCTGCCCATTTTGTTGTGATGCAACAACTACTGGAATAATTTGAATGGAACTCTCTCTAGATTATTATTTGGGTTCAGATTTAAACCTTGGCTACATTTTACTGCTATCCAATATTCCCCGTGAGACTTGTTGTGTATTTGCCTATTTTCTTACCCATCTGTATATTTTAACATCACACGAAAACAATGGTCCAACTGACCGAATGGAAGTTTCACTAGAGTGATGCTTAGAGTTCAGATTTAAATCTAGAGCATTTTTTTAAGATAATATCGTCCTACTAAAATACTTGTATATCTCCTATAAACACTCACGTATTAAACACCGAAAGCAAGGTCTAAAATCTAGTGAATAGAAATTATCGAAATTATTACATCGAAATTATTACACAAATTATGCGTCAAAAGTGCTTATAAGATATAAATTGTACAGATGCTAAGGCATAAGTATAAATAAGATATAAATTCTGTCAAAGCTGTATTGAAATATAGGTTAAAAAGTCCGCCAAATAACTAAACATCTACGCGAGTGAAGCTGCGGGCGAACGTTATTATATCAAAATAGGTCTGAAATTTTATTTTTGGACAATTTTTATTACACTCAGCGCATTTCGAAGACATTTAATTTTTAGAATTCCATAATAAGTAAAAAATTGGTAACTAAATATTTCCCATATCAACTAAATATTTCACTATGTATTTATGTCCGTGTATTTAACACTGACATAAAATAAAAGTAGACGGTACAGCCACACCACACAATAGTACAATAATTTCTCAAGAATATTTTTAATAATGTCGCAATAAAATTTTATTTATGTTGTCAGATTTGTCACTTATTTATATTGTTGAAATCACAAAGCACCGATCGATACATCACCACACGCCACGCGTTTTGGCTCCCACTCGCTATACGAACGCCCGCAAATTTGGAATGAGAGATACCCTAATCGATTCTTTTCTAAAGAAAAAACGAGTCATAATATATTATTTGCTCGAGAAAGTACTAATAATGTGAAAAGTGTGGAAAAAATTGTGGAATAGTTCTTTAAGATTGTATACTAAGAATTCTTACTGAAGAAAGTCACTGGAGAAAATTTGTATTTAGCAGTTTCTTAAAAGATGAACTTTTAAAAAAGTGCTAAATACGAATTTTCCATGTCGATCTAACGCTTAGAACGAACCGAACGTCAGCACGAACAAATGCACTTGCACGCCTGTACGTGTATTTTTAATTGCAATTTTTTGTGCCGTATTTCACAATCATAATGTTAACCTTAATTTTTACGGGATAACAATACGTTTTTCTTATAAGATCCTTTCCCTAGTGCCGCTCGAAAGGAAAAAAAGCAAATAAATATGCGCTAAAGGTAATTGTCGTGTAAAAAGCATTGTCGACAAAATTCGCTGAATTTTTGTTATATTATTCAAACTATAAATATTAGGTGTTTATTTTAAAATTTAAAACTTACTTACCGTTTAGTTTGGTAAAAATCCCTCTCCAAAATTGTATAATTAACATTACAGGAAAAGTTGTTAATTCACCACATTTTCCATTTTATTTAAAAAACGCGTCGAGCGATTTGTCTAAAAACCTAATTCAATGTAAAATGATGTTACATTAACATTTTGAAAAAAATGTGCAGTTTTTGTAAAAATTGCTCACCAACATTGTACAATTAAAATTACAGGAGAGGTAGTAATTTCACCACACTTAATTTTTTTTAAAACGCGTCGAGCGATTTGTCTTAAAAACTGAGTTAATATAGAATGATATATTAACAATGTGAAAAAATATATTTACCATTTAGTTTTAGAAAAAAATCCTCTCAAAAATTGTATAATTAACATTACAGGAAAAGTAGGAATTCCACCACAGTTAATTTTATTTAAAAAACGCAATAAAAAGCAAAAATTATTTTTTACAAACTTTTAAAATGATGTTATATTGAATTTTACACTCAGACAATTACTAATATGACTAATTTTGTATTTTTAATTCAAGACCATCCGGTCGGCTTACGCCCACCATTTTATTTATATAAAATTTACGAGTTATAATTAGCCTAATTAAAACAACGATTTTGACACCTTCTATTAAAATTTCTTTATGCAAGATGCGTTTATAATACGAACTTTTGTGTTTTATATAAACGGTAAAAGTAACGATAATTTTTTAAAAGTAAACCGATGATCGATTACAACTAACCATAACAGTATTCATTATGTAACTTGTTAATAAATAACGAAATTACAGTTACATTCTTACGCTCACTATCTTTCATCTAACTAAATAATGAGCATACGAAATCTGACAAAAACAATGTTGTTTTTCTATGTCCTCTAAAGCGTTAAATATGTAACGGTCTAATATCCATTACCACGCCCAAGTTTTATTAATAACTAGTTAATACGATGCCTCTATTATATGTCGAAAATATACGATGCCACAAGTATCATGGCGATAATGTAGGCGGATTTAACGGATCGCTTTAAACGCAAGCGATAAGCTTACGCACACTTTGAAAATGACTGATTCTTTGGGACAAATAATAACTTTCGACTAAGGCCACTGTCATCGAATCTGTATTGCAATATTTTAATACAGAAGTTAACTTATGAGGTAACTGTGCAACAACATTAACAAAAATAAGAAAAACATTATATCCTTATACGAATTTTTTTATAGATGTTTGTGATTTATAAGCTGTCCCATCAACTTGTTTGAAAAACCCAGCTGCATTTTATTGATGTGAAACATCTATAGGCGCAGGTATAAACCGGATCGTTGGCGTGGCGACGCTTGCCGTGGCGACGGGTCGCCACGCTATACTAAGGTATATATATAGTCTATATGTAGTAGAGTGTACGGTATGGCGACGTGTCGCCATGCGCAACCGACTACGCGACCCCCTCCTCACTCAGTTCGACGCTGTTGTTTACAAGTCACCATTTTCTGTAAGAAATTCGTAATACTTTATTTTTTCATTATGTTATATTTAGCTCCTGTAATAATCTTGTCTTTTATACATATTACTTGTACGAACACGATGTTTCACATCTACCAGGCGTCCCGTGACGGCTCACTCTTTTTTTTCATTAAAATCAAATCTAGGTTTACAATATTATATACCTATGGAAGTGGACAGCAAAAGTGATACTTTTTATCACTTCTCCACACGAAACAAAAACATTTCAAATAATTTTTGGTGTCACTTTTCTCATTTATTCACGCATCTACGAATCGAAAGCAAAACAGACGATTATCTTTTCCGCTTCTTCTTTACTTCGCCTCCACTCTAAGCTGCTCTTATGGTAACCATATAATTTTTTTACCGATGATGTATCCGTTAAACCCGCCGTGCGCCGGTGACTTGGTCGAATCTCTTTATGTATACCCCAATTTTCAGAATAGCTGTTAATATATGCTCGATTCATTTACGTATTCCTGATGCCTTGGTTTTAATATTGCAGAAATCTTACACTGTCTCAGTAGCTATAACTCTAATCGCCATTAAAATTACCTAGACTTTGGAATTAATTCTTTAAGTGAATTTTTGGAATATTGACAATTTTTACATTTCCAATAGTTTTCTTATCGAAATTATTGAAAAAATCCAGGTGCTATTGCAAAAATATTACTCAAATGATTCTTATCCTCCTTTGAAAATTGGAAACCTCACCCCCTACCTTCAAGAAGAGTATCGATTTTTTTTATATTTTTAAGGTAGCAAAGAAATATAATATCAATAATACATATATGGTAAGGAACAGTGACGGAACTGGAAACTCGAATAACAGAAATGTGCCACAAAAAGTTTCAGAAGTCTCACCTAAATTCGTGCAATCAACCAAAGCTCAAGCACTGATTGACTTATAATATTTGAATTTTTGATCTCTACTACTACTACTATGAATTTTTGATCATACTGACAAGTTTGATGGATACATGACGTAAAAAATTTAATTGATATAATTTCATCAGTATATTAGATACATATAAATTCCAATAAGGTGCAGTTATGTTAAATGCAGACAGAAATTGCATTACAAGGTGTCCATGCGCACTTAATATATATATATATATATATATATATATATATATATATATATATATAATTTAACTATTTAAGGGACACACCCTACAATAGTTAAACTTTTCTTAAATAGAAATATTTTTTCGTATTTCTATTAAACTATTTGTAAATATTAGCATTATGTTTAGGATTAAATGAAACTACGTGATGTAGTATTATTTCTACTATCTTTAATTTCTTTACCACGACCTAGGTTTCGTTGTATTACAACATCTTCAGGTGGGATATTAGCAAAGATTAACTCTTAGGAACAACCAACAGCATTTATATGTTTCAAACATAATAGCGGAAGACTGCTTTGTGCGGATTTTTCCATTGTTTATGTTAGTGAGTTTATTGCAGGGGCGCAGACTAGGTTTTAATATATTACAGAGAGTTATACAATATACTAGTATTCTAGTTGGGGTAATAAATTCAATTGTTGTTATTATGTGAAGTTATACAATGCAAACTTTAGGGTGTATGTAATAAAATTAAATGGAAGTTATTGTCGGTAATATATTTGTACAATGGCAAGGGTATTTGAAAGTAAGGCCAAGGTAATATACTAATTCTACATATCTTATTATCGGTAATATATTTATACAAAAGCAAGGGTATTTGAAAGTAAGGACAAGGTAATACACTAATTCTACATATCTCCGGTTTTGTGTATTCATATATGAATTTATTTATTTCTTTTAATTTTTTTTTTGTTTTTATTATATATACATATATGTGTATTATCGCTGAAACAATTTCCAGGGTACTGTAGTATCAATGGTTTATATTTATATTATATCTAGAAGATATTAAGAATGGGTGATGATATTATATTTAGTTGTTCATTAATATATTGACCTTGATATCTTTTTTATACCTGTTTATTTCTAATGTTTCTAGGATATTAAGTTTATTGCCTTTTGTATTTATTTGTAATATATAGGGGGCATTATCAGTATGGGGGTGATGGTTATTTTCAATGAGATGTTTAGCAAAGTGAGATGCATCTGGTTTATTATTACGCCAGCTGGCGATATGTTCTTTATATCTTGTATTAAAATCTCTTCCTGTTTGACCTATGTATACACTATTACAATCGTTACATTTAAGTTTATAGATACCACTCTTTTTATGTTTATCTATTTTTTCTTTATTATTAATAAGGGTTTTACCCAAGGTATTTAAGGTACTATACGTACATGTTATATTATTTATATTTTTATTATTAGTTAAGAGTTTTCCTAATTTGAGTGATACATTACCTATGTATGGGATAGATTTATAGTAAATATTATTCTTATTTGGTGCGACCGGGTATATTTCTTGTATTAGTATTTTTCTTAATTTATTATGGTACAGTTTTGTGACAATTGATGGGTCATAATTATTATTTGTTGCGATTTGTTTTATAGTCTTTATTTCTTTACGTAGGTTAGGTTTTTCAAGAGGGATGGTTAAGGCTCTGTGAATCATGGAATGGAAGGCTGCTAACTTATGGGACCAAGGGTGTTGAGATTGACCATTAATTATGGAGTCTGTAAATGTGTCTTTTCTAAATATACTAAATTTATGTTTATTATTTTTGCGTTCTATTGTTATATCTAAAAAGTTAAGTTTATTATCGGACTCTACTTCTAAAGTGAATTTGATATTATTGTGTAGGGAGTTAGCAAAGTTAACAAACTGGTCTAACTGTCGCTGTGTACCTTTCCAGCAGATAAGGATGTCGTCAACGTATCTATAATAGTATAATATATTGGTCGCTAATTTACTGTTTATTTTTTTCTAGATGGTTCATAAATAATAATAAATTTGGTTTCTAGATGGTTCATAAATAACTCGGCTAAAAGGGGATTGAGGGGGGAGCCCATTGCAAGGCCATTAACTTGTTGAATTTTTTTTTTATCGAATAGAAAATAATTTTGGTCTGTGCATAGTTTAAAGAGATCTCTAATTTCCGATGCTTCAATGGGATTTCATTTTTTCCTTTCTAGGATATCTGAAATGATATTTAGGCAATCTTTTGGTGGTATATTAGAAAATAAGTTTACTACGTCGAGTGATAATAATTTATAAAATTTGTATTTTATTTTATATTGTAAATTAGTATAACTCGACTTTGCTAACTCCCTACACAATAATATCAAATTCACTTTAGAAGTAGAGTCCGATAATAAACTTAACTTTTTAGATATAACAATACAACGCAAAAATAATAAACATAAATTTAGTATATTTAGAAAAGACACATTTACAGACTCCATAATTAATGGTCAATCTCAACACCCTTGGTCCCATAAGTTAGCAGCCTTCCATTCCATGATTCACAGAGCCTTAACCATCCCTCTTGAAAAACATAACCTACGTAAAGAAATAAAGACTATAAAACAAATCGCAACAAATAATAATTATGACCCATCAATTGTCACAAAACTGTACCATAATAAATTAAGAAAAATACTAATACAAGAAATATACCCGGTCGCACCAAATAAGAATAATATTTACTATAAATCTATCCCATACATAGGTAATGTATCACTCATAGGAAAACTCTTAACTAATATTAAAACTATAAATAATATAACATGTACGTATAGTACCTTAAATAACTTGGGTAAAACCCTTATTAATAATAAAGAAAAAATAGATAAACATAAAAAGAGTGGTATCTATAAACTTAAATGTAACGATTGTAATAGTGTATACATAGGTCAAACAGGAAGAGATTTTAATACAAGATATAAAGAACATATCGCCAGCTGGCGTAATAATAAACCAGACACATCTCACTTTGCTAAACATCTCATTGAAAATAACCATCACCCCCATACTGATAATGCCCCCTATATATTACAAATAAATACAAAAGGCAATAAACTTAATATCCTAGAAACATTAGAAATAAACAGGCATAAAAAAGATATCAAGGTCAATATATTGAATGAACAACTAAATATAATATCATCACCCATTCTTAATATCTTCTAGATATAATATAAATGTAAACCATTGATACTACAGTACCCTGGAAATTGTTTCAGCGATAATACATATATAAGTATATATAATAAAAACAAAAAAAAATTAAAAGAAATAAATAAATTGATATATGAATACACAAAACCAGAGATATGTAGAATTAGTGTATTACCTTGTCCTTACTTTCAAATACCCTTGCTTTTGTATAAATATATTACCGACAATAACTTCCATTTAATTTTATTACATACACCCTAAAGTTTGCATTGTATAACTTCACATAATAACAACAATTGAATTTATTACCCCAACTAGAATACTAGTATATTGTATAACTCTCTGTAATATATTAAAACCTAGTCTGCGCCCCTGCAATAAACTCACTAACATAAACAATGGAAAAATCCGCACAAAGCAGTATTCCGCTATTGTGTTTGAAACATATAAATGCTGTTGGTTGTTCCTAAGAGTTAATCTTTGCTAATATCCCACCTGAAGATGTTGTAATACAACGAAACCTAGGTCGTGGTAAAGAAATTAAAGATAGTAGAAATAATACTACATCACGTAGTTTCATTTAATTGTGAATAATGAATTTCTACAAAATTAACGCCAAATATATTCAATTATGTTTAGGGTTCCGTATTTCAAAAGAAAAAACGGAACCCTTTATAAGATCGCTCAGTGTCTGTCAGTGGATCCGTCACAGCCATTTTCCTCAGATTCCGCTTACCTATGTATATTATGTACGCTACCTTTTCTTAGTTCGAATGTCATACTTCGACTGCTTTAAGATTATGTTAAACATTTCATATGATTTATTAAGGACATTTTAATAAATTGCGAAGAAATAGATGTCATATTGCGGGTATTCCAGGATAAACATGCATGTATATAAGAATTCGTTTGTTTTTAGAATTCTTGTAAAAGTCTGTTCATAATTTTTGCTTTATATATATATATATATATATGTATGTATATATATATATATATATATATATATATATATGTAAATATCTTTATGCTTATATACTATGTAAATAAGTAAATAAGGTTTCGTAAAAATATATATTTTAAGATGAGACAGGGACGTCGGAATTTAATTTGTACAGATTTCATTACTATACAAATTGAACTTGAAGCTGGTTAACATGTTCAGTGCGGATGTCGACACTTTGTTGACATAAGGGGTTTACTTTGTGGAACTTACTTGAGCATATTGTCGAAATACCAAGTTCTCTTGGAAAAAATATTCACATGAAAAATAGTAAAATAAGTCAAGACAGTCGAAGAAACAATATTCATTCAGCTCTAAAAATATTTATATTTAGATATAATATATCACTTACTGCTCTGAACGTGTTAATAAGACATTTTTCAACTTTGTCTATTCAAAGAGGTTCTTATGGTTAATACGAGTAACCATATCTTCTATAAGACTTTTTTAAATTACTATTAATGTTACATGTTACTTACCACTGAAACCTTAAATTAATTTTCTGTGACCCTGCCCAAAGCAAAAATATTCGCGGGGCGTTTTCCAATCACAGGGAAAGTCTGAAAAAAAAACAGAATAAATTAATTTTAACCAGTTAATGTTTCAAAAGATTTATTGTATAAATGATAATTTCGATTTCTTGTTCGACATCAAGAACCTTAATACAATCATGATGACAGTTCGACATCCATAACAAGACAAATTAACAAGCGACTAATAACATAATTCGCTATAGAATAATATTCAATATTGAAACGAAAATGAGGATAATGGTTGGCTAGATATGTAAATCATTGATCCATTATGTCAATTTATACTACTCAATATAAAAGCAATATATTAATGATATGTTAGAATAATAAAGCTTCTAAGAATTCAATAAAATTTATAAATCATTACACAAACTGGACATTGTTTCATAGATGATGTACATATAAGTTGAACCAGAAACGTTGAATGTTTTGCTTTTTCCATTCTTTCCTTCGAACTAGAAAATGTTAGACATTGTGTTAACGTGAAAGATGAGAAATTTTTAAATTATAAAGAAATATATTAGATAAGTGTAACATAGTTATTTAGGATTTCGAATTAAAACTCTGAGCCCTTATGATATCATCACGCCTAACTGCTCAACCATCACAACTTTGTGCATGAATTTTTGAAAGCAAATGCTTCATATGAATAGCCCAATAAACAAATGCCCTAATTTTTTAAAAAGTAATTTAATGTGAATTCTCATACATAAAAAGTAATAGCAAATTTCTTTCTTTCACAATCCGTCAAATACGATATCATTGGATAAATATTTTAAAATGAAAACGACGTTTAATGTACTGTTTATAGGATCCCGTAACGTAAAATAAAAAAATAAACGGAACTCTCGTAGGATCACTTAATCCTCCGTCTATCTGTCAAAACCCTTTTTCCACTTTAGATGACAAATTGTAATTAATATCAAATACTGATGTCTATGAGTATAATACTAAGCTATCTAATAGTCCACACACAGCCCTGTAAAAATTTAGTGCCTTAGTGCCTTAGTTAAACTTAGTGCCATAAAAATACGTCTTTCAGATATTACTTCTTCTGATGTTGACACTCATCAAAACTGTTAAAAGCACTTCCCGTTAACTTAGAGTCTAGAAATTTGATACGAATTATAATTTTATATCAGAAGTAAACAAAAAATTCCGAAAATAAAATAATAATACATTCTATGTGGAATTAATATGTAACCAGCTATTTTCAGTTTTTTTTTGTGGTTGTAAAACATCTACTTCACAAATAATGCGATACAGCGGTTCGTAACCATTGGAAGTAATTACTTTTGATGAATTTAAAAAAGAAAAACAATTTACTATTTTGCTTTTAAATTGGATATATGAAGCCATTTTAATTTCTTAAACAATACTTTAAAAAAATTCACTTACAAATTTAAAAGAACCGTACGACAGTTTTATTTCAATAAAACATTTTACTGAAATGTGACAATACTTTAGACGATTTGAAATGAATTCTACAAAATGAATAATGCAAATAATTTTGTAATCTTAGACCATCTGACTGATTGAAATGAGAAAGATAACATTCTGATTAATCTTATTTTTTTGACACTCAATGTAATATATAATAAAATAAATTAACGTATAATACCTACAAATTAGGAAACAATAAATTAAAAAAACGGCAAAATTGCAAGCGACAAAAAATAAATAATTTGCATTGATTCTTAATTTCCATTAATATTCATCGCTATAAAAGTTTTTACTTAATTTTAAATTAACCGATATATTCACACAAGTGTTAGAATGTGCGTTAGAGATACAATATAAATAAACATTCCTTTAAAATACGTATGTACATATATGCTTCTACTGTATATACCTTACATACTTCTATTTGGACTATAACAAAATTATCATCTCCTTGACCCAGTAGCTTAACTCACCCTTAAATGTCGAAAAGTTTTTTTGATAGTTCATACATATTCATAATGATGTAACAACAAGTTGATGTAACGCTCATATTAAATAAACATTATTATTAGCCTTTCTCGTTTACGGAGATATATCCTAACCTGATATCCAAATGCACAGTATTACATCAAATTTACTTGTCAAATACTGTTGATCCAAATAATACCAATATAGTATGCAAGTAAGAAATATTTTACATTCCGTCATCGAGTCCAATTTTATAAAGTCATATCAACACTTGAAAGTTCATTTACTTCTTAAAAACATTATTGTTTTTTAATAAAAGCAATATAAGTTCATTTTATTAAAAGTCACCAATTTTTTCAGACATAGTTTCATCAATAACCACTTAATTAATTTAAGTGAAAAGGATACTGAAATACAACTGGATTCTTTATTTTTATTTAAAAACTTAATTTCTCTATAGCAAATTACAGATTTATTTGTTCATAGTAAAATCTTAAAAAAATTTCAATATAATATTTTAAAACCGTTTTTTAAAATATCATTATATATCTCTTCTATGCCCATTTATCAGTGTGTCTTTTCTTTATTTTCTTTTTAATCGTCTAATGTAATTAGATACAGCAGCTATAAAAACCGTATTTATGGTTACTCCACAACATTACAATTATATCTGAGATAAATTCTTGACGTTTGATTATATTTAGATTATATTCAACTGTAAAGATAATAAAACAAAAGTTTAAAAAACTAAAATCCTACCGTGAAAAATATGGAATAAGTTTTAAGAATTATTCCGCGCAATAAACTATATGGTTACCTCGAAATTAAAAAGAAAATAATGGAAAATACTTATCACAATAATGTTGTTTCTTTTCCGTAGTCGAAGGCCTATTTTTATTACAGATGGTGCAAGGCAGTCAAGACTTTAAATACGGAACAAAATACAACATTGTTCCAGTAAAGGGTTTCATTCCGAATTTTAAAAGCAATTTTAATATCGTCCTAGACAATATGGCGGCCAGTAGACGCCATATTATATTTTGATTAGCCTACAACACTCTTAATATTAGAACGAATTCTCCGATACCTACCGATACCTCATTTTTTTAGTCTCCTATGATAAATTGTAATTCGGTTCCTAGGGCGGTGCCTTCCTTTTCGGCCTGCAGCTGGCTTAAAAAGACTTTATATTAAAAAAAAAGAAACAGAAAATTCAATAAGGCCTAGTAGGGCAATAGTTGTATAGCTATATCATGTGATGTCTTGTCACCATTTTGAACCTTCTGGAATTCTAACATGAGCTTATATGTGTGGCAAAATATATTTTTTCATACGCAATATCAAATGCGATAACATTGTATTGTGACGTTTGACGTTTCGTTTGTGACTTCTTGAATTCTTACTAATATATATTACTTATGATGCTTATAAATAAAGATCTATATCAACAGCTCGATTTGAACACGCGTACATTTTGGACTTCCTTATATTTTTTTTTTATATTCCACATATATAACATTATTGTTTTATGTCTGCATTTTAATTTATGCAAACTATATTATATCCTTATTTTATAGTTTACTTCTAACTATAAAAATTGTTAAACGATCTTAAATTGCCGATCAATATGAACCAATGACAAGACATAAATCACAAAAGAGCAATATTCATAATATCAATCATTAACTAATCTGCATAAAAAAACTATATATCTGGAATCTGAAGAATAGAATAGAACCAAAAACCATACAACATCAACGATAATAGTTAAATAAAATAATAAAAAATCCAAAAAACAAAAGAGGTTAGAAGCCTCTCAACTCCAAAAAAGGTTGTTGAAAAAATAACCAGTAATTTGATAAAAATTAAGCGCCCATACTAATATTCACAGAATATTTCCTACCGACAATTCTCGTTATTAATGATAACAATTAGGTACGTACGCTGCGGTCAAGCTATACTAACGTGGAGCGGCAGCTTTTTGCTTTAACTTGTTACGTATCATCGTTGTCACGGTCAACGTAAATTACCAACGTTGAGACCTTCAGATAAATTCATTCTTTTTTGTGTTATTTGTTGTTTTTTGCAGATCCATGACGTACTGCATCCTGAAGAGAATGTTTGTTTCTTTCCAGGTATAACGTGAGTAAGCGGATATTACTAAGCTCAAATGCAGATGGAATTTTATCTGAGGAATGTCGTCGCATCCGTAGAACGGAAGTGACAAAATTTGCCAGTGTTACCATAGAGACGAATATTTAGACGACAAGAAATTTTACTTATTTAAAGCTTCCACGTATCCATACTTATATACGTTATATAACTATGGAACTATCGATTAAAAACTTTTTCCTTTTGAACATGACACGAGTGAAAAATTAAATTGTATTAATTAAACGATATGTTCGAAACTACTGTTTAATATTTTTAATCGCTTTTTTAAAACAGAAATGACTGACATGTTTATAGATATAATTTTTCTTTTATTTTAATTTTAGAAAATGAAAAATGGGTACATTTTTTAGACTATTACATCACTCATTTATTCAAAGTATATATTGTGCTTAAAATATCTTGATGTTTATCGTTTCTGTGTGCTTTTTCTGTATTTTTCTTCGATGCCATTTAAAATATTAATTCTATTGAAGCCTTGGCCCTTTGTAACCCTTTGCTCTTATTTACTATAACATTTATATTACTACATTCTTTTTAATTTTTGTAAATTCGATTGGTGAAACCAGATAAAAGTAATATGATCCAGTTAATAAAATAATGAAGTCAACTTATGTAAAAATAATTCAAAAAAATTTAAACGATATGTAATTTGCGCAGCGTCGAGAATGGTTCAGTTTGCGTATATATATGAAAAAGACTAACCGATGAAGCATAGAAAATCTCTGACTCTGACGGATGTTGGGACACGCGGTCGTCTCTTGTCTATTCCTGAATAATGTTTCCACGCTATGCAGTTAGTAAGGAGTTTCACTTCGAAAAGGTGCTCACAGGTATATATATATATCTACTCTATATACATTCTGATAACTTGCGAAATATTATACTTTGACATTGCTTTCACTTATAAAATTGGCACATAGTAGTAAAAGTTATAAAATAAAGTACCCTGAACAAAATGACATTAATGAAAACAATTTTACTTGACATATCAATTTCAAAACGAATTGATTCCCAAATGAAACAAAGGTAATTTTTTTTAAACCAAAAGTCTCATTATACAATCAACGACATACTACAAGCCCGAAAATAATTATGAGGTGATATACACAATATGATTCTTTAATATTGTAATCAAATAATTGGTTATAACGTAACGGTATAAAATATTTCAGTATGATTTCCAAACTCCAACAAAATAATATTGTCTACTAAGTACGACCTAATATTTTATTTTAGGAACGAAAATATATCCCATTTTTAAAAAAAAAATATCCCATTTTATTTACAACATTTTAGTGTGTTTTATTTGCTTTCTTTGATATTGAATATATTTGGCGTTAATTTTGTAGAAATTCATTATTCACAATTAAATGAAACTACGTGATGTAGTATTATTTCTACTTTCTTTAATTTCTTTACCGCAACCTAGGTTTCGTTGTGTAACAACATCTTCAGGTGGGCTATTAGCAAAGAATGATTCTTTTTTTAAAAGAAATTAAAGAAAGTAGAAATAATACTACATCACGTAGTTTAATTTAATTGATTCTTTGATATTATTACATTTATTTGAACCACTGAAATGTTACGAAAACTTCGCCTTTGGTTTCGCATATATAGTTAAATGTTTGGTGTTTTAGTCACGTTGTTTTAAAAAAAATAATAGTTTAAATTAAATGTTGCTAAGAACACAAACTCCTTGCTTGTGAATAACCATTTAAAATAAAGTAAACTTTGAATAATAAACTGTATATTATGTAATATTAAATGCCGGTAGGAAAAATAGATACAATAAAGTTTAAAACCACTTAGAAATGTAAGCTGCCTTAACAAGTATAAAGAATAATTTACAAAAGAAAGGATATAATTATTTACTGACGCTTCTTTATTTTTGATATTACGTTATCTTTAGCACACTAAAGATGACAAATGTTAATGACACCGTTTGAGATAAGCAAATTCATGCCCATTCAATAAGAAAAAAAAATGTGCATAAATTATCTGTACATGTGCTAAACAAAGGTGCTCTTGTGTTATTATTTTGTTACCAAATGTTTGGATAATTGTTTACCAAATGTTTGGATTGAGCAATGTCCGTGACAGCCTCAGATAAAGGAAGATAAAGAGATATGTCAAATTACAATGACAGGTTTTTTTATTTCCATTAACAAAAACAATAACTTACTGATTCGTATCGTAATTTCAATAGGTGATTGATTGACTCATCGAATAAACTTAAATAGCACATAATAAAAAGTTCGGACAAGTGCGTGTCGTAAAACACGTAAAATCCCAAAATTGGCAATATTTATTGAAATTATTGACATGAAAATAATTGAAATAACTAGTATTTTTCAAATCTATTATTGAAAAGTAGAAGGAGGAGGGATACATTGTACAGTTAAAAATTTGAGTAAATTAAAATCTCAAGTTTATTTTGAAAAACCTTTTAAACGATACTCGATGAGGTGAACGAAAAATTGTCTATGTTGAAAAATTATTTATCCATTTAATATTACCTAAATTCATTTTTGAGTGAAAACTTTAATTTCTACTAGGTCTATTATCTCAATACCTTTTTTTCATTAATTTTTACAATGACTGAAATTTTCTGAAACCTGTCAGTCATAATCATAAAAACTACATGTCTACCAAATTTCGAAAATTTTACAAAGAATGCTCCATTAATTTTTTTTTCAAAGCGTACTCAATTAAATTTGTTTTAAAACGAGTATTGAATAAAAACAAACTTTAACTGAGTACGTTTTACAAAGAGTACTCAGTTAAAGTTTGTTTTTAAAAAAGTCCTTAATTAAATATGTTTTAAAAAGATTATTGAATTAAATTTATTTTACAAACTGTGTTGAATTGTTGGATTAAAAATGTATTCTCCTTAACATAACCAAATTTTATAGTTTTTACAATCTAACTGTATATGCCAAGATAGATGAGGTTGTTTTTACGACTGTTCAATAATACAATCCTGCTCCCGAAATACACAGACGGTGCCTGAAAGACTGGACCAGTTTCTATTTTATAATATGAAACTATAAGTCTATCTGTGCATTTCTAAATATGAAATTATCTGGACAGTTCTTTCGGTTATAGCTATTATAACTGAATACAAAGTCAAAAGAATCTTAATTGCTTGTTTAACGTAACTAAAACCAGAACAATTTAATTTTATTTCCTTCTTTTCTTATGGTTCCGTACCTTAAAATAAAAAAGGAAACCTTATATGATCACTACGTTGTCTGTTTATTTGTCTCTGTGTCAGGACTCTTTTTTTCTCAGGAACGCATGGAAGTATCAAGTTGAAAGTTGATTAGTATCAGATACTTAGGTCTACTATCCCTTAAGGCTGTAGAAAATCAAGCTTCTAAGTCAACACAATAAAAAAATACGGCCATTTATGTCGTATATTTTAAAACTCGCAATTAAATCAAAACGTGCAGTGCACTTTCCGTTGACCTAGAATCTTGAAACTTGGTAAGAAAATCTTTAATTTGTAGTTGTATCACATTAACAAATATTTTTTAATATGCACCTGTAAAAGATATAGTAAGCAATATATTTTCTTTCTAAAAATTAAAATTTTGTAAATAGTTTAATAGGAATATTACGTACCATTAAATGTTTATAAGTACCTACATGTGCACGGAACCCTTGTGGTGCGAGTTCTACTCGTGATTGACAAGTTTATTTTAATTCCCTTTATTTGTATATTCTTAATAACAAAAGCAAAAAATTGAATGTTATTTCTTTTATTAAACTCTTTTATTTTTCCCATTCGAAAAGATGAGTGGGACCTATAATGAAAATGAAGGAATTTATATCAGCACTTTGCAAAACGTCAGCTAATTTTATTGGTGGCATTTAACTTTGAAAAAGATTTTAAGGTAACGTTTATAGTTTCATTTTCCGAGATTTCCAAATAATAAATATTTGAAGATATAAAACTGGACTTTTCTTTTTTAATTTCGAAATCTGAAGGAGATTATCGCGAAAATGGTTGAATTTTTCTAAAACACCCAAAAAAATGTTATTTTTAGAACGATGAAAGGAATTCGTAAGGCGAAATATAGCCAACGTACTTCTAAGATTCTTCTACGAAACGAACTATTATTTATCTGCTACAACTGCTACGGAGAGACGGATAGATGGAAATGTCGAATTTACGACACTTCTTTAAGTATAGAATTTTAAAAATGAAATTCCTTAGATATGTTTATATAGAAAAGTTTTAAAAGGTTTAAAATGTAGATTTAAACAATATTTTTAAAATACCAATACGGCTTTACTTCAGCATCCAGAAAAACCTTTTTAGGTAAAAACGTTCACTAATTTTTAATGCAAATTATAAACCAATGTATTATTTACCGATTTTAAACGTAAAATCTATCTATAATTAACTTTGATGTAATTTATTAAAACTGTATTGCAAACAAACATTGGATTAATCATTATGATGAATGAGCCAAAAAAACAATTATTACCATACAACTATTGAACCGTCTGCTCTCAAATGTTAACTGCTGTTAACTGAACATTAATATGTTACTCGCATATGCTCAATTAACGTCACGTCGCAATTTAACTACCAGCGCAGGTCATTTTAAACAATCACCGTAACTCATAAACCCACATAATCAACATTTCCAAACCCATCACGCGTCTTGTTCGGCTTTCCCCGGCCCCGTAGTAAATCTTGATAATAAAATTAAATAATTCACATTAATGCGTAATGTATTCGTTGACGGTGACATTATCGATAAATCTACCAGGTGCAGGCCGCTAGTACAAGTTCATCCGGCCAAAATCTGGGTGGGGCAAGTGGATGATGTCGAAGAATTTACGGCTCGCTTTGTCTCTGCGTCGGCGGCAGGCGCACAGAGGGATATTTGCACGAATTTTCGGACAAAATTATTTGGAAATTGTTTTTAACTGCGACCAAATTAACTTAAAAAAAAATAAATCCGTTATGTACAAGTAGACCTCTCACTTCATGATTTTCATACACAATAGGATCGTAGTACCTACTTCTATTAAACTATGAAAATATTTATACTATTTTTCACAATTTACATATGTTGTTTAATATATAATTCACAGAAGTAAAAAATCCACGTGGATGACTGAACTTTTTTAATTTATTTATGTTGACCGAAATAATTTTGCAAATATGTACTTACAAAATGTATATCACGAATTTTCTCAAATTTTTCACATACCTGGTTAAAAATATAAAAGGATATGACACATTGAAAAATGGTTAAGAAAAAATTCTAGTTACTTGGTGAGATGCATGGCCGGTGAGTTTGATGTACAGAAAGTACTTGAAAATGGTAAAAATATTATTTCCTAATAAGGTTTTAATAGTAAGGTTTTAATTACGTGTCTGAAAATTTCATCACAACCGGTCTTATCCTGAAAGAGATGATACTGTAATAAACACACAAACAGTATGACATGATAAAATTTTAAAGGTTTTATTTTTACAATTTTGCTTTGTTATCCTAAAACATTGACATATTTTACCGCAAGACGAGATGAAAATTCCGTACTTATTTATTAATTCATTTATAGTTTTGCTGCCTAAAACGCCCTGAAAAAAACTTATCTAACATTGAAATGGTAAACTGATCGAACGAATAAATAATGGATCAATTGACAAGAAATTTAAAAAATATGTCATAGACAAAGAAAATATATCTAGATCAGTTAATTTGGAAATACATTAAATCTGTTTATTATATTAGAATTAGAAACTATTTGCAATTATAAAAATGAAAAAATCTATCAACGCATATTTATTATTAATTGAACGTATGTACAATAAGATAAAATTTCATTTGCACATTATTTTTAAACTGTAATTAATAAACAAAATAACATTCTCTATACTCTTAAAAGTTATAACATGTTACAAAAGTTGTGAAATAAACATAAAATTATGATATATAACAAATAATGTTTACATTCCGCATATATTGATTTACAGCATTACAAAAAATACAATATTCTATTCGTGGGAGACCAAATGTGCATGATTAAATATTTTCAATATACGAATTGTTATATTATACTGTATATATAATATAGCGACTCGCATATCGAAAACGTTCTATAGAACCACTTCAGTCTTCCTTATTACATCGACTCTAATATAGCAACTCGTATATCGAAAACGTTCTATAGAACCACTTCAGTCTTCCTTGTTACATCGATCAATATGATCACTTTGTGAATTTAATACCTTAAAAAAACGGTGAATCAAAAATTATATTTCGACTTAATGTTCATACGAAACACCTCGCTGTGCGCACAGCGCCCTGATTGATCTCCGATTACATCTCGGCCCTTCAAAGCAACTTGGCCTTAAGTTTTTGTCAGTTTCTGACGTGAAACAGCTGTTTTGAATGTTACCGTTACCTTATTGTATCGGTTAAGTAGGTAATTAAGTTGACGTCGTAGTTCTGGCTGCTTAAACCACATTTAATTAGGGTTTCACACTTAAATGAATATGGACGGACCGCTATTGTTTTCTGGCAGCTGCTGGACTGTCCGCCCGTCCACCTGTCAGGAAGCTTTATTTTCTAAATAGTTGAAGATGTGGTATGAAAAATGCATAGATAATGTTTCACATTGATTTATATTAATGCGATACACTAAAATTATAAATTCTCAATGGAAAGGTATTTTTGATCGATTTTGAATTATACCTAGAACCTAAGTTTGACTCCAAACGGAACATGTTTTGTTTTAACGCAACTTCTTAATAAATCATTTCAAAAAAGCACATTTTTAAAATGATTAACACTTATTTTACCTTAAGCCAAAAATGATTATCTAATGCCAATTTTAGGTAATCAAACCAAAAGACATTGGAGTAGGTGAATAAAATTAACATTACTTAGAATCTAAAAAAATATTGAAACTAGGTAGTTTAAATATCTGTCATATCTACAAAATCCGTCATATTTCTAAACCACACTAAAAACTTCAAGGAATATTCTAAAAAAACGTTATTAAAAAACCTCTTTACATACATGCTAAGCAAACGTAGCATTTTTGGTTGATTACGCAAAAGTAATATCAGACTAGGTACTTTTTTAATTTTAAGTTACAAATGACCTGTATTGTTTCTAACACTGTTTCTAACACTAATGGTTGAATAAAAAACCGGAACGAATCAGTTTAGTTTCAATGCCCTAAATTGTAATACGATTATCTTTGGAATATTTTGCATAGAGTTTTTCTTTAAAGTACATAAAATTTCATTCACTAATAACTTAATTCTGAATACCTATATTAAGAAATTTCCATCACGTTATTTTTGAAGTCGCTTTGTCTTTGAAGAATAATATTTATTTCCGGTCATTTATTAAGTAGCTCAAAAGTATTTAGATCTCCCAACTAAAAATAACATTAGGTAGGTATTTGTCGTTTAGTTTCTGAAATGTTTGATAATAACTTAATTTAAAAAAATAACTGTTAAAAATAATAGAACTTAAATAATATCGCCGTTGGGAGAAACCACATGTAATGAAACGAAAAAAAAATTAAAATTTAGGTTACAAACAAACTGTAAACACCTGTAAAATAAAATCTTATTTGAAAATTTAAAAATAATTTTATAATAACGAGATACACTAGTAATTTATAACTTAATATATAAATATTTTATTATTTAAAATATTAGGGATTAGCGTGACCCGTGCGAAATCTTCGCATTATAAATTATTCAACTCAATTTAATAAATCAAAATTGATTGCAGGTGTTCAATTCATTTCTAATTTTGCACACTGCTTATTACGTTTTTATTCCATTATGAAGCTCAGATGACAGATCAAACAAATATTTTACTAAAATTGACATATAGAGGCGCAAGTATCAAAAGCATTGAGCTAAAGCGCCACTTTATTTATATGTGAGTGGATTTGAAATTAAACAAAAATTTTACCGACCGTCAATCATATTGACGTTGAGCCGTTAGATGGCAGCATTGCTGGTTTGTGTATATAATTTTAATAATTAATTAATTTGCAAAAACAATAGCAATAATATTTTTTTTAGTTGTGGATGCCGGTAGAGCAAGCAAATAATCTATAAAATGATATATAATTTATGTGGATTAGTTGTGAGGTTTTTTCTAAAAAGGGAGAGTAACATCTTAATCTTAGCGTATTAATATATATGATGATAATGTTTCTATACTGATATTATTAAGGACAAATTACCGATTTTTTTTAATAACATGGTAATGAATACGTAATTACCTAATAATAAATGATATACTTAAAACAAAATATACACAAAATGGCATGCGGACGAGCATATTTCCAAAAGCTAACACGCCATAAAATCACGCCACATTTTAAAAGTGACAAATGTACATTGTTTCCGTTTGCCGTCTGTCATTGTCAGATAGAGCCTCGCCTTGGAACAGACTATTAACAGGGGCCATGCAAGCGGATAACAAAAATTATCACCAATTATTTAACATCTATGGTTTGGGTATTTATTAGCGTCATTTCTCAATATGCAGAATGAAAGTTTTCTATAGTTCCGTCCATGTAAAATCGAACACAGACAGATTCTGGATAGATTTCATTTTTTATCAAGTTTTAAAACAGAAATATGAAATTAACAATTAAAATTTAGAAATAAAAAAGAAAACAGAAGATGAAAATGTGTTTTTTTTCTTTTGTTTATGTAAGTCTAAAAAAATTTACAATTGAGAGTCGCAAAGAAAAGTTTATACACAAATATTCGATATTTATATCCATATTTGTATTTGCAAAATTGATTGAAAAAAAATATGTTACACTAAATATGTGAAATTTGTTTTTACATTAACGTGGATTTTTTACGATTTAGCTTTAAGTATACTTTATACTTAGAGCTAAATCCTAATTCTAACATTCGATTCTAAATAATTAGAATAGACTTGAACATGACAGGCTTAAAAGATGATCATTGCATTTTTCTGAACTTCCGTAAAAAATGATTTATATCAGTTCATTGCCTGCCAGATAGCGTTTTAATATACCCACGTATCTTATAATCAAGAAGATATAAAATCAATTGGGTATGCATTTTTGAAGTCTTAATTCGAATAACTGAACTATATAATTTATTTATAGCACCATTTTTTATCCTATTTTCTAATTATACTTTAGATTCATAAACAGGTTATCTGATTTTATAGAATGTTACTTTATTATAATTTTCTTTATAAACTAGAAACCAAACACTATAGTTTACTATAGAAAAATATTTGAATATGGTGGACATATATACGAATAACAGACACTGTCTTTGTTACACCCTGTGCATATGTATACATACACTACTTCGCGATACACAAAACCCACAATTCACACCTGACCCAGACTATGAACCGAATGACTTATCAATCAAAATCCCAAAGGTCACGCGCTCCAACTCAAAATTTTTGAAAAATGACGCCACATCAACAATGCAACGTGATAAATGGGTGGCCGCCCGCGACCGACCTTTGCTCTGATAAATGGGCCCTTTACCCAGCATCCCATTGTCGTCTTACTAAATATTGTTAGACCGGCACAATGGACCAAATTGAGCCGAGTCGACGAGGCATTATTCCGTTTGAAATCTCAATATCGATCGCTTAGATAAAGAACTTGAAACGGACCTGGCGGTGCTGGTAGTGTTGCAACGATTTCTTGCATGATAAAATATTGTCAAGAGTGTTTGCTTTGTTTCCGTTACTGGGATTACTTATTCACCGCAATATGTATGTGAAATATAAGTGCATAACGTAAACTGCGAATGCTTGGTGACAAAAAATAATAAACGAAATAAACGAGAAAAATATTACTAATAAACCCCCATCTCTGTTTACATAGTTATTTTATTTTTATATATAATTAAAAAATAATTTGTCTAAATTCTAAATATAATGTCTAAAAATCGAATGCAGAGATAAGATTCCTTTCCTGTAGGACTTTTGGGCATTTGACTGAAAAATCGCGTAAGTATAACTGCAAATGATCTGCCTCTTTAATCTGTTTCTCGTGTAAATATTAGAGACCAAGCAAAGAGATAACCGCTGGAGTGCAAGAGATCCGAAGAGTACGGCAAGGAAGCCAATTTTAACAAAGTGAAAGTCTTTTTTCAACCATCACTTTTGCTATGTGGGATCGACAAGTTGAACTTTTCCGATTCCAAAATAGCTAATGTGATAGTTAAACAGAATATTTCCACTTCTTTCCCAAATGATAAGTAATTTTTCTATTGTAGTTTGAAATTATGAAATTAGCTCTCTCAGATAATGCGAAATAAACTTGGGGTAAGGCTTTTAATTTTTCTAAGCGTAATATAGGAAGGCGCTCTGAATGATGATTACCGATGAAATCAAAATATAATTCTTTGAATCTTTGGAACCAGTACTAGGCCATAAGATAGGAGAGTACACATTCGCATATCATTACCCATGAATTGCTTCACTAGCTTTTCGTGATAAACGGAATTCATAAAATACCGGCAATCAGGTTTCTTTCCTGACATTTCCGTATTTTGTTTGAGAACCATGATATGTATCTTTATGGACTTTACCAGAAATATTCGATAAGTGTGTATAAATACCTATAAATAATTGGAAAGAACTATAAGTTTATTAATTGCTAACCTAATATAATATTGATAACAAATATAAGGAATAACATATCATAAATGTGAAACTTTTTTATTTGTTTGACACAACAGGTCGGTAAAGAACTAATCGATCTTTGTACGTTTGTATAAACTAGTAGAAAATATTATACATAAATAATATTATTACGTCCATTATCACATAGGCTATTGTTTTTACCATCCCGGAAAACATGCCGTTTCCTGAGATATAACAAAAAACATTTCTTTTGACATCACTAGATGGAACTACTTCTTGCTTCAGTAAACAACTTCTTCATAAAATTATTAATTACTTATAATCTTTTTTCGAATTTCTATTCAAAAGGAAAAACGAAACCCTTATAAGATCACTAACGTGTCTTTATCCGCCTGTCACAGCCTATTTTAATCAGAAACTACGTGAACGCACATATTTTTACTAGATAACTTTTTTAAAACGATCATACAAGAATTAAAGAGGAAGTAAATAAAGTACTCAATTTTTTATTTTCATTTTCACGTAATTCATTATTATCATTTCAAGATCTAATTGTGAAGACGTTTGAAAGGTATTATTGAAATATCATGATTTTAAATAGCATTTCTAAAAAATGTGTGAAAATAGTGCATACCTCTCCTCATTATTTCTGAAACTACTGAATCAAAAATCACGAGAAAACAAGGTTGGTAAAATTATACTGGAAGAAAATTATAGCATTTCTCACAAGTCTTATAATTTTTTGCAATACGCATCTTGATTTTACGACTGTGAAAGATATAGCAAGCAGTACATTTATGTTGTGGGATTGAATATTCGTAAATTGTTAAATAAAAATATTAAATACCCTTCAATTTCTATAACAGCCTAAATGTGTACGAAACTCTGCAAATGCGGGTTTTATTCGTGCTTGACAAGTTTTTACAATATGATTCTAGTCATTGAAAAATACCGACGGAATGTCAGATTCGGTCATATATAGATTCTAAAACAAACGCACAGGCAACACGTAATAAGATATATAGAAAGACCTTAAATAGCGGATGACACTAGTAACAATAATTATGAATGATAATTAAAGTTTAATAGAGGAGACTGTTAAACTCGCATTAATAACGGTTCTGGACCCACTATAAATATTAAAGGATATATAGTACAAGTATTTCTATTAAACTATTCGTACTTGTTTACCTATATCTTTTTAATTTGTTGATATAAGCTGTTCGAAATAATATTGCACTGAAGTACTAGCAACATATCGTTATCCATGGATCAGATATTGGAAGACGTGCGCGACCCGCTTTAGTGTGCTGCGACGGGTCCGCGCTAGGGCCGCGCGCGTCTTCAATATATTTGCAATGGATGCATTTAAAAGGTCGATCCGTAAGTAGCGTTTGACCCGGCAAAGTAAACAGAATAAACGAAAAACATCTACATTTGGAAATTATTTAATTTAACTTCATTCTTTTTTCCGAATTTTGTTTCTCTTTCGTTTCTTTTGTATTATTTGTCCTCGCTAGGTGTTTAATTTTTTGTATTTATATACTATTTGTATTTAGATATGTAATTGATGTGCCGTAGTTTGTAAGTATTCATATGTGGCACATATAAACATATATTAGCGTAAGATCTTTATGACGACGTCTATTTTACACACATTTCCTGCAGCTCAAAAACTAATTTGATTTTATATCGAAACACGTAAAGGACATACATGGACATAGGTTTTAAGAATTTACCGTTTATACTAACAACTGAAGAGCTATGGAGAGAAAGCAAACTAAAAATGATAAAAAATAAAATATTATGACAAAAAACAAACTAACCAATGCTCTTATACAAACTCTAAAGCAGGTCAGGCAATTAGCAGGTCACATATTACGCTATACAGATAACCGATGGCCTGTTCAAACAACAAGATGGAAGGAACCAACAGAAAAAAGAAAGATAGGTAGGCCAAATAGACAGTGGGCTGACGACATAACCGGAAGAACAGGGTAAGACTGGTTGACCCAAGGTAGAGAGAGAGAGAGAATCATATAAAAGGGCAGAGGAGGCCTTCACCCAAGGAGGGGGTCCATACTCAGAAAGTGTTAATTAACTAGAGTAACAATCAGACAGTAAGCATAATACTGTCTGATTGTTACTCTAAACTAACAACATGGCAATGTAAAATAAGGATTTGGCAAAAATAGGCTAATATTATTATTATGCATTCTATATAAATAAGTACCCAATACTAGTTCATGCATATTCTAACAATCGGTTTTATTCCATTCACTCAGCTAGTTTTGTTCCACCAAAATTTTCCAAACTTTTGTAAAATTTGAATGGAATAAAATTCTAAACAAATTCAATCAACTTTTTCATTTCTCGTAAAAAAATTACTTTAAAATACCAAGATTTTTTAATATTTCAGATCGAAATAGCTTTGTATTAAAGCTAAATTATTTGGTTTAAATTTAAGTAAAAATAAAAAAAATTCTACGCTCACATTCGGGTCAGCATACCGAGGATTTCCCACCCACTTCTTTTCGCCGCAGCATGCGCACATGTCAAGCAAATTCGAATTTCCATCTTTAGCAGTCGTTGCTCCAATATGGCGTCAGTTATATATTAAATCATATTTATTACTTGAATTAAAATGATTATTGACATTTCAAACAAAATGAATAACTAAATAACGTGTACAGTGAAGCAATTGACCGGCTAACGTGTAGGTGTCAACACCTTTCTTGAAAATTTAATTATTATATTCAAGATGAATGGCGTTTACTTTAATACCGATGCTAAATTATGATGTCAATATTTTGATGAAAGTGTACCCTGAGGCTTAGCCTGGCATGAACGATTATATTTGATGAAGAGCAAAGTAATTTCGATGTCTAAATGTACTACGTGCGTTTATTTTTAAAAATTGCTTAAGTCATTTACGAGCCAACCAGTATTTGATCATTATCTTATAACTATCGATTACTATATATAATTAAAAAATAATAGGCTCTCAATATATGGTAATTTGAATAACTAAATTCCACATATTGCTAAATTATTTGTTAATATGTGTAAAGATGTATATATATATATATATATATATATATATATATATATATACATATATATATATACACATAGTAATAACAACACTGCGAATTTCTTTAGGGCTTGAAAAATCCGTTTAAAATGGCATCGTTTTTACATGATCATTTTGCAATTTATGCGGTATTTTCATTACAGTATGAACATGTGGACATGCTCAAAATTTCTCAACGTTGGTCATCAGATAACCAAATAATCGTAAATGTTAATAATATAAACGTAAGTATATTCGATACTGACTTGGAATAACTCTAAGCTTAAAGACAAAAGAAAAACTATTTTACAAAAAAAAATTATATTTCTATCTGTATTCCTTATCACTACTACATCATTTCATCCCCAATTTAATCCTACCTTATCCTTCTTCCCTATCCATTTTGATATTTTAACTATTTGTTCATAAATTGAAAGAACTTGTTAGTTTATGATTAAAAAAACACTAATTTCTAAATATATGGTAATTCGATTAACTAAATTCCACATATTGCTGAATGTATGCATAAATACGTGTGCGTTTAAAGCCTATGATAAATAAACTATCAATCGGTTCAAGTTTTCATAGCACTAGAATATAACAATCACACAACAAAACTTAAACGAACTCCCAAAAAAAATTCTGTCCATTCCGCTACAATATAGATAATGAAACTGTAATTTAATTTTTCACAAAGATGAATACTTTCATTCGTTTCAACACCGATTGATACAAAATTAACTTCGCAGGTACTAATGATACGCAAATGGGTCATATAAACACTCCAACGTTCCCAGGCCGCTCCGTTGAACGGATAAACATAAACTTCGACACTGACCACGTTCGCTCTGATCGTTTGTTTTGACATTCGTCTCCGCCTGCGTCACTGTGAACGGTAAAGCGTAAACATACAAATGCTACGTAAATAACTGTTCCTTTATCTAACATTGCTTCTAATGAAACTATGTGGCCGTTTCATATTAAGTCATTTCGATTAATCTGTCTCTATTGTAATCATAATTACGTTAATCATAGCTATGGATGACTTCTTGATTGATTATTAATTTTTTCCTACAATTTTACAATAATTGAAGGACTATTGAAGCAATAAAGTGAGTTAAATTGGTAGGATTCGTATTCTATGCCAAAAAAATATATTTAAATTAAGGTAAAATTAAATCCATTTAGAAACAAATAATCTTTCTGCGATATAAAGTTGACGAACGCCATCTGTTGACATAATATGTAAACAGAAAAGTCGTTCAAATTGCAATGTATTAATTTGTTCTAGGTATTTTATTTATGCCCGCGACTTGGCTGGCGTGCGAATACTTCCGGATGGAATTTTTTGAAAATTATGCAAGTTGACTTGAAGTAATAAATAATTATTCATCGAAATTGTTTCATTTTAATCATGTTCTGATATTATGAATGAATATTTATCTGTTTGTCTGCAAAGTTGTTAATTTGTGTAAGCATTACACAAGAAGAAATAAATGGATTTTATTAAAGTTTTTGCCTTAGTGGAATCTGTTGAATTGGATAGCGTATATAATTTGTTTTATCGCAATCATCCAACTAAAAAGAAGGTACGAAAATTTGATGTTTCAATACAAACTTCACTTACTTTTTTCACTAAATTTTTTTTACAATTTGAATTATTATGATAGAATTATGTGAATTCATCTTATATTTAACTCAACAACAGTTAAGTTAAATTTAAGATGAATTCACATAATTCCCTCATAATAATTCAAATTGTAAATTTTTTTGTAATAAAATAAAGCATATATGCTATCCAATCTAATAGATTCTACGATACAAAAACTTTAACTAAATCCATTTATTTCTTCTTGTATAATGCGTACACAAATTAACGGGCTTACAGATAAACAAATAAATATTCATGCATAATATATGTTCTGGTTAAAATGAAACAATTTCGATGAATAATTGTTTATTACTTCAAGTCAACTTAGTTAATAAAATAATGTGTATTCAAACAAACAAACATTCCAAATACAATATTTTATGTTCTATTATTTTCATTAAGAGTCACATATTATACTTTCTCAAATATCTTCTATGAAGGTAGTCCAATTCTCCAGTTTTATACATGTACATATCCTATAAGTTACACGTTCGCAAAATCTCAATTTTGAAGTAGTGACAAAATACACCAAACATTTATTTATATATTGAGTTTCCATTTTGTTGGCCCAAAATATAATAGCAAAAGTAAATAACAGAACGATGGCAGTTTGTGCAGATTTCAACATATTTCAGTGAAATTTTAACAAATCAGTATTTTTAGTCATAGAATTTTTTCAATAAGTAACTGAATAGAAAATGAAGTCCATTGAGATTGGCGGTTGTTTAAAATTTGCAGAGTTGGAAAAATGAGCTGAAACAATTTACTATTCTCATAATCTGTACATATTTGTATCCAAATTATATTAGAATAAAATATAAATAATTTTAGTAAGTTATAACCACTCAAAAAACAGTTAATGTTTTTTTTTATAAAATTACGCTTCATTTTATTTTTTCACAGAGGTCTTAACACTCACAATTCTGCACACATGTTTACGAAAAGGTACGTACAGATGATAAAACTAGTCAATTTCCTTACACCAGGAAATTTTACCATCGGCCAACCTAGTCGGACTTCATTTTTCCTGGCCGCGCCTCTTCTATGAAATTCAAATAAAATGATTTTAATAAACTTACATTTTTTTTAATTGTAGGTTTTTTTAATTCGATAAAAGTATATTAAACTTTCCGTTAAAACATTCGTACAAAAAATTAAAAGTTCCATGGTTGTATTTCCCTCCATTCCTTTCTGGGAAAACCTCCATCAAAGATATTACCCACAATTCACATGTTTAAAATCTAAATAAATAATTACAATACAATCAGAGGGTCGTGCAATACATATTCTGTACCAAACGTATTCAATTTGGATACTCTTAGCATTGCTGAACTATAGCGTGGGATCTCTATGATGATACTACAACAGAAATATTACAAACCTATACAGTATATAAAGTACCAAAATATACGTACGAATTCTAATTTATTTATAGACACATATGTACGAATATACACAAAACTCGCTTACCTTATACCTTATAATCCAACAAGACAGGAAATAAAAACTATCACATGTTTACTAATACAACAAAAGCCAAATTGAGACATTACAAAGTAAACGGAAATAGATACTGATATTGATACCGCAAAAATTGGAACACAAATGCAATAAAAAGCTTTCCAGTAGACTTTTGAACATAAATTTGACGTTTATTGCCGAAACTGATTAATGGCAAAATTTTATGAGATGGCTATAAAAGTTGTATGATATGATAATTGAGCTTACGGAGAGTACATGCATTTATAAACAAATTTATCCGATCTTGTTTCATTTATTTAATTCGTTTTTTTTTCTTTCCATTTAGATGAAGTGAAAATAAGGTACGTATTTGCTAAAAAAATCAAAGTTAGTATTTTAATTGGGATCGGTTTTATAGCATTAATAGAACAAAAAAGCTTGTAATAGAAAAATGTGTTCGTGTGAGAGAGAGTGCGCACCCTCATGTGAATGCAAATGTATTTGCGTGAGTACTTACATGCAGTGTATATATGTGTGTGCCTGTATGCCTAGTGTATCTACCAATGGTCATCATCCATATGCCAGTACCTTATAAACATATCTAACCATTTTTTTACTTCTAAACTTAAGATATTTCCGAAATAAGTTTCTGTTTTGAATTTTTTTCAAAAGTAATTACCTTCAAACTTTATAAATGTTAGGACTTTATAAGCCAAGCAAGAGTACGACTCATTTTCAGGGACCAATCTGATGATGGTAGTTCAAAATAAAACGAAAATTGCATATGTTAATACAGCAAGGGGAGGTGATGGCACAGGATGTTGTAATTATTATTGTTTCATGAATCCAACAACATGATTGGCTTTATAAGCGAATCAATAAAAAATTGTTGCGACAATATAATAAACAAAAAAAGACATATAAACTTGCTTTTCGGCAAAGTGTATGCGCAGCCTTCTTGTATAGCTTGATTTTTGATCATCTTCTGATCAAAAATCAAGCGATACGCAAATAATACTTTTTAATACTATTTGGCTACTGGATATATTCTGTATTTCTAACTTAGGAAAATCCTGATTGCCAAACGTGGTTTTTACTAAAAAATAAAGTTTTCTTCACAATGCATATACGCTAATTCAAAATTTTTAAAACTTGTGAAACAAACCTTTCACACGCGCGTTTAGATAATCAACTTTGATTAATTACAAAGTTGACAGTACTTTGAACTTCTGCACGGACGAAATGTTAATAAATATACGTAAGTCTATATAACAATACTCGCATGTCCACAAACCATTAGAATCATATGCGCCTTACCCGTGACCTCATTATGACTTCATGAGTATTCTGTCCATAAAATAGGACAAAAAATATTACAATCCTAATGATTTGGCGTTGGAAACTAAGTACTTGTATTGTTTTTTTTTTAATGGCAAATGCTTTGAAAATCTACGTTGATAAATTATTATTAACGTTTTTCATAAAAAAAAAAGATGTCAGAAACTTTCCATATCACAGACTTACCGTGTATCAATAAATATAATGTTCTAACATAAAACATATACTTCTATTATAATATTATTAGTAAAGGTACGAAAATAATTTCAATATAATTTTGTCGGATATTCACATATGGTTCAAAGGGGAATGACCATATTATTGAGAAGCTTTGGCCCAAAGTGGACACAGACAAAATTATATACATTCATTAAAGATAATGCCTAATAAAAATAAACCTACTTTGTATTAGAGGTGTAGTTTTTTTTTACAATTTTTCAAACATTGAAATCTGCCACCTGTAAAATTTCCTAATATTTTTTTTATAATAACTAATCCGGTCAATAACCTGAAAAATTAACTGTCACCACTGACTCAGGCATAATTCACACATTCATAAGACACACAATCTCCCAAACTTGGAACAAATATTGAAATGTATAAATTACGCGAAAATAAATACCTAAGAGGGCGTTTTCACAATATTCGACACGATAACTGCACAGGGTCAATAATCTTCAACGCATATTCTAAGACGGTTCGGTAATGATATGACATGTACTATTTTACATAAACCTAAGTTCATATACTACTAGTTTGCTAAAAACTTGTGCTCCAGAACGTTGTTTTTTAAAAAATTAAAGCACAGAAGCAGTAACAAAGAGAATAAGCAATCATTTCATGTTGATTTTTTTATATATTAATAATTTTAGTTTTAGTCACGAAAAATGTTATATTTATATTTTAGTGTCTATTTATTAGTAAATACAAATTTTAATAAAAAATAATATTTTTAAAACTATATTTTTACGTAGCAACGACTATAACCAATTATTTTAAAAATGACTTTGAAATATCCATTTCCTCCTAAATT
Organism: Druceiella hillmani; assembly: GCA_039881145.1. NCBI lineage: Eukaryota > Metazoa > Arthropoda > Insecta > Lepidoptera > Hepialidae > Druceiella > Druceiella hillmani. Next base: position 7,904,870 of record JAYKKI010000061.1, read on the forward strand.
AGTTTTTTATCGAACGATTAATGATTAAATAAATTGCCTAATTTGTAAATATATAAAAATCGCGGAAAAACTGATTATATATTAATCGAATATGCATAACCACATACATAATTATTATATTTATATGTATATAATATATATTGCCTAATTTGTAAATATTTTAACTAATTTCAACACACTCGCACCTTTTTAATCTCACAAAGGCGATCGTCAATAATGTGATGCGCATTTGTCATGCATACCTATGTAAAGGCGGGTGCAGACGTAACTAAAAACTCGAGTGAATACATGCACAATAAATTTTACGATAACATTGGTAGAGTGCACGATAATATTGCACACGTACTTTAATGGCACTAGCGATATGAAAATGTTTATGTAACTATGCTTTATACTTGCATATTTCAATGAAGTGAAAAAATTATTTTTAAATTATCGTGATGGAATATCATGTCGCAAAAAGTGGAGTTACGTGGGTATTTTCTTGGTAAATTAATGAGTCTATACTCATTGAATTACCAAGAAAATATTTTTGGTTTAATTTTCTATTTAGAAATAACTCTAATGCCGCTTTACATGGCATTTCACACGTGGAATATTTATATCATAAAATCTGGTAATACTTTTTATGCTACATTACTACATTACTCTATCTATCGACAGACATATTTTCAAAATCAAAATAGAAATTACAACCCTCTGTATTTCAAAATAATTTGCCATAAGAATTGCTGCGAATTCCGCATGTGTGGATAGATAATAAATGATATACATAATTGGTAAATAAAAAATAAACATAAAAAGATTTCTAAAAAACCTAAAGAACGTAAAAAATCTAAAAAAAACGTAAGGACTATAAAAACTGTAACGTCCAAATCTTGACGCTACTTCATTACGTTTTCGTAATTTACAAGTTGAACTGTCAAAAAGCCAGATTAAATATACAAAACTAAATTCGTCATATTCGGTTCAACATTTTTTTTAATTAAGATTTTACAACAACGTTCAATAACTCTTGAATTAAAATCTTATAACCGAAGAAAAACAGATTAAAAAGCCGGCGAACGCGCATTTCTGTACTTAAAATCACTTGCTCTTACGAGTCATATACATGATTTATCAAACAGGTATACCTATATTATTTAATTCAAAGAACAATATTTTTAAGTGATATTATGGAGAATCCGTAATCCGTATTTTAAATGCACGAAATATCAATGTAATCTTGGTGTAGATTATGTAAATTTAGAATATCAAAAAAAAGGATACTAAAAACAACATGTTTCGTAGCACCAGTTATCTTTCAACAAAAAAAAAATAAAAATCTTTTGTACCTAAACAATCCTTTTTAATCCATTCTTGTGGTTATTCCCACATGCCAAAATAGAAAAAAGTTCGCGTACTTAGTCTAACATAAAATAAAATTGTACGCAATTGGGTATTTGACTAAATTTTTTTTATTTCATTAATCATAATTTCAAGGTACAAGCTGACGAAGAGTGAAACAATTTTTAATAATCTTAAAAATTAACCGAGTTATAAAAATTTAAATTTAACCTTTAGAGAAAGACGGCAATAGGTACTGTGTTATGAGGTTATTTTTTAATATTGCACATTATATTATACGAGAGGAAAAGAGACAGGGATATATCTAATCCTATCCGTATCTTCAAATTTAGAAGCCTACAACTGGCTTATTTTTTAATCAATTTTTGAATTTTTTTCAAGACCGGTTTTTAATTAACTTATATTTCACAATATTGAACGAAAAATATAAAAATTTGGAATGAGTAAACTACCGTATTATAAACACAGTTTCCGCTTTTGGGTGAAAACGTTATATGTTTGAAAAGCTTTAATCAGTCAATTAGCTTTAATCAAGTCACTAAGCTTTAATCAAAGTCTATCACTTATTCCGTTTAGTAACTGAAAATAACTGACAAACAGATTAAAATACGTCTTCTTCACAACAATAAAATTCCTTTCGGACCGTTTTAACACAAAACCCGAAATTTCGGTTTTTGAATCTGAATTCCTATTTTCATAGTCTCGCTCGTAGTATTAGTATAAGCAACAGTACATATATTATGCTGATAAATTATCTTGTCAATAAAATCACATAGCTACTAAAGAATACGAATTCCTCCTCCTACATTCCTTTAAATATTTACCCTCATTCTCTTTTGATGTACAATAATTAAACACAGATTAATCAAAATCACACGTTCTTTTTTTTAAGTCGGTTAAAAACGCCCTGAAACTTTTCAATCATATTCCAGTATGACTCAAATAGGATCCGAAAGACAGATCACACAAGCACCATTAAAACACACCCAAATCAGAAACAACGCCGCTAATTACGGCCGTGTAGTTGTATTTACGACAACTCCATTCATCAGCAGTCGAACAAATACGTCGTACGCGAGTCGTATCGGGTCATAAAAATAAATTACACCCAAACAGTAACTAACCCGGTAGGCAAACAGCACAGATATCAAAGACAATGGCGCAGTATGGTTCTATTCCGTTCAATTCCCTCCCGAGAACCAAACGGAGAGACGTTAAACAAATAAATGGGATATTCCTTTGAAGAAAGCTTTTATTGCAGGGGCACAGTCCCTGGAAGACGGAAGTGTATCTTAGAAAATGTATGGCCGAAGATATTAATATTTTTAATCCTGGAATGTAATCAGGAGGTGATATATTGTTTAATATAAACTGGAAGGATGACAGACTTCGTGTTTGAAATCGTAAAATAATGTCGTTAAATGAAATATACATAATATTCTACCTTATTTGAGTTGTATTAATAAATATATGGATATAAATTCGATAGAGTAGATTATTTCCTTCTCTTTCTTTGTGTTTATATTCTTTATAAGCTCCTACAATTTCCAATTGATTTCATCCTTATTTTTCCAACTTACTATCTATCCCTTGGCAATAAACCTAAAAGGGATTAGAAACTTCACTCCACCTTGTTACCGTATGGAAAGTGGAAACTTGGAAAAAAAACCAACACCTAATACTTAACTATTGGCTTATAAACCACATACTTTAGTTGTTTAGTAGTCCCTTGTCTCAATATTGCAATTAAAGCAATCCTTGTCTCAGTATTGCAGCTGAAACTGCTGTTAAGAATTTTGAGATAATTTTCTGATCAAGGCAATATTTTGACCAATTGATTAGTAAAGTTTAATTAAAACGAAATTAGAGATTATTTAAAATATTAACCATTCCAATAACAGTTAGAAAATTCAAAGACAATATGTACAAAACGCAATAGAGACATATTAAATTTCTTAAATCAGAGAAATAATATTTTTATCCTATGTCTATTCTCCAAATATGAAAACAATTGTGCATAACTATGTATTACAGTCAAAATTTTTCAAATTGCATTCGTATATTAAATTATTTCGTTTTAAAAAATATTTTTAAACGTAAATCTAAGACTGATCTGTAAATTTTCTTTTACGGGTGGAAAAAATATATATTTTTTTTCGAACTGCCCTCTTTGGATCGCACAATTTCCTTTTTTCTACTTCTCAATCATAATTATATTGTAATTTTCGAAAGGAAGACTTTTAATAACGCAAGAAGTCTTTAATTTGAAAACTTTCTGATAATCGCTGTATTTTGCTTAGAATAATCAATTTCTGTCCTTTGTCCGTTCGTACATCGTCCTCTAAATCTTTACCGAGTACGTGAAATATCGGTCAGTGTTTACATTTTAATAAAATTCGAATTTAGATGTTCACTAGGGAAATCATCAAAATTTAATTAAAACAACATAAAATATGAGACAATGATATAATAATGACATAAAAATGTATAAACTAGAGCACCATGAATCTCTGTGTCCTCACTTCCTGGGCGTTTGATGTAGATGTTAACAACTAATAATGTTCACTATCACAATTGGTAAATGTTCAATGTCCATTACATCTGTTTCATTACATATTTACTTTCCACCTAGGTAGAATTAGCAGGACTGACAAAGCTTTACATCGATATCGATTTTACGTCCTAACACCTATTATCTCGTAACTGTCTACCGCGTAGAACATGCGCAAAAGTATTAATGTATTTTAATTTTTTTAATAGGACTTTAGTTTTCCCATGACAGATTCGGTCAAGTATACAAATATTTGATATCTACTCCATGGTCATTTAAAATTAAAATTCATAAAAATATAAATATTATATCATTTATTTAAAACGTAATGCTTTTAAAATAATTTCAATTCAATCTTGTATTTTTGAAAAATCAATAGAAAAATCTTAAAATGAACTTAAATTAAAATATGTATAAATTACATAAATAACAAAGCTAAAAAATACAATAAGAAAAACAGAAGCAAAAAAAAATAGCAAATTGTTAAATTTCCAATGAAAAATGGGCCAAAACTATTACCAAGGATTAATAATTAATTAATTAAAAACAACATTTATGTATAATAACTATAATAATTAAAAAAACACCAAAATTATTAATACATCCATTTACATATTACTTGCAATGAAGTAACATCCTATGTTATTAACATTGACCTTTAGGAAGGTGATTTTAGATAATACTAGGGTAATCAATTTTTAAACTGTTTGGAATTATAGGAAAAAATTTGTTTTGGCTTTGTGAGATTGGATTTTGGATTCTTAATATAGTATTAAGTATATAATAAATACGGAGATAATTTTGATTTATTGTCCATTTTAATTCATAGTCAAATGAAAATCGTCAATAACCTTTTAACCTTCTTTCAATAAGCCAGTTTTTGCATTGAGTCTTCCATAAACATTTTTATGTTTATTAATAATATTTTTTGACGTAAATTATTTATTTTTAAATTTTCCGTCAATAAATTTTCATTAAGTAATATTTTCTATATCTTATGCTTCAAAAAGGTTCATGGAAACATTAAGTTTTAGATTGTGTAAGGACAATTTGAACGAAGGGATATCAAATGTAATTTTTACCGTACTATGATGAAATTAATTTAATTTCTCAAATGTATGTGCTCGGTTACTATGTTCTCACATAACTCTTCAGCAGCTAATCTGATTGTTGCAACTGAAATGTTGTTTGATTCACTTTTGAACTTCGGAAATAGGTCATATAAATATATTATGGTCATAGGAAGGTATATGTTAATTCTTGATTTTTCTCCCTTCAAACTTATTATGAAAAACTATTTTTAAAATATATATGCCGTCCGTAAAAATATTAGAAAATCATAACAAAAAGAAATTAAATGATTTAAGTTATTTTATCGCATCATGGTGAAGTTTCAAAAAGCAAATATAGAAATTGTTATATAAATCATGTAAGTATTATCGAATTACCACAGTTATTTCTGTTGCTAATTTCACTTATATATAATTTTTTTGTATTTAATTATATATAAATTTTCTACATAAATTTTCATTATTACCGTAGTTGAGTTTTCCTGAATAACTTATGAATTAAATTATTTTAAGGTTCTAGACAAATAAACAAACAGATGAAAATATATGGCTATGTCGCATTATTAAAATTCTACGTATTTTTTAAAGAATATTTCTAAATAAATAAAGCCTTGAATAAATAATTTTTTTTGTTTTATAATGGTGCACTAAGAAAACTAACGAGAGTCACCTGGACGGTTCCTGGATGCACAAAGTAAATAATAAAAAAACAATCAATTGTAAGTCAAACTTGCGTAATTAATGTGCCATACAATTGTATGGACACACAGGCATCTAAGTATAGCTGAAGTCCGTACATGCCGCGTGTGATGCTTGCAATACCTTTGGATCTACAGCGTTTGTACAAACCATGTTACGTTAACGTGGCCATACCTAATCATAATGGAGTACGGGAATTCAGAATATAATCATCGAATATTTAAAAAAATGTGTGAGCCCCACCCGCATAAAATCGCGAATCAAACGAACCTTCTTTATCGGTTCATATTAGTTAATAAATTATAATATCACACTCACTTATAATTCCCGTGTTATACCGTAAACGAAACTAAATACACGATTAAAAGCACAGACATCGGTGACAACCTGCCGTTTCAACGACAAGTTAGCGTCTGAATAAACTTTTTGATATTCTCGATCACCATGTTGTTAGCATTCGGCCGGAACCGCCGTCGTGCCGATCGGATACTTTCGATTTTCTCAAGCGTTACATAATTTTAATGTGACAATAACTCAGGTGTACGTTTTATCAAAGTTTCAGTTAGAAAACTCTTTTTTATTTTTTGTATCAAAGCAACACATAATATGTGGAAATTTTAATAACAAATGGCCGAACAAGAATTAAACCTTATTGTAGTCACTACTTGTGAATTCGAATCTCTTAAATACGGAGCCCTCAAAATAATAACAAAAATAAATAATTATCGAAATAATTCAAAATGCGCGCATGTATATTTAACTGTCTTTTAACTGTCTTTTAATCTAAAATTTAAATTAAAATGTGTTATTATTATTTCTATAATAGAATTCCAAATAAAATGCCTGTATATTAAATAGAGGATATCTAAGAATAGAAAGATGTACTTAAAACAATTTAATATATGTGATTCCAATTGTATTTAAGGAAGTAATTTTAAATTCAAATATTCAAACCCGAATAAATCGTCGATATGGACTACGGCCACGTACCGGCCATTTCTCTATCCATCCTTGTTCTCTCTTCCGTCGGCTTCCCGACGGTCTACTATCGTCCGTGGAATGGTCCATCTATCATCCCACAGATGACGGGCAGACGGCTCGCCCACCCACGTCTCCGACCAACCATCTTGGAGCATGTTCTCCTAACATTATTTTGTAGCTCGGTGTCGGGTTTACTTTTCATTTTCGTATTTATTGTTCACTAAAGTCATGTGGCGGTGTGAGGTCAAACTGTTTATTTCAATCTGTCGTTTTGTTTATACATCAATTTCAGATTATAAACTCAAGTTTATGTTACTTTTCTGGATTTCAAACAAGGAAACTTTATAACTTCATCAAGTCCGTTCGCACGTCTGACATGTTTATAAACGAAATTTGGCAGTTTGCATTTTTTTTTATATGCGGCAAAAGATTGAAAGAAAATTTTGCACCTACCACTAATGCGCCATGTGGGGTATCTTTATACAGGTCTTTCCAAGTGAAATTTCAATTACATCGAATAGAGTATCATTGCACAGGTCTTTAAAAAATGCAGTTACCTCAAGTGAAGTACCATTGCACAAGTCCATCAAAAGACAATTTCAAACACCTAGCGTGGAGTGTTATTGTATTCCTGGTCTTTTCCAGCTATGTCAGTCACCATTTTCTATTTAAAGTTCTATTGATCTTGTTCAACTACATTTATGTCCAAATCTGTTTCCGTAAATATTAAGGTTCGATATGAAAGAGACCCTTTAGAAAAAAATTGGATATTATATTTGGTTAGAACTTTCGATTATAATTATTTTCCTTAACTGGCATTGAAGTTCTAATTTGTGCAATGATTGCGAAAGTCCAAGTAATTCCAAGTAAGGCATTTTTCTATGAAATTATTAAATAGACGAAAATAACACAAAGAATGATGTCAATCATAATAAACCGCCCAAGTTCACATTCACATAAATTTGGGTTCCGTGTTTATATATATATCGAATCGTATAATCGAAATCGTTTTAATTCAAATTGGTAATTAAACTTTTTTCATATTTTATCACAGATTTGAAAATCATTAGTAGTCATTTTCATTTGTGAATTTTACTAACACATTATTTAAAATAAGAGAGAGGTATACCTGTAGCACATCACTTTGAAATTTAATATTTTCCAAATGGGGTTGAAAATGAAAAAAATAGTAAATGGAATTTTAAACTTCCCTTTAAGAGATCTATACAACTACACTCTACTCAATGAGGCATGAGAAAAAAATTATGCCTTCCTTTACGTATATACCATTAAATTTGTTTTTTAAATTTTCTCCTATCTATATAGTTATGCTTAAAAGCACGATCTGAAGAAACTACTTGCAGAATTTCTCACACGTAGGTCTAAATCTGTATAAACTGCAAGACTGTGCCTGACCGAAGAACTGCAAGACTGTGCCTGACCGAAGAACTGCAAGACTGTGCCTGACCGGAGAATATTTCGAAATGGACCGACGAATATGACGATGTTACGAAGGTTTGATTGTTTCACTACAGAACCTTAAATATGTATATAGACTCCTGTACATTATATATACTCACTGTATTAACGTGATACATTTAAACTTCCACTTCATCGGCAAAATGCAAAGCGAGATTACTTAAGCGTACCAAAGCGCCTTCCTCTCGCACTTCAATAGACTATACCGCATTCACAATAATCTCTTTGATCCTTCCCCAGGCTAAGCGGGCTGGAACAAACAAACTCTCCGTAAGATACAATCATTAAATATGTATTAATCCCGTCATTAATAAAAGGCTTCAATGTATTATAATTCATGTTATCTCATCAGCTGTTATTGTCTTTATATAAATAATTCATTTCCATTAGCTGGTACCTATGGGCTCGGCGGAAAACGTTTGATCGGGTCTGCTTAAAACGCTTAATAGCCGTGCTAAGAGAATGTTAACACTCAGTATGATCCGAAGCAGGTTTGGCCAACTGATGGCCCGCTATCCCTAATGTATTTGTTAGTTAAATCAAGATTATCTATAGTGGCTATAATGCTTTAAATTTATGAGGAGTGTTTGAAGATCATCAGCTTGGCAGAGATAGCGAGGTAAGTAGGTGTCCACTTTTATCGTGTCGATAAAACTAGACACCATTTGTATATCTTTATTAATAATAAAGATATAAAAAAATCTAATTTGTTTATTCTACAGAATATTTCTGAATAATGATATTGCGTTTTTATCTTAATATTGATTATAAATTGAAACGAAATCTACAAATACAATATTTAATTTTTGCAGATTAATTCCATTTTACGTATCAAAAAAATTCTTCGCTTCCATAATTAAGCGGTGTTTATTCGAAAAAAATAAAGTATATTTGCTATACTTTGGAATAATTTTATGTTCTATTTAGTTGGTATAATTTTTAGTTAATCCTAGAAGTAACATGTTTATTAAGGAAGAAAAATAATTATTTCACTGCAAACATTAATTAAATTATGAAAGATGACTATGGCAAGGTCATCGAAGTTTAGTACGCACTATACAAATGTATAAACACTATGGCGTTTATTGTACAATTTTCACTATTATTAATCGATAAATTTTTCAAATTGATGATTTAAATTTCATCGAATTTTGACATCTTTTTGAAAATATTTTCAATATAACAGAAATTTTAAACTATTTATATTTGCACCAATTTAAAAAAAAAAAAACAATGAGCCGCATTATAATTTAGACATGTTTATCCTATATCACTTCAATATATTCTGTACACCAGATGCAATTCTCAACAAATTTTGAGAAAAGACTTTTTCAAAATTAAATATTTCTAATAAAATCAACTGATGATTTGGAGTATTGACGTGAAGTGATATCCATAATTTTCGTTATAGGCGTGATTCGTCAAGTTATACCAAATAGGAATAACTAAAATTATTTGAAAAAATCTTTTTACTATTCAGAATAATAACCCATGTGAAGGGATAGAAAAAATACAACCTTTATAATACTAAGAATAATTATGACATTGAAAAAAATTATTTTGTTTGAAACACCTGACTCGATGGGTAACACGGCATTGAGCGCGCCGTACAAGGTAAAGTTGTGCCATCATTAACATTAGCGTTAGTTGAGATGGCTAGAGATAATGCTGGCTATAATTGATAATTTGTCGCTATTTTATAGCGCGATTAGTGCTGAACTCGTCGTTTATATGTTTCGTATTGTTTTTAAGGCTATTCGTTTCGGATACAATATTATGGCGAAATAATTATAACATAGCTTTTTGATTAAGGTCAACTTCGCTCTACGATAAGCATATTTATTTATTTCTTGTATATAAAATTGAATTATATTGTAAGTAACAATTCGAAGTCAAAACAAATTGTACCCTATATACATATGTATCTAATACTAATACTCAACTGTATCATTCTAATAAATAATGACCGCTGCTCAATCAAATTTCAGGCCTCGATTCCGCCAGTTCTAAATTATCACTGACTACCAAGTAACAACATTAACGGATACTCTTATAATGAATGCTGGTCACACGAGAAGGACAAGTTTTCCTCGCTTTTTTTATTCATTCACTTAGACTGTATTTTGTTTCTTGACATGTAATTTTGGTCGCACATTTGATGCTTTCTTTCAATAAAAATAGTAGCAAAAAATGGTAATATCGACGCATTCTTTCGTAATGATAGAAGTTATGTTCTATACAAATCATAGTCATATTGAGCATCTAAAATTTCCCGCTAAAACTCTCTGAATTCTGTAAGGAAAAGATGAAAAAGTAAATGCTACACCTCTCACAGTAGCAACAGTGGATGACGATGTCTAATATATATAAAACGGAGAAGAATAATTGAGCTACACCTTCAATATTATGCATATTGTTATGCTATATCACATACCTATGTCTAATGTCATAATCTTGATACGCTAAACACAATACTACCTACACCTAAGTCAAAAAATATAAAGTTGAAAATAAAAATGTGAAGGTTAAAAAATATGAAGGACCCAAATGAGTGTGGCCATTTTTTTATTTTAATGGAACATATTACGTATTTAGTTTAAAACAAAATAGAAAAGTTTGTTGAAAAGGTTATAGTATTATCTTTTAAATTACACAAACTTGAACTTCTAAAGAACATACATAAACCTAGGCATTTTAAATAAAACTTTTAAGTCTCTTACGCACTCATATGCACTTTACAATGTTATGTCACTATATAAATTAAAAATTAAAAAATATGATTGTAATTTTATACTTCATTGAAGACGTCATTTGATTAGTTTACGCCCTAACAATCCACTGTGACATAATATGCTACCCGCACTCGTAAAACATTACTTTCGTAACATATTTTCATGATTCTATCTGAAACAAAGTTTTACTTAAAAAATCTGACCAATGAAGGTATTTATAACTATCGCAGAAAATTAAAGTCGTATAATATAAGTAATGTTTAAATAAATAAATTAACGTCGCCTTTGTTATTTTTTACAGTCCAGTAATATATTCGTTGATAGTTTTTTACCGCTATATTAAGCCTTTTTATATAATAAAAATATATTCTACCTTATGTAGTATAATACTGAAATAAAAAATAGACCATTACACAACAACATGGATAAAGTGAAAAGCAATAATTCAAAGTCAATATTATAAGCAAATCCTGTGTTTAAATCGTATAAGACTATTACACAGTTATGTTGTGGACGGGTGTCGAAGTGCGAGACCGGCCTTAGGTTTAATTTTTTTTTATTTACCCATAAATCTATTACACAATTAACAGAACCTGAAAAAGAATAAGGTTGTCATTTAATATAGTTATGGACTAAGTGTATAAACAGAAACAAATGGTTCACAGTCTTCAACGCACTAAGCACGCAAATTTTATGATTCTCTATTTTAAAGAATCTTGATTTCGAATAGAGAAAAATGTAGTCCGATTGTAGGCAAATTATATTTCTGCTATATATATATATATATATATATATATATATATATATATATATATATGTATATATATAAAATTAAGTTTAAAAATTATACGCAATATCATATTTCATGCTGTGAGGATAATATTTTATAGCTATATCATGTTATCAAGTTACCAATTATAACTTTTCTTTTGATATAATGATGAATTTATGTAGGTCACTACAATATATCTGGGGGATTTTCGTGACCGGCGCATTCCATATTTTACGAGTCTTCTCCATATTATATCTATAATCAAATAATTTTGTGCCTTATAAGAAACAAATGAAAAATGTGATACTTTTTAGATAGTTTAGTTGAATATATTTAAAATAAGCAATGCCACCTCACATTTTCCGAGTGCAAATTGGTTTTACAAAAAACTACAAAAACTAGTAAGACCTGGAGACTCCACTCTTTGCAATATCATTCACTATAGATTAAAGTGAACAATTAGTAAGTAGCAAATGATTTCAATTTGTATCGCCATATTCTTGGATAAATTTGATTAATATTCAAGGTTTATTTCTCCGTCAATAAAACTTCTGAAAGAATATAAAACTAAATGGCGTAGTTTATTTCTAGGAACTTCTCAAACTTATATAAATCTTAGCCATTGCTGACATTCGTCCTGCACGTTTGCATTGTTTAATATCTTTAAGAACCTACAAACCTATAAATCTTTTATAAATTTCAATTAAACATAAACTCGTTTACTCGTTCCATACCATTATTCCAAAAAATGCGTCCTTCTTTTACTGTTGATAATAACAAACTGCACAAATTCAGATACAGATCACCCGCAGCCCAATTAGCGTGCGTGGGCGGCGCATGTGCAGAGCTAAAGTTGTATGCGCGTAACAAAGGCACAGAAATGCGCGCGCGCATAGAAAAAATATACGCGTTCATTGCGCTATTCCACAATGTGTGCTAATGTGTATACTCTGAAAGATACTTCAATATAACTTTATTGTATGAGAAACAAAATTCATATGGTTTTAGGAATGCGGCCAACGTAGTGACTCGACAAATATAACATTACGAAAATTTATAATTGTAGATTTTTTTCAATATTTTTAATTGTTTGCTTAATTACTTCTTAAATTGAATTTTTTTCTTAAATCAGCGATTATAATTTACAAAAATACTTTTTGCAAATTTTATAAAGAGGAAAATTATATTTGTTTTTTTTTTAGTTTTTGCTTTTAAAATAAGTATAGCTTATCGGATCGATATAAAACTTTCACCTATTCGAACAAAAATGGGTGCATATTTGAGTCAAACTTTTAAACTATTATAACTACGTTAAAATAATGTATTGTAAACAAAATAAACATTTCCAAAAAATTTAAATATTGCTAATTATTATAGATTACATGTTACAACCTGTTTTCTGTTGCAAAACCTAACCGTGGAAATATTGATGAGCTAATCACGTTAAATTATTATAAATACATCAAAATAATGAAAAGTGTCCTACTCGATAATGAAACCTGCAAATAAGTTATCTGGGATATATATGGCACATTGTTAAATGCGTTCTTATATTAGAATATTGTGTCGTATAGTTTACAGATAAACCGTATAATTGTAAGTAATTATTATACCAAAAAGCACTAAAAACCAAATGCAGTTATAGTCAGATTTTTACCCGGACAAAATCTGAACGAACAGCTGGTTATATGAATAGGAAATTACAGAGATACCTACTGTATTCTGATTGTATCAGGAAAGATGTATGTGAGTGTGTGTATAAAAATAAAACAACAACGCGAATCATAATACATCACCACATGGCTGTCACCTCGCATCACGCAACCCAGACACGGATGTGACTATGCAAAAATATGATAGTTGCCACCAAAATACGTTTTTACGGCGATCCAACAAGTCGATACGTAAAAAGAAACACGTAGGCCGAAAAACCGGTTCCATTCATACTCCACTGGAATGTAAATTGTGAATATTCCACAACATAAGTCATTATCTAGTACAGACTCGATGTCAAAAGACAGACTCGGTGTAAAATAATTTGACTTTTCGTCATTCGTCACATGACCTTTTGTCTTTGGGTGTTAGCCACCTCCAGTTTGTTTACCTGTTGACGGTTTCAAGTTATTAACATTCAACCGCGGCCTGCATACTTGCCATCGAGCCATCTATTCGATGTCTTTCGTGCAATTTGATGTGACTGCGCGGTAGACATTTGGTAATTGTTTACTCCGTCTCTTTCTTGTTTATTCCAGCAATTTGACTCGTTCATCTTTCCTCACTCTCGACTCTCATGTTAAACAATAGAGGCGACCTTCAACTATATATCGGGACGCAACAATCTACATGGAGAGCTGTAAATAAGGAGAATCCCAAATAAGAATCCGGGACCAAAGCGTTTCCTTGAAATATCTGAGCTCTATAGCGAATCGCATAAGATAATGAGTCAGCTTCGTCATTAAGTAGATGTTTATATCTGACAAAGAGAAGCAGCCTGATAACCTCGCTGCGGGCAAATCTCGTTAAAATTAATATGGTGGGATAACGTAATTCCGAGGGGGGTGGGGGAGAGGGGGGTGAAATAAATATTAAAATATTCGATGGTATGGCAATCGACAACCTGCTACTACTGTCGCAGTGATCTCTCCCCTGATCCACAATTTGACATCTATATTTATTTTTTTGAAAAATAAATATAGATTTTTAATTATGAAATCTATATTTATTTTTTTATATCCGTTTAGTTTTTGGAAAATGTTGTGTATACGGTACAAACAATTTAACGTACAATAAATTTTATACAACTAATAAACCAACTTAAGGACACAAAACATTTTTTGGCTTATTTACCTATCATTGTCTCAGTGATTATGATTATGACCGCCTCCCCCTAATTTAGAATTTGAATATAAATTTAGAAAGTTTAATATTATTCGCTTTTTTTTAACATGCGATTGATAATTTTTTTTATGAAATTCATATTTATTTCCGGATTTCCTTTGTAGTTATTTGAAAATGGTTTGTTGACTTATTTGGCTAATTTCCAATTTGACTATAAATTTGAAATGTTTTCAACTCGTCTATAAATTTAGAGAGTTCATTATTATTAAACTTTTGTCAATATTCAATTAATATTTTTTTGTGAAATCCATGTTTATTTTTTGATTTCTCTTGTAGTTACTTGAAAATATTTATCAGCAATAAACCAATTTAACAACGCAAAACAATTTCTTATTGACTTAGTTAGCTTATTTCCAATTTGATTACAAATTTGGAATGTTCAACCATAATTCTCAACTTGTCTATAAATTTGGAAATTTAATTATTATCCTTTTTAAATATTTAATCAATACGTTTTAATGAAATCTAGAAATGTTGTATTGAACCGATTTAACGTACAATATTGTACAACCAATAAACAAATTTAACAACACGGAACAGATTTTGTTGACTTACTTATTCATGAATGAGTAATAAAATTTAAAACCTATATTAACCTTTATTATATTTAACCTATGCTTTTTAAAATTGTGTATAAAGATCAATTGTAATAAACACAACTAATGATTTAAATTTACTTTACTAAATCCAATTTTTTAACGCAATGCGATGATTCTTTGGAAGACTATTTTGCATGTCGAAATATGGTTGGTTTAAATACACGAGCTTTAATATTCTGCTCGCAAACAAATACATAAAAATAACAAATATCGTTCGGAGTTTGGCTTTCAATAATAAATAATCTTGAAATATATTTTTCTTGCACGCGTATTTCAAAACATATTGAGTTTTCCAAAAGCTTTTCCTCAAACCTTGGAATAAATATGAAAATAGTGTCGGTGAGAGATTTAATGGAAAAATGGATTTCTGGCACAAGATAAGCAAATATTTGCTTGAATCTTATCTAATGTCGGTAAAACTACTTTTCCAAGAGCATACATACTCGACATTCCCATTGATATGGATGGAAACTTTATATAATGGTATCGGTCTTCTTAAGAACATTGAAATTAATTTATCGAATTTACGAGTAAATATATTGACAAAAGTACCTATAACAAGATATTTGTATATTTTGTGGTCTCATGTTTAGATCGCATTAACAAGCCGTCAAAATGGCCATGTGATTTAAATATTTTATGTCAATAATTAAATGAAAACTAAGGGAAAATCGAATAATATGACACCTGTAAGTTTAACAAAAGGAAAAGAAATTTAACTTTGAAAATTATTTTCTTTTGTGGTTAAATTAATTTATTATAATAGACTATATTTTAAAATTTTATAGTAATATATTAATAAAAATGTAACACAATATTAAAATTACATGTTTTATTTTACTATAAATATCCAGAATATGCCACAACATAGTGGTAATTAATCCAATTAAAAAAATCATAGGCATTTTAAATAATTTAGTGACAGATTTTTTTTATATCTGCCATGACGTCTCAGTTTATTATTTTTTTGTACGAAACTATCTGATCTACAGAACGTTTAAAATTCAAAACGATAAAATATCTCACAAGATCTATCGGAAATAATGTAAATGAATAAAAAATTCCAATAATTATTAAATTTTTGTCAAAATCATGTACAGTTCATAAATACTGCTACTGTTTATGCCAAAAATATGCAAAAGTTTAGTGATTAGTAGTCGGACGAAAACGCTATCTTATCTTTGAGAACCCATTTTAACCGAAGTTCCCCTCACCTAAAGAAGTTTGTAATACTTTAATATTTCCATCAAACACGAACGCCTACCTATTTCCCTACGACGTCAAATCACAGATATCGAAGTTTTGTGAATCTTTGTGAAGTGTTTTTATTTACGATAGAAAGCAAATTAGATTCGATTAGATACACCAATTTACCAACACGCTGCCGATGAATCAACCAGTTCTGGGGCATACGCCCTTTACATACTGGAATGTCTTACCGGAAGTAAATGCATACCTTCTATGACAATTATATCGTTTCGACATTGATATTTACGAACGGAAATCACGAGACGCCCATCGATTTGTTACACTTAAAAAATTGATTTAGTTAATTGCTCACAAATCACACTGATGCATTTATTTATCAAATAGAACTATTTTCGATTATCGATTGTAAAAAGGACTTTGTTTAACATATTGAAAAAACAATTTTATCCCTTCGTATCCTTATGAGATGATAACTTAAATCCTAAATTTGGAAAATATGAGGAAAAAATTCATTAATTTATTTACTCTAATATTTATGGATACTTTCTGTACACGTATTTTCCTCCTTTTTTATTTTAGACTTAGGCAAATAAAACTCTCTACAAGTGAAAAGGGATTTCCACTTGACGCCGTATTTATTCGAAGTATTAATTGGTTCTTTTGGCAACCCATTGGTGTTAACATCGATATAAGAAGGCACCCATTTCTTCGTCCGATTGCGGATCCCTGATAACTCGCATACTGAATTCACTAAAGCTTATTTTTAAAATACTAATTAATTTCGATTTATTCCACTATTCCATGCACGACTTTACGATCAAGATCGTGGAGTATTTGAATGGTCCACGGCTGGCTCGTTATTTTTAATTATGTTTTGCATCGTTATGTTTGTTTTCGATTAAAGTTCCTGTGTTCGTGTTATCCTAAATATTTTTTTTTCTTTCGTACTAATCTGCTTAATACATTGGCACCAAATTCTTGGTTGAGTATACATTTCGTTAAGAAAAAAATAACTAAATATTGTTTTATTCAATCGTTTTTAAATAAACGAGGAGTTCTACGGAACAATTGGGAAATGAGCTACATTTATAAAAAGACCACATTTATGGCAAATTTATGATTTTCAGAACATATACTTAACAACAGAACCAATAATATCCTTTATTCAATATTGTATGCATGTAATATCTATAAACTAATGTTTGTCACCTATTTATGAATTACGTTTAATACTGCAAATACGCATCCTGGTATAAAAAAGATGGATATCCCGCCCTTTGGAAATAATGGTTTGTTTCAAAACGCTTTAAAGATAGCACTAAATGTGTTAGTTCGCACATTTCTGTCCATTTAACGCTTTTAATTTTTAACCATAATCACGCTGCAAAAAGGTACACTAAATCAAATTATTTTAAAGTCGAAGTTCTTAATTCCGTTAATTCCAGCTTTATCTACATAACTCCATTACTTACTAATTTCTGTTAAAGTTGATAGTTATAATTAAATTCTGAATTATAAATAGATAATGGGTAAATTAACTATTTATTAATGATATTACGTAACTCGAAGAAGTCAATGTGTAAAATAATGTAAGTTAGGCATTTATATGTATATATCATATTTATTAAAAACAAATGCATATCAACATTAAATTATAACTTACTTATTTTCATGAAATTGCTGATCATTTCCCGGTTAACGTCTAATTAAAATATTATAGCTAAAAAAACAAACATTTTTTTAGTAATATGAACTAAAAAGTAAAAAATAATCTTTAGATGTAAAGATTTTGGTGAAGAACTAATGGATGTATCTGATGACAAAAAATTTACTTCAAGGTAGTTGTTGTCTGACAGTAAGATAAAAAAATTATTATACATTTTTTTATAGAAAGTTATTTTTTTTGTTTTCTCAACTATTGATATAACATAATTTTAAGTATATAAAAAAAATTTTTCAAAACATTTTCAGACGCCTAGAAGTGGACGAAAATTTAATTGAAAGATTTCATTATATCATTGCATACATACAAATGAAATTAATAAAAGCGTGTTAAAACAGACATTTACAGAAAAAATGCAGCTAGAAAAATTGTCGCTTTTTTAACTATTATCTTTTTTCTTCTATTTAGTTTACTTTTATTCTGTAATCTAAACTTTATCTATAAGATTTTAACTGTATTGAGAACTTCAGAAAATCATTCAAAAATTACTTTAACATGACGCAGGACTCCGGCGCAAATATACTACACAAGTTAAAATAAACATTTTTTAATTTAAAAGAAAAACTAAAACGCAAGCTTTTATAACAATATGAACTAAACAATTAATAATAATCTTTAAATATAAAAACTTCGGTCACGAGCAAAAGGATGTTTCATAACTCGGTATAACTTAATTTTTTTCAATAAGCTTAAATAATAATCAAATTATTGACTGAAAAATTTACATTAATATTAAAAAATAGTATATTGCTCTCGCTTTATATTTTCGTAATGACTCTACCTTTACAACTAGCTAGCGATAAAAAAATTTGCGACAACTGATATAAAGCACCCCACTTTTTTACATTAAAATTATTTTTTCATTCAAAAGGAAAAGTTTTTTTGGGTCTTTCTTTTTGATATAATTTTATTTTTTTTAATTATTGTATTATCACCGCTTCTTAATAAGTCTGCAAAATTTTAAATATTTCTGACTGAAAGTGGGTGAATATTTAATTGAAAAGTTCCGTTACATGCATACATAGAAGTGAAGCTAATCAAAACGTGTTACAAATCTTTTCTATTAATCAAAAGATAAATCATCTTTCTCCACTATTAATTTTACTTACATTGTTATGTATTCACCGTATGGTTATGATACTTTGTGTCCTACTTTTGCCTCACTATATCTATCAATATATTCGTGATAAATTAATATATTTTATCTTCTTGTCAAAACATGTTACGAAAAAGTTTATCTAAATAATTACTTAAATTTATGGGCAAGTATGTCCACTGATGTTTTAACAAACTTATTAAGCGACAACGTAATCTGATTATATTAAAAAACTATTTAAATCGTCCGTCCTAAACGGGCCTGCATAGATAGAGTCGATTAAAGACAATAATTCGTTTGATGTATTTACGATCGTTTTCGGCCTTTACCAACGTCAAATGATGTAAATAACCGAGAGCATTAAGATCATTGATCTCGACGATAGTTGACTTCAACTGTGGAAAACGAAAATCGTTAAATGCGGAATGACGTTAAGTGATCAATTCACATAAAACATCATATGTTGGCTGCTATAGAGTCATCGAGTGAGATGATATTGCATAAAATTTGATTTCCCATCAATCTTTTTTTAATTGAATACGGTCATTACTTTAACTTGTTTTTGTCAAATCGGTAAATAAAGATATTTAGGTAGAAAATAAATTCAAAATCTAACTTACACTTGCCAGGCAATATCGATATTTACTTTTTATGTACATAAGAAAACACCGCAATCACGTTTTCGTCTGTTATTAATTGCTGATTTCAACATAAATTTATTCAAATTTATTATTTTCATCCATATAAGTGTCATAACCAATTGGTAAATAAAACTAACGTAGAATACACTGGTAATCTCATATAGCATTATTTATTTATTTATTTATTTCATATATGGAATAAACAAACACAAATCATCACATTATACCAAAATATGAGGTTTATACTAGGCAGACTTGTAATGTGAATAATACGAAATAGCAACAATTGTTGGAAACATAAATAATAATTTACATGTTAATTGTAAAAGAAAGTAAGGAATACAAAATTAAAAGTTAACATTAATTACTTTTGCGCGTGATAATAAAAATAATTAATATAATAACAATAATGATATACAAAATAACAAAGATTTTAAGTTTAAAAATATAAAAAAATAATAATAATAAACATGATGAGAATATAATAGGGTAACACAAATTATAATCAACTAAATAACAATTACCAAGGACATTACCGATTAACGAATTGACCCTTAAGCAATATTCTATGAATGGACAGCTTGTAATGGGATAGCGAGTTAGCAAAAATATCGACGAAATGGAACAGCTTGTCGCAATCATCGCAAAGCCTACGTAGTGGCGCGCGGATACAGCCATTAGTACGAGCAGTGGGTAGTTGAAAGAGCGCAGAGCTGCGGGTCCATCTCCCGGACACACGAAATTGCAGTTGGCTCACATTGTCTGAATAATCGTATTGATCATAACAGATATTATATAATACTGTTGCTCCCAGTTCAACGCGCCTCTTGTGCGTTGTAAGTGTAGTATGTAATTTTTATACCCGAATACGAATTTTGATAGTAAATTTCTAATCAGTTATTATTCATTATCTTAAAATATACTAAAAAAATGACTGATAATTTTTATTACTGAATTATCGTCTAAAACATTTCTTAATCAACACTTGTATTTTAAATATGGATATTTTTGGTAAAACTAAGAAGAGTTTATAAAGGCGTAAATAGTAGAAGAATGTTGGAGTGTGAGTCACGCCCACTTAATTGTCAATCAGATCTATTTACGTGAAATATATATTCTTGTAAGATATAAATAAATTACAATCTGAAATTTTCATTAATGAATGCCTAAATATCTAATATTACCTTCTGTCGATCTAATCACTAAAAGTATCACTTCGTAAAATTCCATCTAACTCATTATCATTTTTGGAAATTGACTAATCAAATCAAGCAAATAACTACATAAAATATATGCATAAACAGGCAACCGATCTATATAAATTCCAGGAATTTGCATGTAAAACTATATATATTTACATTTCTTCAAATTACCACTCTCCGAAATTACGTTTCATTTACTCTGTTCAGCGGCTATTAAACGACAAAGAAGTTGGCATTTTTGGGTCGATTACGAATCTCTAAACATTCATCTCGCAACTTAAGTGCACACACGTGATCATACATTTTGAAGCCAATGATGCTACTAACCGATTACAAAATTTAATTATTCTCAATTTATTTAAACGATTTCAACGTGACCAAGACGTCATGTATTCCGGTACTAAAGCAAGGTTTTTCTGTTTAATGTTGCCAATTGCCCAGATTTATGTTAATTCAAATAATTGTTACTCAGACACAACTACTAAAGATTCAATTAAGAACGATAAATACTAACAATTCAATTAGTTTGAATGAAATTTGTTATAAAAATAGTCGATGTTCTGGATAAATTATAGTAAAATCTTGCCTCGAGAACGTACAATATATTTTAAGAACAAAATATATTCCATAGTAAATTATATTATGAAGCGAATGTTTATTTGTCTTCTACGTCTATATCTCTTTGTTACTCAATCACTTTTCTATTTCATAATATATATATATATATATATATATATATATATATATATATATATATATATATATATATATATATATAAATATATATATATATATATATATAAATATATATATATACAATGTTCTAGATATGGTTGGTAGGCAGACTATAAACACGTGTCACATATCTTCTTTCATACTCATGGGTTATGTAGTTCGCGGTGCATGGAATGTAGTAATTAAAATTGTTTTTTATTTACTCAATTGCAGAATGAATCTTCACACAACGAATGTCGTGGAATGATTGTATTAAATATAATGTTTCGGCATAATTGTGTGTACCTACATAGATTTTCAGTTAATTGCATAAACTAATTCAATTCTCCACGTGAACAAACCCCCGAACAAAGAAATACTAAGCATATAAAATAATGGATAATAATTTAAGATTTCTCGATTTTTCGGTTTTCAGGAACAAAATGTTAAATCGATATCTTTATTATTTTCAGCATAATGACAAGTGTACAAAATATTAATGGTTTATGTACGCGAATGGAAAGAATTTGTTTTCGTGAAATGTTACAGGTGCATATAATGACAATACCGAGTCACGATGTTAATATCGTCCAATAATTATGTGTAACGTTTGTGTAATGTTATAAAAACAGTTGCATATTGGAAGATTTTTTTTATTAAAGTGTTTAAATTTATAAAAAATTAATTTATTAAAATGAAGATCGTGATGCATTGAAATTAGTTTTACGCAGAATAATAATTAGTTTCTATCCATCCGTTTTTTGGGTAACGCTTTCTTAAATAAT
The DNA here is from genome assembly GCA_039881145.1 of Druceiella hillmani. Classification (NCBI taxonomy): domain Eukaryota; kingdom Metazoa; phylum Arthropoda; class Insecta; order Lepidoptera; family Hepialidae; genus Druceiella; species Druceiella hillmani. The sequence continues at coordinate 7,927,368 of JAYKKI010000061.1, forward strand.
TACTTACGCATTCATGTCATCTGACTCATATATCTCTAGTCTTCGAACAAAAGTTTTACTTGTCTTTCGGTTTCAGCCAGTTTCATCCAAAAAACGAATTTCGACAGTAGTTTCGGTTTCGGTTAAAATTTTGATTAGTTTTTGACCTATAATTATGCGTGACATCTCAACGAAGTACTGAGAATAACTCAAATAAACATAAGCAGGTGATTGTCCGTCGCGATGTAGGTAAAGTTGCCAGACTTCACATACGTTGTAGGTACATAGTGTTATATTTGGGAGTTTATTTTTTTAAGTTTCATACAATTTTCTTGTAATACTTAAATGTTTTATGTACAAAAGATTTATTTATGAATAAATTAGTGTATTAATTGTTTCCACGTAAGTTGAGCTTTATACTCTGCATGGAGAAAAAAAATTAAACTATCATTAAATTAAATATAAGCTATAAGTTATGGGTTCTATCATCACCAAATCCGTAAAAACGTCGATTCTGCTGAATTAAACACTGATAATCCCTTTTCTTACTCATCTCACTCATGTCATATAATATGTATAACACTCATGTTTAGACGTTACGAATCTCAATAATTGTTTTCTTTAAACAACATTTTTCAAACTAATGATTTAAATGCAGTAATATCTGACTTTTCGCTGATTTTAAACATAGTATGAAACTCTTCATTTTTCTTTTTGGATTCTCAATTTGTCGGCGTGGACCAATATATTCTTCATATACACTCACAGGAACTGTAACTGAGTATAACACAATTAATAAGCAGATTGTGATCAAGGAGAGTAATATTTTATAATACCTACATCACGAAGAAACAGGTGTTGAATATCTATTAATTTTATAGTACCCTATCCATTATGTTCACTTTTTGGGAAAAATTGTGCTGTGCGGCAAAATTCCCTTCTTTTAGAGTTCGCCTAGAAAAATAGCCTAAAATTTAATAGTTACAAATAATTACTGAAAATAAAATAAATGCGCCCTCAATTAAAGAATATCAAACTACACATTTCTAATATTATATATAGATACATATCATTTATAAAATAAACATATATAGCTGTTAATTCATTAAATAGTAACAAGGTCTACAATAATCTCCATATTTATATTATTGATGTTAGTCAACCCTCTAAGATATAAAATTTCATTAAATTCCGTTCAGTGATACTTCCGCGATGGACGCAGACAGATATGGTCATGTAGCTATTTCATTTTTTGTACAGATTATAAATGACTTAGAGATACAATTCTCCACACATGATATAAATAATTGAATCATATGAAATAAGCGACATTACCCTACGACAATTTTTAGTAAACAAGTTTGGAAAGGTAAACAGATGACGACTGTCTATTCGAGTAAATTGTTTTACGATATGTGACGTTATATCACGATTACAATAAAACACATCTACAATTATTACGTTGTAAACAAACACAATTACAGCAAAGTGAATTGTTGGATACAGCACGTTCGTTAATCTCAACAAGTCAATTAAACAGCAATATTTCAATTAACTTCTTACTCAAATCCCGCGGGCCTTACTCGACCTCGACAACAGAGACGTAGCAATAATACACTTAATGGTAGGTATCCGTAGATGGCGACCGGACGCAACTTGAACGTACACGTAAGAAATAATGTTGAATAGCACGTATTTTGTAAGTGAAATCATTAGAAAAGCAATTACTTTAATTAAATTTCTCAATTACAATTACTTCACTATAATTTTTCTCGTAAATACATATAGTAAATTAAATCTGCTAATTTTAATCAAACAGTTTTCGTTGTATGTAATATAAATATACGTAATGCGTTCTGAATAACAGAAATATAAAATATTTCTGGTATTATCTCTTCGCACTTATCGCAGATTTTTATATACTGTAAAATGCAAATTATTTTTCAATTATAAATCGAGACCTTGTAAATCTATTTTATTCAGATTTTTTATTTTCTTGGTGAATTATTCTGAATGTTCAATGATTATTCACTTTTTCTAAAAGTAACTTTGAAACTGTGACTTCAACAGTAACTTTGAAACTGTGGCATGGCCTTGTTATAATTGTTTACACTATACATGTTGTTTACTCGTATAAATTATTATGATCCACTGTCTAAGATATATCTTAATGTAATTTATATGGTTAGTACTTATTGACTATATAACAACGCCTACAATCTAATCAAAGCGTCAATATATAAAATAAATAATTAAAAATAATGAAGAATTTATTTATCAAAACTGGACAAGTTCCGCAAGCTTTCAATATGACCTTTCAACCTTAGCTCTCTTTCAAAATGTATCCACCCTTAGTTTTCTCAAAAAGTCCATTATATTTTGCATTTCCTGCATTATTTCAATTACCTTTTCAGTTCGTTTTCACTCAACGTCCATACACTTCAGACCACTACACTGGAAATAACCGAATGTAATAGACAGACGCTCTGGCAACAGAAATAAACCAACGTACATTAATATATACTGTGCGTCTAAATTCAAACTTCAAATCGTTCACCAAAATACGTATTTACAATATACGACACAACATGTACAAGTACCATAGATGATATGCAATTCATTTATTTAACTAAAATGTAAAACATAAACACAAATTTAGTCCTTAAAAATGTATACTAATAGAACTCGCGTTACAAGTTTCCGCTCAAATATAAACATTTAATGATACCTAGTTGATAGAAATATCAAACTATTTCCAAATATTAAAATATTTATGACCATACAAATATTCCTAGTACATCTATCATAGTATACCTTTCCCGACGTAAAACATTACAAATTATCGCGAAATTTTAGAAAACTGCAACATTTAGAATCATCACAATAGTGTCCCGGTAAACTTCTAGAAAAGCGGTTTTTCATTATTTTCACATTGACTAATGCCAATGATTAACACGTATATTTATGGACATTTTCAGAAATGTCTCCAGAATCTTATTTAAATTTTATATTGTGATCAAACATAGTGTATATTTTACCCCAATCCCAACAGAATCCACCAGTAAAAACTCGTAGAAATCCGAGAAATATTCCAAAACAAAGAGATTCCAATTTTAAACAAATTAAGGAAACAAAGTGGAAAAATTTTAAGTGCGCAAAACGACTGAAAACGATGTGTGCTCTCATGCGTCTGCCCGTATTCGGATTCTTACTATTTCACCTACCTACCTCTCTCGCCTCGCTCCACACTCCACTTCTGGTTACGCCATTGAGACAATATACGTCCAAGTGGAAAATTTCATTGCTCGATTTAAAATATATGTAGCGCCATCTATTGACGTACATAAGTACACTGTACATTTGTACAATCACTACGCGTCGAGTAGCTAGGTACATAATGCGTGAATATACAAATACACAAACAGAAAAATTCCAAACACAATATTTTAAATTCTTGTCTAATTCTATAGTATCGTTATGCAAATAGAAATAAAGTACGTTACAACCAAATTTATCATCTAATACTAAACCCACCAAAGTAGTTAAATTGCAGATAATAACAATAGATTTAAATCTTGAAGAAATTGAGAAAACAAAGTAAGCTTATATTGAATACCAACATCATTGAAAAATGTTATTGTGCGGAAAACGATCAATAGACGTACGTAATTACTATGTGTCGAGTAGCTAGGTACTTCTTTATTTTTGTTGTACTAATGCAGTATCTTATTATTAAGACAGCGGATGCCACTGATATAAAGTAAACGTTACTTCAAGTCAACCCTTATATTTAAAAGAAAACTTGGTCTGAATCGAATCAGTAGCTTTACGTGATACATATTCAAACACTCAAACAGATAAAAGTTCCAAAAGTTCTGGGAAAACAGCTGGGACCGATAACAGATTTTAAATGCGTATCAGCTGGGACCGATTACAGAATTTGTTTCATTTGATGTTTGGTAAGATCCTCAAAAGAGGAACAATTTTTATGTGCGCGATAGAAAAAAAATATTTTACGATTAAACCAAACATTCGCGCATAGGCATAAGGCCTAACCACGGTCCACCAATCAGTACCTTAAAAAGCGAAGGTTAAGCGCCACTTGACAACAAGTTTGAAGGAAGGTGTCCATTTTGCGGTTTAATTTTCTATTATTGCGTAATTCAACAAAAATAACTCGATTCTCGTTTCGATGCGCTTTTTGTGATGAAATAATTTGACGGTAACAATAGAAACGAATTAAATTTAATTGCGATTCGAATCGTGCCCTTCTGTCGATTGTTGCAGTAATTGGTCGGTTAGTTTCTGTGGGTTTAATTAAATGTGAATCGATTTTTTTACTATCAGTTATTGAGTAAAAAAAATTCTTTAATTTCCTTCCATTGTTTTAATGTCACCCCTTTCGAAACTAATCGGGCGTAATTTATCATAGACTAACCAAATTTGTTTTTGTTTATGTGAAAATATAACATACTAAACTCGAAAATTTTAAGATTTCGTATTTAAAATCGGATGTAGTAAATTCAAATGGGTATAAAATCACAACTTTGGAATAAACTCACAACTTGTTCTCACAATTATCTGAACGAATTTCTTTTCATTTTAATTCAGCAATCGTTCACGAAGTTCTATATAATATATCTAAATGACAATAATATTTTTTTCGTATACAAATATATGAAAACTATCGATTTATACAGCGATAGGGGGAAACAAAACAAAATAACTAAAGAAAGTCTGGATCGAAAGCACAATATTCCTCTGTTTCGATCGGAAATGAATATCGGACTATTAAATAAAAATAATATTACAAATAAGAAATGTTTATGAGAAATTTATAATTTTTAAAGATTCATACCTTAAAAAAATTAAAACCCTTTTAAGACCAATCACGTGTCCGTCAGTATGATCGTGTGTTACACCTTTTTTTTTACTTAAACTATAGAACTGCTTGGCATAGAAATTTGAAAGACATATTGATACAGAATATTATTTTGCATATGCTTTAATACATATATAGATTTATAGATAACACTTAAAAACTTTTAAGCACGATTTAAAAAAAAAGCAAGTGATCAAATAAAAAAGTTTTTAATTTACAAAAAATTAAAAAAAAATTTTTACAAAAAAATTGTTCTATTATTTATAACTTATAAATAATAGAACAATTTTTTTCGGAATGGTCAGCAATATGGTTCTAGAACTGTTATTGAAAGTTTCCCAAGAAATGCGTGCCCTCCCATCTTCAAAATTATTAAAATTCAATTTATGAAAAAAAGTGAATTACCAGCAGTTTACCAAAAAATATTGGTAATGATTCTAAACCTCAAATTTTTTTTGAGAAATTCGTCTATTTTTACGCCTATTATTCGTCTATTTTTATCTATTTTCCACGGGCGTAAAAATAGCCGAGTTCGGACTAGTCAAAATTAATGTTATTATTTTTAAATGTTTTAAAAAAACACTACGTACCTTTAAATGTGTATGTGTATCCGAAAATAAAAGAAATCATCGTAATACATGTCCTACTTGTACCTAAGAGGTTTTATTTTAAAAATTAATGTGTATAAGTAAATGAATTAAATTTACTACAAATATACAAATATACAAAGGTACATACAATTCGAAGGAATCGGTGTTTTCACTTCTGTAAATGTAATTCAACTGGTTTGTATATTTTTAAGAATTCGGCACCGAAACTTAAGTGGAGCACTTTTGGAATTCTCAACTCGGCGTCAAAACTCGGTGTCTACTTATCTGTCCGTATTTTACAGCCTATTTTCTTAGAGACCATATGCAACGAGGAACAGTAAAATCAGAATTTAACGAAATACATTAATATCTTCTTCCATTTCTTGAGCAATAGCAAGAGAAAAAATATTATGCTATAAACAACAATTTTCAGCTGAGCGTAAAGCCAATTGATTTAACTTATACACACTTATTAGTCACACTTATGGCGCGAGATTGACTGATATTTACTGATATTTTCTGTAAAAAATTTGAAAACTTTACAAATTTTTCATCTCCGTACACAAAACTGTACAGCCTCATAGTTTTAGATCTATACATATAAAATTTTCCAAATAGATTCCCCAATTGAATCCCTATCTAGTGTATCTTTTAGTAACTGGCGCATCTATTAAAAGCTCAATTAATATTAATTACTATTATTAGTAATAAAATATGAATACACTTCCCGAAACATGTAAAGTGAAGGTGAAAAATGTTTTCCGGGGTGCGCGGAAGAGAAGAGAAGAGTATATTTGAAAAGTTCTTTCAAAAAAAAATTGACGATCCTTTAACATTGTTTATTTTTAAACCCCGTTTCCAACATACAATATTCAATGTCTCTACCGTCTAATTTTTTAACATTGGATTTTAAAAAAATTTAACAAAATCTGTGCACTAACAATTAATTTAATAAAAACCTACATGAGTCGTGTTCTATATGAATTGTAATTACGTTCTAGATGTCTGTTTAACGGCATTTCACAAAAAAAGATACAGTTGAATCCAAAAATTTAAAAAATTTTCTACTTAGGGTTGTAAGAATAAATACATAGATACAAATACGAGAAATACATAGATACAAATGAGAAATTAAAGCTGATACAACATAAAAAAAACTTAATCACCTAGCAATACGTTTACGATTGAAGAAATTTCAAAGCTGAGTATCATAGTTTCTGCACATTGTTATTTAGAAATTGATTGTATTTTATACTTTACTGAGCGACTCGGCGCAGCTCCGTGGGTACGATACCTGATCGGTAGGTGATGGAAAGGAAAATTCTAAGATCCATAGATATTTTTGAATTACTCCGTATTTATCGATATAGATCGACCAATTTACATAAAACCTACATCAATTATGTTCCTCTGGGGTAGCATTAAGTATATATGGCCGGATCATTTGTCTGGCTTAATTAAGATATAAGTGTATCTATTGGACTGCTGCGTAGAGCTTGTAGGTTATATCAAATAACGACTGACATAGAGTTTTTTTTCTGATTCTTTTTATTCATAAACAACGTAATGATTACTAAATGAGCTAAACATTTTAGTGAGTATGGTATAATACGAATTATAAAATAATTATTCCAAGAGAATTAATAATCAGAAGACGTTTTTTTATATACAAACCTAAATATTTCTTTATTTACATTTATTACTTTCACTGGATAAGGTGCAACATACGTAAATTAACATAATTTACCGGATATGGTGCATAAACAAACACAATATTACGTTTTGATGTCCGCGTGATAGTGCAACGTACATTTGGCTGTGTTAAAAGCTTTGAATGCTGAGATCTATTCTAGCAACATTTAAAGTCTGGTTCTGTGCTTTATTTATTGTCACTCCAAATGATAGCTACAAAAATGACAGACAACACTTTCATACTACAAAATTACAGATAACACTGGCATTCAAAACAAATACGCGACTCCCGATAGTCTAACAATTTACGCTGCCCATACCTGTAAAGCTTTGAAATGATTTTTTTCCGACTTACTCACAATTTGTATCATAGTTTAGCTAAATTTCACAAAAGCTTCATAAATTATACACCTAAACCTTCCTGGATAATCACTCTATCTACTGGGGATATCACATTCAGACAGAGACATTGTTTTATACTATTTATTGGTGATATTATTTATGAATTAACAAAATAAACTAAACTAGATATATAATTCCGAAAATATTTCTATGTCAACAATAAAAGTTCGAACGCACGTTAAATTAATGTATCATTTTAACATATAACATTAACTGTCAAACATAATGTTATGTGTGCAATTCTCTCTAAAGACAATAAATGTTCATGTAGGCGAAAGCTAATAAATATAACGAAAGCGATTTTTCCTACTACATATTAATTAAAACCAAAATGTCATACATAATTTCGATCTTGAACATCAATAGATATTTATACTAATAATAGTTAATAGGATACTATTTTATCTTTCTGAAATATAAAAGATGAACAAAGAAGAAGAAATAACAAATAATGTCAATATGAGAATAAGAAATATGGAATACTTTTAAATATATTTCTTGATGTTTGTATCTCCTTCCTGCTTCTCATCTAAGTGAAATAATGCTTACCAACGTAATACATCTAAAAGTGGATTTATTATTTGGTAACTGCAACTAAGCAAAGAATTTCTATCAAATTAGATATGTGGCTTCGTTCACTTGAAACACTAACTTCGCAAGAAGTGTTTTGGTATTTCTTACACAATCATGCCTAAACGGCTCGGCATATTTTCAATAAAAAATTAAACACATTTCTTGATTCGACTCAACATATAGACTTTTATATAATAATTTAATCCGTGAAATAAAGTAATTCCAGTGGAATAAATCCCAGTGCTTTTTACTTGAAAATTATAAATTTAATAGTACATGATTATGTGCGAAACCACAACGTTTTTACCGAAAACGGCAAATGGTTTAATAATATTTACAGACATTTTGAGTCTCATTGTATTAGGGACAAACTTCTTTACTTTAATCGAAAATCACGGGATCTAAGCGTAGAAATAACCTAATAGGTTAATAAAAACATTTGATCCTTAGATTATTATTTTCTAAAAATGTGAAATTACAATCAATTTTCTATAATAAACAAATATGATAAGCAGAAAATATAAACATAATACATATTACCTACGAAATATTACGAGGACAAATTTTTAATTAAATTTGAAAATATACTGGCAAATTCGAATCTAAAATTAGAATCAGAGTTTCGCAGCCCTGTTCATAGTAATTAAATCGGCTATCACTTGACGGCTTCATTATAAGTTTAATGACAGCTCATTAATTAGAAAAATACAAATAAAAATGATTGAATAGATTAATGAGCGACTGGAATATTATTATATTTAAAAATGTAATTATATTTAAAATGTACTTCTCATAATTAAGTCGTATTGTGCGACTGTTAAATAAATTATTACTAAATTATACCAGGTAATCATTTTAATGTCATTACTGTATGAAAGTCAGAATTTGTCTTTGAACATCAAGAATATCGAAAGCCTTTCGTTATTAATTTCGTCTTTATTTTCTTTTACCTGCCGACTGTGTTATTGCGCACTCATATTTTAAGTAGTTCTTCAAATTGTCTTTTTATCTCAATTTCAAAATTAGGGTCATTCATCAACCTTTAAATTAAATTGTTTTTTCTTTAGTGACTACTTTAGGTAAGCAGTAGTGAAATACTAGATGATTCGCAATCAACGAGTAGCGAAGTAGCAGAAGAGTTAGTATTAAATTATAATTTTCACTACCAATAATTTAATTTTTTTTTAAATTTCACCTTCATATTTTAGAATTTGTCTTTTCTTTAATGTGACCTATGTAAAGGTTTTGTTTTTAGATCAATCCCTAAATTAAACACAGAACTTATATTGTTTAAATTTCCATTGATGATTAGGTACCTATCATATTCATTTGATTTCGTCATCTCATATTTAAATGAACAGCCAACAATAATGAAGTGCGACAAAAATAATTGTAATTCTATTTGGTAAATTCTCAACGCATATCTTAATTGCTCGTCTTTCGAGATCTTAGGTATAAAACAATCATATCATAGTCATCTGCTCACAAAAACTTTCAAAAAAATAAATGGATTAAATTAATAATTTCAACTTCACCACATTCCTTCCTTTGTTTAACTCATGATGCCTCAGTCATTAGTTTCTTATTCGCTCTTTCCTTATTTTTTTATCAATGTAGTATTTTAAAATGTGTATCTGTGTAAATCTCATTCATTTCATAAAAACACATATTGCAACATACATTTACCACGTGTTTGTAAAATAGCCTTCTCATAGCAATCGTCTGATATTTACGAATGAGCCGTATAAACAATAAACAATAATTTATGCAAATCAAAATCGAGGTGATGTCAAATATTCGCAACATTTATTGTTTTCGTATGCGAGTCTGGCCAATTTTATGTTGTAACCATTAATAATATACGTATATTTTTATGAATATTAAACAGACATCTCTTAAAACAAGATTGTGAATGTCACACTTACTTAGAACCTTAAACTTACTTAAAACTTAGAGATAATTGAAACAAATTTTAACCATTTCAGTGGTACATATCGCTTCATCCCATTATGTACACGTGTATATTTTAATGTATTGAATATTAAATTTATCTATAGGAATAATGAAACGGTACAATTTCCCTATCTGTACATTAAAAATATTGCGAAAAAATTGGGCGCATAATAAAGCCAAGAGAATACAAAAATATTGTTTTTTGTGCGTTTGTATATTCATGTGTTCGTTTAAATACGCTTCAAGTAAAAACAACTAACTCAATTTAAATGGAGTTCATCTCATCTTCCAATCTTCCCAGGGTCTTCCAACGTCTTTGATTTAAACGCATGAAGGCAGACATCGTTTTCGATCCTCTTCCGCACAGAAAAACAATTTTTTGACAAAGACGATAAAAGGTACTACGGAGTAAAAAGTCTTTATTTTACAATATATTCCTTACAAACTTACTTTGTTTTCTCAGTTTGTTTAAAATTTAATCTATTGTCAATAATTATAATTTAATTACTTTCATAGTTTTGGTATTAGGCTGTATAAATTCGAATGTTATGTACTTTATTATCCGTGCATATAACAGAATTGTAGAGTTAACGTATGTGAACCTTGAAGTTATTTAGGAAAAAATTACATAGAGGAACATAATAAGAGTAAGAGTACACAAAAATATTGTTTTCCGAATGCTTGTCCCTTTATCTGTGAACCTGTTTATTTGTTCACACATCCCTCAAGAGCACGAAAAACAATTTGGATGAAATTTTACTAGTACGTTTTGGTGAATCTGGATGTATATATACTATAGGATTTATTGTAATCCACCATTTAAAAAATTAGACATAGTTTACATTTTAATGCAAAGCGTACTTACTTAAAAAAGTGTGTTGTTAATAATATTTTTAATTATTTTATTATTATTATTAATTGGCGATTAATGAAGGTAGCAGCAAATTATTCTGAAATTTTTGCAGTATTTGATTTATTTCGGCATGTCTGCATATAGCAAAGGTTACTATTGCTTTGCATAATTATTTGAAAGACTTAGTATTTCTCGTTACGCATGACGAGGCATTCCAACTTTCTTTTCTTAATTATCTTAAGAAATTTCAACTTTTTATTCCTATTGTTTCGACCTCATCACGTTCATTATTCATTCGATCCGCAACGTTTCCCTCATTCTCAATCTCGTTACTTTATCTGAATCAGAATTCGTGATTCTTTGTAAAATAATGTAATGGATAAAAATTTTTTTGCTTTTTGGCAAACAAATTTATGCTTTTTGGCAACCACAACCCGATACTATTCTCTATTGTCCTGTCCATAGAAGATTACTATGATATAGGACGAACCCGAGATATATTCGTTACAACTTTTTTCGACTTATTATTTGTAGAACAAGAAGGAAGAGTTTTGGATTCCAATTGCTGAAAAATAAAACAAAGTTTTCAGAAGTACACTTGGTGTTTGTTGTATGTCGAATATTAACTTTATATATATATATATATATATATATATATATATATATATGTATGTGTGTATGTATGTATATATATATATATATATATATATATATATATATAACTTCAAATTCAAGACGTGTTGTTTTACTTGTAAGGGAAGTATTTAGAATGTGAACATAAACAGATCCTGGTGATTGATCCCGACATATCCTGAAAAAATCCTCAATGAATGAGAGCACAAGACCACTTTTAGAAAATTCATACCCAGTTCGAATTCTATTTCATCTGTCTTTATAAATACTTTAGAGAGGATCTGATGATGGAGCTGAAAGTTGATGACAGAACTCCTAAAATAAGAAATAAATTTATCGAACTTGGACTGAGAACATATTGTATTAAAATAAGAAAATTCAGCATTCATCCTTTCATTTTCCTTTACAGCTTGAAAATATGCCTCTTTCTTTTATATATCTTCTTTCCTACAACATTCAATTAAATGTGCATAGAATATATTTGCATTATTTAGTATTACTGTTGCAACATTTAGTTATTATATTAGTGGCGGTTTTGATTAAAGGATTAAGAAGAATACAATAAAACCAAAATAAATATTTTAATATTATTTCAAAAATGCATAAAATACGTCATTAAATTGACGAAAGTAAAATAACGAATTTGAAGATTAATATCTTTTATATAATAAGAAGCATCAAATAATTAGCCCAGAAAAAAAATTACCCCAACGTTATATTAAAAATTTATTAGACATTTAAGATTTAATTAGTTTTCAATTTATTCCATTGCCATTTTATTTTAATACTTATAGCAATTTGTGTAATATTATCTTCACACGATTGGGTAATATTATCTTCACACGATTGTGTAATATTATACGATTGTGTAATATTATCTTCACACGATTGTGTAATATTACACGATTGTGTAATATTATCTTCACACGATTATCTTCACACGATATTATCTTCACACGAATTACACGATTGTGTAATATATATTCAATTAGTGTAATATTATCTTCAAATAAATTACACGATATGCAATTTGTGTAATATTATCTTCAAGTAAATTTATTCCATTGCCATTTTATTTTAATACTTATAGCAATTTGTGTGATATTGTCTTCAAATAAATTACAATAAATGGCCTAAATATTAATAAGAAAAAATAATGGAAACATTTAACACTTCCATGGAATTCGTCAAAGCATTCCGCATCAGCAATTAATTTCGACGTGTAGTGGAATGTATGCTACGAGGAGGTCAACGCTCTTTTGTTTCCTTTAATAGAACTGCAATGCTGCATTCCAAGAAAATGCATCATTGTACAATTAAAGTACTTTACTATAACATTTTTAAAATTTTGTAATATTACCATAAATTATATTGTTTAACTAATTATGTGATTATGTGATACGAGGGTCCAAAAATTTAAACCAATTTCATACTAATGCAGCACACATTAGCTTGACACACACACACACATATATATATATATATATATATATATATATGTATATATATATATATATATATAGCCGAAGTCAACTACTAAGGGACAGACATTAACTCTGGGAAAAATATATTGCTGTAATTCCTTTATTTGTCAACTGAAGTGGTTATTACGTAATGTTATTCGCTACCAAGTGCCCTAGCCAACAGATTAGATTTATTAAAAAAAATTATTAAATTATTCCTATAAATAATTGACGTAAAGACAAATTACTCGGATCGATAATTAGTACGTTATCCGTCTGGTCATGTAATTAGGGACATTAAAATATTACGGAAAGTAATGTAACTAAATGTATCATTCACATGTGAACAACACGAGTTAAGTGAGAGTTAGTATTTATATAAAATACAACGCTGGGATTTCAATTACCACAAGTATTTAACCCATTTATCACAAACAACACTCGATGCACCCAACGCCATTAATGGACAATGCGACAAGGTGCGTCTTGAAATGACAATGAGCATTAAGGAATTTTAGTCAGTTGTTTACATAAAAGAACCTTTCAAACACGCATAGATCTGGCACTACGAGTATTCTGTGCACATTTAGGCATTTACATAATATTTCTATTAAATTATTTACAAATATTAATTTTTCACAACGAAAACATATTCCCTGCTATAGCTTCCACGTGCCTAAAAACTTGTATATTTAAAAAAAATTATAAGATCTAGGTTAATCATTATATTTTGCCTAAAACATTTTCATGAATATCTAAAAACCCTATTTTTGCATAATTCTAGGTGAAGTAGGTTCGAAAAAAGGCGTGGAAACATGTTTTTTTTTGCATATTTCTACCTAAAATTATCAAAAAATTATTTTAAGTCTTTATTATTTGCCCTTTCAAACGATACCCCACACTACATATGGATAAAAATATAAGATATAACTCATTCTTACCCCATACGTCAAATATGAAACAGAAGAAAGACGAAAGCGATGCGATATGCAAAATACAATACACACCGTTGATCAAAAGTCAATAAAAGAGATAAATCCGAAATTACAGACAATTAACCAAACCATTAAAAAATTGACATATATTATCAAAAAAATATACTTACACATAGAAGATTTTATTTTTTCAAACACTCCCGCTCTGTTCACAATAAAACGATTAATGAATACAGTTCGAAGAAACAAAGCTCGTTCTATTATTGACTTCGTGTTTGAATTTAACTCTTTACACTTTCTACACAATGTAGCAACACTGTTTCTTGTTCAGCACTCCTACAGCAACGCTATGAATAAGAGTCACGTTAATTAATTTTAAGGATAAATATAACTCATGATTAGTTTCCTCACTGTACAGTTTATTGAATCACCTGAGGATCTTAACATCCAAAAAACACGATATAAGTATTCTATTTATCTCCAAAATGATCAAAACGAGATGTATATATACGTACATACTTTATTTTAAACTTATGCAACTTAATAATTTTTCTTTTAAGAAAATTCACAAAAATTTTAAATGTATATACTTGACTAGCTTTAACCCGTAGCTTCATTTGCATGGAAAAAGGAAAAAAATTATGGGATAATTTAAAAATTATAATCTTGGTCTTAAAATATTGGATTTTAGTATTGGAGATGGCTAAGTAGTGTGAAAGGGATAGAATAAAAAAACTGAAGAGATAAAAGCTTGTACCTTGCAGTGGTTACCATGATCTATTATTATGTACTTATGTTCACGCTCTTACTAATCTTCAAGTTGTTATCCCTGGTGGGTTGATTCCTTTTCTTTAGAGCAAAAATTAAATCTATTTTGAACTAAAAAGAGTTGCATACAACAATTTACAGAGAACATTTGGGTATATAAGTTGTGAAATAAAGACATACAAATAAACTGATAGTCGCATATATAATATTAGTTAGAATTATATAATTTAACATTAAATATCATATGTCGTTATTTAATAAAAAGTTTGTCATTTAAATGGTGTGTAAAATGTATTATCACTACACTGTACGATGTCATTTGGCATCACGTAAAAAGATGTTGCGCAACGACTATATTAACCGATTTTTCTGTTTCTAATTTTTTTAATTAGATAAACGGTAAAATCCACTTTCAACCAACCTTTTCCAGGATGATAAAATTATGATCACACGTGCAGAAGTTAAAATATTAAAATATTTCGGAGCGCAAGTTCAAAATATTTTATTTGAAAGTTAGGTTTGGAACATAAATTGACACCGTTTTACATCTCTAATCATCTGGAGCCTATATCACCTGTTGGAAAAAAGGGATGATTAATTTTTCACATTTATGTTTTTGGTGGGATATTGTTTACTTATACATAATCAATTAGTTCCAAATTCAATGTTATCACAATACAAGTTAAGTCCAATATTTTTCTGTTAAATATTTATTTTCGTGGAAAGGAAAGTCAGAAGATAGTCTGAAACTACGAGATTACGTACCGACAGATTAAGTGGTGTTTTAATAAAAGTGTAACAAAAAATATGTCGATGATAACGTAATTAGCTGTACATAACAAACATGTGGACAAGATTATTCTAATAAAAAAGAGATATCGCCAGAATTAAGTCAGGAAACAAAATCGTTTACAACGCAGAAAAGCGTAAATAAAATTAAATTTAAGAATGAGAAAAAAATGGTTCCTTAAATAAAAGGCGTATGAAAATATATATCAGAATAATTTAACTCAAATTATCGTATCATCATAGAAGAATATGGCTTTATACAATCACTGCTTGTTCTCACTGGCTATAAGATTCTGTATGAAAGAGATAAATAGAAGTAATTAAAAAGAAAAAAATTCTGTCGAAATGTATTAAAATAAATGTTTACATTTAAACATTTATCATTTAGTTTGTCTTTACAAACTAATTACATAAACAAGTAAGTGGTAAAATTATGTTTTCGATAAAAATGGGTTTGTAAATGATTTAAGGGAAAAATATTTAAAAAACCCTGTTTGCACTGGTAAAGAAAGAAAGTACTAAACCAGTAATAAAAATTCATTGAATTAATGTAATTGTCTTAAAAATGAATTAATTTGACCAAATGCTGTAAATAGAGTGCAGAAAGACAGGAGTAGCGAGTTGCCCAAGAATCCCCTGATAAGAAATTTCAGTATTTATGTTAATGTTTTTTATCAATTACAATTCTGACAACCAAGATGCAACGTTACATAGATTATAATCTTTATTAAAGATAAGAACTATCTTTTCTGGAACTAACATGCAATGAAACATCTGTTCTAATTTCGCGTTTCCTTCTAAATTCTAACTCTCTTCATGCCATTTCCTATTTAAATCTGGGAAACTATATCGTCATGTAATGTAAAAATTGTATTCACTACCCTATTTCTGTCACCTCCCTCTTTTTTGTATTTGATTTCATAGGTACTCTTCTCTCTTTATGAATACACATTACCTTCTTTTATACTTTCATCAGTCTCTTTCGGTTGCTTCTTTCTCAGTCTACCATTCTTTCTTTTCTCTCTTATTTTCTTTACTACTCTTCTTTTTTGAAATTTCAGTATCGTTTTGTTCTATACACATAGTTAAACCATTTATTTTCATTCAATCACAAAATTTTAATTCCAAGAATCATATAATTTTTTATTATTTGTGACATGTAAATTTAGCAATTATCAAAATAAGAAAGATGCCGACATAATCTTACTATTATGCTTACAATAATATATTTTATTATGGTGGGGTTTATAACAATTATTGTTTTAATTCGTCTTTTTACCCTTAAAGTATACAAAGCCTTAAACCATATCTGCCTTAATTGCGTTATAGTGCGGTTTTTATTGCTTATTATCGCTTACAGACTGAATCTTGAAGATAATAAGGATGTATAAAATAAATAAAACTGTATCTCAATTACCCAAATTATAATTATTAAATTAGAAAAGTGTCAACTCCGATAAAGCCAATCCCGATTATCTTATTTCAAACACCTTAACGAATAATTTTATTAATTATTAATTCAAGCATATGAAACAGAGTATGCATGCAGACCAATCAATAACAAACTCCTCCATAATAAGGTGTTAACAATTTAAATTAGTTAACAATTAATTAAAACTCAAAATATGTCGATTCGATTAAGTTCGGATGCCTTGAAAACGTTATTATCAATGATCTCGTTTTATCATTCATTCATAATAGGTGTCAATGAAAAATGTCAGTTAACATTATTTTGTTTTTCTTCTCATTATGTTAATTTTTGTTTTATGATCAATTATTAAATAGTTCAAATAATTTAATTAAAACCCAAGCCTCTATTCAAAGTTGTTAAGTTCGTTGCTCGTGGTAACATAAGTGTTAATTAGACAGAAACGTCGTATCCAGGTGAAAAACGATGTTATTAATTAAACAAAAAAAGAAATATGCATTCTTCTCCCAAGGCATAGATCGAAGAGAATCTACGGCGTTAAAATGTTGTTAATTTATGCATTTCGTAATAATTAACTTTATATTAAATTTTAACTGCAATAAATTAAAGTTTACGAGAATCTAATGAAATATAAAATATCGATAACATCAAGGCATTTCTGAGATTAATTTTTGTGAATAATATAGATAAATTTAAATTTCAACACATATCTAGATCAAGGACATATTAACATTGGAAACGTTTTGCGCAATTATGTAATCCTATTATTTGGGCACTTCTAATCGAAGCCAGAACTTGAAACTTGACATTTAGATAATAAATGAGTTCCAGATACATTGTCAACTTTTTACTTTATTACCGCAAATAATTAGAAAAAACGAAAAAATACGTAGCAACTATACTTTCCTCGCTTCTATTAGTGAGGGATTGTTGCCTTTGTAACATACTGGGGTCTGAATTCGTAGGTAAGGGGTTCGATTCTCGGAATAAAGATACATTTTTTTATATTTTTAGACTAAAACAAAATAAATAATAAATATAAAAAAAATGTTTAGCGTGCTTAACAGCGCACTGTAGAAGTGAAAACTTTGGCAACCAATATAATGTGCATGTTAGAAATTTTGAATATGACAATTTGAAAAATTAACATAGTAAAATTAATAGTTGTGTACCACCATTCATTCAGGGAGGCACATGAAACGACTAAAACCATGCAGTTCACAATCAACTAATAACATTTTATCTACTTTGATAACAAATAATATCATAATATTATGATATATTGCTCTAATTTATAAAACTTTTGCAATTAAATACAAAATGGATCATTTAATAAATAAATACAAACAAGAGAATTTATACATCTTTATTATAAATGTGGGCTTTAAATATGGAAAAGAGGGATTTTTATCTATTAATAAATGATATTTTTACAAAAAATAACAACAAAATTAATGATCAAGAACCACAAACATCGAAATTCGAATTCAGGCTTACGTTTTTTCCCTCAGACTTCCTTCCGTCCCTCCCGTGCCGTACGAGCTAACGCCGAGTATACCGAAGTCGAACCGTTCGGACATTCTCGACCTACCCTCTACTACATCCAAGGCGCGTCACGCCAAGCGCGAAAATTTTTCAAATAAATCAAATAGCAAAACTTTTTATTAAATTTTTTGGTCAAGGTGAGCCAAAAGAAGTTTTCACTTTGAAAAGTGTTTAGACTAAATTCTGATGATAAACATAGGTAAGAAAAACAAAAAATAAATGTTTTCCTTTAAAATATTTTTAAAAATGTTCTGGAAAAAATACATTTTCATTTCAGCACCGTCTATAACTTTTTCAATAAGATTCAACAAGCCACATTTGTACTCGTGAAATGTATAATATACTCGCAAAATATAATATTTGAATTGGTCCAATAATCTTATAATAACCTTTTTTAACCTATTTGGTTTTATCTAAGTACCGTTAATATTAAGTTTGACATACTCATAGCAAATTTATTGAAAATGATACTTTGGCATTATTTGAAACTATGCTTAGTGTTCGTCGATTTAAGTAATAGAGAAATTAAATAAATGCTTCACACGTTTAATCAAAATTTCTTGGTTTTGCCTCCCGATACATAAATATTATTATAAAATATATTCTGCTGAAAAGTACATACCCACGAAAAAGTTCTTAACAATTTTACCCTTAAGTAAACGAAAAGTGATAAATATATTTTTTTTAAATTAAATCATTCCGTTCATCCTGCGGAAAAAAACTTTAAGCATTGTTTCTAACGAAGAGTATTTGATGAACTAAGAATATAGTGAAGGCGAAATTTCGGTTAATTAGTCGTTTAACTATATATTTCCATGCGGAAAAAGTCATGAGCAAGAGTTAGTCCTTTATATACAATTTGCTTTTGATTTCTATGCATTATAATCAGTGTCCTATATATCTGCAATGAACATCGCTACTTAAATACGGTTTAATAATTATAGTTTTAAAATCAAAAATAAACCTGTTAAGTAGGAGTAGGGCTCGAACTAAGAGGGTTGCATACATCTCTAGATACCTCAAATATTTTAGGGTTTATAATATTTCTATTTTATATGACATTAAAGCGTAGTATATTTGTATCTTTCACTAGCTTAACACAAATGAGCCGAGCCGATAAATCTTTAAGTTATTAATCTCAGTTGACCGTAATATTTTTCTTTAGTCTCAGTTGACCGTAATATTTTTCTTTAGTCTCAGTTGACCGTAATTCTTACGTGTGTAAATTAGAATAGACCCCACAAAATTTCCGAAATGCCTTATAAGAAAATATTATTAAATCTTTTTGATTATACTCGGATTGGATTTTCAGTAATATTCATTCGATGAAACCGTTGAAATAAAAAAAATGTCATCCTAAGATTCGTGTTTTAATCTTTACTGTGATGCCGTATCGACTACCGATAAAGTAAAGTGTTGAAATATTTGTACAGTAAACCCACCATGTTAGTTCAATTATAGGACCAAAGGACATAATCAATTTAGCTGCAGAAAGGTATAAGATAAGCTTTCTCCTAAAACTCTCCCCACAGAAACTCTCCGACACTTCATCAGAGTGCTGGAAGATGTCTTCCAACTCTTGGATAGGAATTGATTTAGAATCAATATCAATGGTAAATACATCACTCGCCTTTCGCGATTTGCCGGTGATACAGTTGTACAGTGCTGACGATATAGCAGAAACGGTGGACGACCTTTGCACAAATCTCTGGGAAAATCTATAACCAAGCGTCCCCTACATTTAAGCCTCGTAAAGAACATGAACAAGACAAAGATTATATTTAATACCCACATTACACCTGCATCAATGCATGTGGGAATATTGTTCTCGAAGCTGCTGATCACTATGCATACCTAGGACATATTATACAATTAGGTAAATAGAACTTAGAGAAAGCGATCAGTTGTAGAAGTCAACTTAGGGATATTCGGGAAACATTGCCATATCTTCTCGTCCACCATAGTGTTTGAAGGCGAAAGTTGTGATAATATACGGAAGTGAGACGTGGCCTCGTAAAAATACTCCAAGTCACTCAGCGAGCTATGGAAAAGGGCTGTGCTTGGGGTTTCTCTACGATATTTGATGCGTAATAATGAGATCCATAAGAGAACTAACATCATCGACATTTCTTGCATGGATGTAGTGGCAATGGACAGAGAGACAGAAAAAAGGTTCTCGAATATCGACTACATACCGGAAAATACAGGGTGGGATGGTCCCCGCCAGGTGAACAGGTGATATGATAAAGGTCACGGGGAGCCATTTAATACAAGTAGTATGGATCCATCTTAGTGAGAATCTATGAGAATGCTTACGTTTTACGTTCTACACTGGACATATTCCAGCAGATGATAATAATTCGTTTTTAATTTATATTTTTGTATGCACCAAATGTTTTCTACGTTTTTTTTTGATTCTTCTGTATAAATCTACTTTTTTTAACTCATTCAAAGATAAAAGGGTCATCTAAGTTTGTTTGTTAATTCAAAACTTTAAAATAAATTCAAACATCAATATGAAATATTTGACATTTTAGTTATTATATAACTTAAATTATTTTTATTAAACATTCGTCTAATAAGATAACAATCGAATAAATTCAATCGAATTTAATATTAATAATAAAAATATTCTCTGCCACGTCTCTCACGATTACCTTAGACGCTTTTAAATAAACTTTAAATAAACGCTATTTAACCTTTCTCTTGGAAATATAATTTAAAGTTTAATTTTAAAAACAATTAAATAAAATAGCAGAGAGGTACGAATAAAATTGTCATTTGACTTAACAATGAACTATAAAGGGCGTATTTTCATCAAATATTGTTCTTGAAGTAACAAGTTATTACCATATTTGTTTTTATACATAATAACAAAAAATTTAAATAACTAGCTGATCTTTTCTCTCTATACACAAGAAATTAATTGTACATACATGGTAAAATGTATTTTTTCAAGATAATTTAACTTTTTATATACTATTAGCTTTTCCAATTCTTTTCACTATTTGTGCAATAATCTAAAATTTACAGGATGTTAAAAACATAACTAAAAAATAGACCGTATTTTATTCAAAATCCATTCATAAAAAACTGTCGCAGTATAAATCTCACGTCATGATACATACCGGTATACAATTGGACAATTTATTCATCACTTTCACTCTGCACTAAGCGATCAAGTAAAAGACAGTACTTTTCTGCATCAAAATATATTGCTACTGACATCCTCGTGCCATAACCCAGAAACCAAAACCGAAATAACCCAGAAATAATTAAAGATTACGGATTTCTAAAATTGCGTATCATACTGGAGCGTTATTGAATAATATAATTAAACAACATTTTTAAAATTGACTATTTGTGTTATCTCATAAAGGTTTATATTGACTTATTGTAAAAAGGCAAGGCATTTACAAAACAATACCCACTTTATATTAAAACAAGTGTTAAAATATTAAATGCAAATGCGAAAACATAAGCTAAAGTTGGTTTGGTTACTGATATCTCCAAAATTAAATATCTAAATCGTAAAGACGGCGTCAGAATTTTTAAAAACGAATTACTTTTATTCTAGAGTCGCTTAAGCAATTCTTTAATAAGCCGCTATTTTTATAAAAGTGTCAACATGCTAGCTACCTAGCTTTTGAAACAAACATTTAATAGTTTAATTTAAAAAATTTATATAAAATGTTTATTATTCCTATTATATATTTAAATTATCAGTAAAATAAGATAATGTAAAAATGCTTTACTTTCACTCTAAATGCACAAATATAAATGTCAGATTTGAACTTGATTTAAAAAAAACACTTTTAAACAATGTTTATAACCACACGAGAGCGGCAAAAAGTTCCCATCTAAAACGTAGGTCAAAAACTTTAACACTAGGCACCGACAGCCAATTATAAGCGACGTCCGTCCGCGACGCTGGCCCGCGCCGTACTGCCTACCCATTTCAAACTTCCACTCTGGTATGTAAACAAACACCAGATACCACCAAGCTTCCGAGCTTTAAGCTTACTGTACGTTTATTAAACTCAACGCAAGGGTCACCGTATAAAAATGCTGGTTATATGAAATTAATTAGCATTTTGATGTAAGTTATGTTTTTGAAACACTATAATTACGTCCTACATGTTTAATTGGTGACTCTGTTTTTGTATTTGTTTGTGTTTATACGAAACACATAGATAGTTTTATGATTATTTGATATATATCATTAAACAAAAGTGGGGTCAAAACGTAGTGTAAGTAATTTTTTGGGAGTGCTTTTATTAACCAGCCAAGGCTGGGAAGACTGTACTCATTCATTTTATTTTATGACCAAAAATAAACTCCTATTTGTATGTACGTGTTGAAATAAAGTTTCAGCTATAATATTGTTAAATATACACAAACGATTGTCCAAATATCTTAATGATTAGGATGTTTGAACCTTTTGAACTTTAAGTTACACAATCCGGTTTTTAACAGTTTTACTCTTGACTTTTTTACGTAAGGTAACTTAAAAAAGTAATAATATTCCTGCAAAATATTTTGGATTTTATGCATTTAATAATATCATTTACCTCAGTCATTTGAATATAATTTTACAAATGCAATTCTTTGAAACTTAAGAGAATGTTCGGAAGTAGAACATAAAAAAATGTAGACACTCTCCTCTTAAGTGTTTTACTTTTTTTATTGTTTTGAATTCGTAACTATAAAACGGATATAAAAGCCAAAATAGAAAGAAAATTATTCACTATTATTTTTCCACTACGCTTAAATTATATATTCATCTCCAAATACACTTTACTGAAATAAAAATATCTTATATCTACGTTTGGACTTTAAACTGAACTTCTGTGACAGCCACGTTACCGCTCTGACAATTCTGAAGTCTGCAGTCTTAATTCTTACTGTATGAGCAAAAATAATTATATTGTGAATACTATAAGGAATATTCGATCAAAGCTAAAGACTGTGCAAGTTTTAACCTGAATCATATACATTAATTTACTATTAGTTTTATTCAAATAAATTTAGTAATTTTTACAATAAGCGCGAACAAACAGTTACGTAAAATTTTCAAAATATGCGCTTGCATATGTAAATATTCAGATATATATATATATATATATATATATACATGCTGCAGATTCACCCAAGTGGACTAATGCTTATTCTTGGCTTTACAGCCTTCAAGTTCAGCACACAACTTTTTTTGAATATTGGTTAGGTAGCACAACAGTCTCACAAATATTTCCACTATGAACACTGAAAAAACTAACACGAAGTTATAATATTAAAAAATCTCCACCAACACTCTTTGGGGTTTTAACTCTGTCCATTATTTAAATACATAATAGACAGAGTTAAAACATATTTTAAAAGTGTAAATAAGCAACATAAACAATGCAAATAATTTTTAAAGGAAGCGCCTATTACTAAGGATATCTAACAATTTTGCATAAAGTTTTACATGAACTTGAAGAACCAGAAGTATTAGCATTAATAAAAAAAACAAATTTCGGGCGATTAATAGGCAGCAGCGTAATGGACCGGTTTTTATTTCTTCTTCACGAATGCAAATTTTTGTACTAAAAATTCTGTTACTATCTCTGTCAATGAACCTTAGATATTATGGAGAAAAAACGCAAACAAGAAAACCCGCACAACGGAGGCTGCCTATGTAGCTGAAATCCCTGGCCTATATTTGAAATGTCCCATATTTAAGTAACGATAAGTGTAACGTTAGTATTCGTTACTTAAATATGGGACATTTCAAATATAGGCCAGGGATATATATGTATGTATATATATATATATATATATATATATATATATATATATATATATATATATATATATATTATATATATATATATACATACAAATATATATATATATATATGTGTGTGTGTGTGTGTGTGTGTGTGTGTGTGTATACATACACATATCTTGTATTGTAATATTTATCGTTGTATATCCTCTGAAAATTTAGCTTTTGTTATAATTAATTACCTATATAGTCATTATTTTTATGTAGATGTAACAAAATAATAGACAAATATGACAACTTGCGCCCTCTGTAGAATTTGTATTATTCTATCTGGCAACACTAATTCTAACAAAAGATCGAAAGGCAAAACCACAATGTGTTTTATCAAGTTATGTGTCCAGTCTCGCTTCCAATTATTATTTCAGTTAGAAAAGAATATATTTGGGTTTAACCTGTCGACAAATTATCTAACCAATGTCCCGAAATTGAAAGAACATGAGAATTACGAATATTGGTGTTTGGCAGCAGAAAATGTGCACGTGTTGGGGGAAATGATGGACGCCGTTAACCAACAATTAACGGTAACAGGTACTATTGTTCAGAAAATAGAAGATTTAATTAAAGTAATTTTGACAATCGACACGTCGCTTTATGTGCCTGCTAAACAAATAGTTACGACGTACAATTTATGGAAAATGTTGAAGAACATGTTTGACGATTCCGGTTATTCACGAAAAATTAGTTTGCTGAGAAACTTCATAAGTATACTACTTAAAAACTGCGAATCTATGACCAGCTTCATCAACCAGATCCTAAAAATGACACAGAAACTGAAAGGAACTGGTTTTGAGATAAATGACCAATGGATCAGTTCGCTTATGTAAGCAGAACTTCCAAAAAAATTTGGGCCAATTATAATGACCATTGAGCATTCGGGCATAAACAACAGTGCGGACGCTATTAAAACCAAGTTGTTGCACATGAATTCAGATTTTGAGGTTAAGTCTGAAGGTGCATTTATCGCTAAAATTTTCATAAGCGTGGTAGCACTGGCAGTAACAAAGCGTATACTCAACATGGCGGCATGAATTGTCCCTGTTTGATGCCAAATTTGAGAAACCTCTTTCGGAAGAGGCCTTAAACACAACTATATATATATATATATATATATATATATATATATATATATATATAACAATCGGTTACCAGAAGCAGGTATAGATCTGAACACTGCTCACTATAAAATATGGATAGGTAGAAATCCAAATTTGAATCATTTACGAAATTTTGGCAGCCCGATAATGGTTCATATCCCAAAAGAAAAGCGCAGAAAATGGAATAAGAAAGCAAAGACAATATACCTAGTTGGATAGTCCAAGAATATCAAGGGCTATCACTTATATGATCCTGCGTCACGTGAAGTTATTAGAGCCAGAGATTTTGTAATTTCTGTGAGCAAGAGCAGCTTAGATACGGAAGAAGGAAATAAAAAAAATGAGACACATGTCCCTGATGAGTCATCAAGTCACAGTTTTTTCGATTCCTTGTTGCCAGAAGACTCCCCGCTCTCCCTTCTGCTCACCGCCCTACCTTGGTTTAACGGAAATGCGAAGTGAAAAATTATTTCCAGTAAATTGTTGCTTAACTTGTTTTTCTCTAAACGCAACCAAAAAACCAAAGAAATAAAAAAACTCGTACCTGACTAACCATAAATCATAAGGTGTATTCAATTTAAAACTATATCTAAAATGTATGAAATGATTTTATAAAAAAGTCGATGCTGAATAAATGAAAATAATAAACTCATGTACAAAATTTATAGTATAGAAAAATAGTCAATGCTCATTTGATGATTTTTTTATGTTCAAAATATTGATAAACTACCATTTAGACAATTAGGCAGCGTTGACTATTATCACAATAAACATGTTCCTAGCAATCCAGAAAAAACGGAATCCCAAAGTTGACTGATTAATGTAAAAGTAATTAGTTGGATTCGGATATAATGTATGATGAAATGTAAAGAAATAAATTGCTTATTAATCACAATCTATAACAATTCTATAATTGTGCTCTATCAACTGATGAAACTTTATCAAAACTCCGCATTTCTTAACTTCGATTTTTTCGCCGATATCGCAAATAACAACTGCGGGAATATTGAATCAACATTTAACTAAACGACATCTGCCCACATTCAAGTAGGTGATAAACTTTCGTTGAACTTAAAGTCCTTACCCATCCGCTTAGAATCTGCTTTTACATACCGCGTCCATGGCGATGGGTCAAAAAACTCTTCGAAGGTCGCCTTGCTAATATTAGATCCCACGCAGAGTAACGGTCTCCATCATATTGCCCATTAGCGTTTTGGTTGTGATCGATTATAACTTTTTGCAAAAGTACGGTATCGAGGTTTGATGAGATTTCATGAATTATTTTGTACAGTTATGCAATACAACTTCGGGTGGTCGAAGCCCCGAGTGGCTAGTATAACACTTTATGGTGTTGTTAAAATTTATAATTGCTTCATCATAATACTGATTGAGTTATGAACGCCAAAATTGGTTTCCACAATCACTTTTATTATGCACTGTGACCTTACAGTGTATAATGCACTATGATCATACAGGTTGGTTTAAAGTATCTTCCTTATTTTAAATTTAATAGTTAACAATTATTTAATTTCAAATAAGGAAGATACTTTAATAATTTAGTTATCTTTTCCAAAATTCTAGAACATGGATAAGTTTCTTACAAAATTCCCATAAATTATTTTATAGTTTTCTCCGAAACGTATTTTTTAACTTGTGATCAATATTGTGTTTATTTGTTGGCCAGTTCTTGCTTTTAAATTTCATGATATTGATTAGTTCAAAATTTAGACTCAGGTATTTAGAAAAAAAAATAATAAAAAATTATAACATCCTAATAATTCCCTTCTGTCTACGTCCTCTGACACGTATCTTTTCTTTCAAATTAATTATGAAGTCATAAAACTTTATACATTAAGATAAACCAACGAATATACTAATGAATACAAAAACAAAAATAAGCGTGTGTGTCCTTCGACACGTAACTTTACGCAAAGGAAACCGCCAACAGGTATCAACACCGTGATGGACGTAATGAGAAATTGATGATAATAAAAAATGAAACTGATTTATTCATACGTCTAAAAGCTGGCCTGTGGATAGAAATAATAATTTATGGAGGTATTTAATGTAAGAAATTGTTATGTAGGCATTTATATCTGCCGGCATACATACATTTATGTATCTACTAACTGTCAAAATAAATCGACTTACGCAGTTTACGTAAAGTGCACTAAAGCAAATTCAAATCTTTGAAAATTTTCTGAAAATATTTAAAAAAATCATATTCAAACGGGTGTCTATTTCACATGTACCTGGGTAGATTACAAAATTGGCAGGTTCGAGGTAAAATTTCTTTTTTTAGTAACGTCACGCGTGACATGCCATTTTAATTTACTTTCCAGTAATTCTGTTCACAACCAACGTGCAATGAATCACTTTCGATGCAAGTCAGTTGTGAACAAATTTTTGGCTTAGCTTACGTTACGCATGAAGGTTTGTAAAAAGTTCCATTAAAAAAAAAATAATGCAACAGTAAAACCTCATCAAAATCAATACAATACTTTGTATGATCGAACCTATTTCCATGAAACCGGTTTTTTTTTATTTCAACAATTTTTACGTACCTATTCTGGTTTTTATTTATTTTTATTTACTTTTGTGATTTGTGTAATCTTGATTATTTAAAATTTTACTAATTAATTTAACAAACTTGAAATGTGCTAATTTCTCACATAGCATGGACGCTAAGCCAATTGTGTTTAAATTATTAGGATTCGGAATAGTGTTATCACTATATTACGAGAGTGAAGCTGACGATAAATTTTAATTGTGGTATTTTTTAATTCTCCTTAAGTCTATTTCTGTTTTTATAAATTGTATTCTGTTATATATGTATAACATATGTGGTTACATATATTATATATTTTTAAAATCGTCTTTTGGAGACGTTTCATTTGATATCATGGTAGGCTTTAAATGAAATATTTTACTCAATATAGCATCTCGTGATCGCCACGTTGAATGTCATGATTTTTATAAATTTAGCATATATTATTTGGGTAAATTCACAGATCTATCATTAATCAAAATTGGTTTAGCAACTAATATACGTACAAATGTGTACATGTGTAGTTAAAATCATAATCTTCCATATTTTACTCTAAAGCAATAAAAAGAGCATCATAAGCCTATTTTTAGTTCTGAATATTTAGAAAACTTTTTTCTATATTGTTAGGTTATGTGCGTCCATCAATAAAATCAATATAGTTCCAATTTAATTTAATTTCATATAATCAATTAATACTCAAGAAATTCAAACTTAGATACATATTATTTCCTATGTACTGACGTAAATTCTTATAGATAATATCAATAAATATGAAAATATAAAAATTAAATTTTTTTTCTGTAGTCACTCCAATATAAGGATATAGGTAGCCTTATATCATAGGCGCCCGTTCGTTATAGAAGAACTGTCTACCCAAGAATCGAAATATTAAGTATAAATTGTCACTTTAAAACGTAAGAATTCCTACGATTATATTTTATATTAATTAGCTTTTTTTAATGTGATATTTTACATTCAGTTTTTTTTTTAGTAGGCGCTTTCTATGCGGATCAGACGTATCTACTTGCTTTGTGTAAAAACTACGTGACTGGGTTCTTGTCTGCTACAAAGAGGGCATTATTTAAAACCTTAGTACAGTTGATATTTTGAGTGGTACCGCAAGACAAATTTGAATATTTTTTCCACATTTACTCTCTCGTGAAAAACTTATTGAAAAAATATAATGAAAATAACCAATTAATAAAAAGCTAAACTTGACATGTCAATGGGCACGTGAAAAAAACAAGAAAGTTATTTACGTTCGAACGAATGTATTTTCTCATATCAGTCACAAATTGTTAATTTAAAAAAAATACTATAACATCTACGATAATTTCATAATAATACGCCTGTACCCATGGCAACTAACCACCCCTTATCAACCTTATCACTGAAATAAATTCTCTTATTTCCGAAATTTGTACGCACCGTCAGTAGTAAACTATTGAAAGCGATAAGGACCAGAATCATAAAGCTGCATCGACACGCACGCCTCTCTCACCTACGTATCGCAAGCCCACTCGGAACTCGCGCATCGCTTGCTTTACGGCGCCCATTACTTATCTTCTACAACAAAAGACACTCGATACTCGATTTAACAAGACAGGTTACGTCGACAATAAATGTCGTGCGCGATACGAAGTGGACTTAACACTTTAGACTCCTTCGGTCTACATCGTTTTCGGACCTTTTGTGGAAATTCGAAAAATTAAAAAAAAAATTTATACTTTTCGTGATCAATAAAGGGTTTTATGAGATAGTTTTAGAAAAACATTCTTTTATAAATTTATGTGAATAAATTACGATAACACCTAACGAAATTTTTATACATATACGTTCTAATGCGATTTTTACTCTCGCTGCTATAACCTCCTTCCGTATAATGTTCTTCTTGTTCTTGATTCTTTTTATGTGTCCACTCACATGTCAAGTTAAGCTTTTTATTAATTTTGTTATTGTCATTATCTTTTCCATAATTTTTTAGTATAATTTTTTTTTATATTTTTTAAAGTATATAATTTTTGAATAGTTATTACTTCTAATACTGACTTTACTTCTTAAATAAACGAATTAGGTACTCCTTATGTTTATTAATTTATTAAAACAATAACCGTCATTTGAATGAAATTTTAGAATTTCAAAACAAAGGTCACGATAGCTAAGTGTAAAACTGTACTAATTTTCCAGTACCAAACATAATACACGGTAACAATTTTTTTTAAACTCAAAATTCTAATTAGTCTATTAACCAGAAAGGTCAACCAGACATTTATCTAATGCAAAAATATCGTTAAAAATAAGTATAAATTGTACACGGTTTACAAACATTTATTTTACATAATAAAATTGATTTTATGTAACCATTAAAACTGCTACTTGAATACGCAAAGAAAATATAAATAAGAATGAGTAAATATTAAGTAAATAAATTATTTGTGTCCATTTTCTATTCGATACCAAAATATGGGAAGGTGAAAATAAAAATTTCTATTAAAAAATATTTATTCTAAATTAATTTTTAATAATAAAGTAATAATGGAATTTCATTATTATAAATTTCATCTTCACCGCTGAAATTTAAAAATTATTGTGCCAACTTCAATCCTATTGTATATATTTTGGTAATGAAAATAAAATGACCATCTGTGGGACGAGTATCAACGGTAAATGTTAACAAATTTTAAACGTATTTGTGTTTTTAATTATGTAATTAAATATTTAATACATAAGCACTCACTAGAATATATTTAAATTCGTAAATGTATAATATGGTGTTGTATTAATACTTTTCGAATGTACTCTCCGTAAGATTGCTTGGGTTGTCCCAACTTATTGCAGAATGCTTACTTTCAAAGATTCGGCTTCGAACAAACAGAGCTTATTCGCTATTGAAATATTTCTAAGTCTTTTGGGGGAAACCGAAAACTCTACGTTAATTTACATTATCCAATGCTTTTTAACATTATAAGTTATATTTGTCTCATTTTAGTAAGTTTTTGACCTGAATCCATTCAGTTACGGTTCATTAGTTTATACTAGTAAGATAAAATTTGTATTAAGTTGTCATTATTCAATAATCTCTGCCAAAATATTTAGTCAATGGAATTATGGCTAAAAATTCTTAAAGCACTAACATTTCACCTGGACATGAACGTGTCAATATGAATAAGAACGAAACAACGATTGGTGTTACAGCTATGAGGCCAATACACTTGCAATTACGATAAGCAAATATTTCGATGCGGCTTAGCTAAGAGCAATTAAGATTTCTTATTATCGCGCCTCAAGCGTTTAACATGTCATATCGCTAAAAGTTTCCGAACGTTATTTTTACATTAGGTGATACGTTCGAAAATCAATATGTACTACCAAAACCTTCGAAACTTGAGTGTTATGTAAATCGACTTCTACGCTTTAGGTGACGTCATTTTATATTTCTATCACTCTATTAAAACATAAATTTAATACTATCCTGTTTATTTCCTCACTGGCATTTTGCTTGATTGTTCACCTTACATATAATTTGTTAATTATAAACAATAATTTTTTTGATGAATGTTAAGAGTTTCTCAAATGTAATTAAATATTTAATACATAAGTACCTATTACAATATATTAAAATTCGTAAATTTATAATGTGGTGTTGTATCAATACTTTTCGGATATACTCTCCGTAACATTGCTTGGATTGTCCCACCTTATTGCAGAATGCTTACTTTCAAAGATTCGGCTTCGAACAAACATTTCATACAAATATATCATTACATAACAGAGTTACGCGAGCAAATAACAACAAAACGTCTATCCGTCAGTATATCTCAACAAAATAAAAGTGTTTTTCAACTTCAAACCAATTGTGATGAAATTCTTCTAAAGCGTTATTGAATTGTATGAATTCATGGAAATAAAGAAAAACGGTTTTTAATTTCTTAAGTACGTATATCGAACTTAGAGACGGTATTTCTCTGAAGGACCTTATCGAATGGAATGTTATTAAAGAGGTCATTTGAATTCGAATCGAAAATACCTACCAACGTTTTGATACAACGTCTCCTTTGCGAGATATGAGCCTCTGAGGCGTTTTACAATATATGTGCGTTTGCGTCTATTTTAACAGACTTCAAAGAAGGAGGATGTTCTCAATTCGTCGAAATCTTTTTTTTTTGTATATGTTCAGCGATAATTAATTACCAAGTGACCTATTTCCATTATTTCTTTTACTTCAAAGAGGGTACTTTATAGATGTCTCATATAAACATGATGATGATCTGTTGATGAAGTTCGAAAATGAACGATGGAACTCCTTAACGAATGGCAGTAAATGAACTACGATTCAAGATATTTACTAAGGGTAGATTTTACTTTACAAAATAACTACATCACTTACCAGGCTACAGTCGAATGATAAGTTCTGGAGACGATCAATGGAACTCCTTCACGTATGTTAGTAAATCAACCGTGATTAAAGATATTTTCTGCTTTTGCACTTTGTTTTTACTTTGCAAAATAACTACCTCGTCGACCAAGTGACGGCCTGATTATAAGTTCTGAAGATGAACAAGGAAATTCCTTAACGGATGGTAGTAAATTAAACGGGATTCAAGATATTTGCTACTGGCAGTTGTTACTTTGCGAAATAACTACATTGTCGACCATATCAAAGTCTAATGATGCATTCTCGAGCTGAACAATGGAACTCCTTATCGAATGGTAGTAAATCAAAAGTAATTCAAGATATTTACCACTAGTAGTTTTTACTTTGCAAAATAATTGCACCATTGACCAGGTCAGTGTCTGATGATGAGTACTAAAGTTGAATAATACAATTTCTTAACGGATTAAATCAATCGTAATTCAATATATTTGCTACAGATTAGTTGTTACTTTTGTATTACTTTGCAAAATTTGATATTGTATTTCGGATATGAAGAGCGGAACTCCTCAATGGTTAACAGCTAACCACTAGCAGCTACTACTATCGCTTCATTTCTGTGTGTTATTGATAATCACCTTTTGACAAAGAGGAAATTATCTATGTACTAGCTTTTTTTCGTGATTTTTACATTATACAATCATTATACAATATTCTAAAAAAGAAAATAATGAAATTTTAGTTATGGTGTGAAGTTTAATATTACTAACCATTAAAAATTCTAAAATAAAATATGTTTCATAAAAACCGACTTCAAAAAAACCGGTACTAAAAAGTAAAAAACAATTAACTGAAAATAAGTACCTACTCATTTGCAATAAATAATAAAGTTACTTATTTCTGAAGTCGGTGCCAGCACAGTCGATCAACTTAAACTCGTACTTAATAGGTTTATTTTTTGTCACTTTTACACTATATGATATTCTATCGTTCAGTAAAGTCCATTTCCAGCCTAATTCTAGACTAAAAATTTGTTATATACACGTGAGAATATAATCTACACATATAAATTCAACAAAGTCTCACCAAACGAGTTTTTTATCAACAGTAAAAATCAATTCTGTATGGCTAGAATTCATAAATTCTTAAAACCAATAACGTCATCTATACTCGATAACAATATAAAAACAATATGACTGTACTATTATACAACGTTTCTTGCTACTAGGTTTTATACTTTATTCGAATTAATTTTCAGTGTTGTTTACTGATGTATGGGCTTCAACGTCATATTGTAAATTTTAATTAACAGGCCGGTTTAAAGTTATCTAGCCACAAAAGTTATATCTGTGCAATACTTCTATTTAACCACTTTGTACTAAAAATTTAAACTTATTAAGTGTTTAATGTTTCATTGAAATGTTCATGTTTCATTTAAATGTTAGGTCTATTAATTACCATGTTATATCATAACCAAATAACTGCTTCATGCTTTTAAATTAAATTAATTATTATCGTTTAAATTTCTTGTGCTATTTAGGTTTTCGCACCTTAAAAGAAAAAATTAAACCATTAGAACTGTCCGTTTGTCACGGACGTTTTTCTCATAAACCACTTGACGTAAAAACTGGAAATTTGGCATAGTAATAAATCTTATTAACCCGCTCATAACCCAGCAAAAGCTAATAATAAAAAAATATTCAAACGGAAATAAAGGGAGAATAAACGAAGTAATCGAAACAGATAAAATTCTATGTTCATATATTGTAAAGTATCGTTTTAAAAGACTAGTTATAAGCGACTCAAAAACATTCTTTCTTCTTTCCTCTCTTCTTTTTTCTTTCGTAATTTGAGCTATTTTTTCGTAATTATTATATCTCCAAAAATATACTGAAAAATTTACAAAAAATATATTTCCACTCTATGACCTTGACACAAAATTATAAAAAAAACAGAGTCTTCTAGCAGCTTATGCAATTATCGTAGGAAAACTATAGCGATGATTCTAGAAGTCATATTTTTTTAAATATAACTTCTAAATTTTAAAAAATTAAATAAAAATAAAATAATTAAAAAATGTTACGATGCGCACGCACAATCCAACGTAAATCGACAGGGTGAAGTTGCTCATTAAATACATGCGTGTAATGGCTGATACTATATTCATGATAATTATTGAGGTTTTTGTAAACACACAATTTTATATTCATACTAATCTAAGTTATATCTGTGCTTTTAAATAATATTTTTAATAATTGAAATTTAAAAAAATAAATTACTACTTCATCATTTTTTAAATATCTAGAATTAGTTTTGTATTTTATTTCATAAATTTAATTAAAAATATTAAAGGGAAATAAAGAGAATAATAATAAATGTTACTATTATTATAATTTTTTTCACCACACTTCTTTATTCGTACCATTCATTAAAAAATATTTTGATTATTTTAGTAAATAAAATAATTCATCTCGTATGATTGTTTTGTATTAAATTGAATGCTGAGAATTTATTTGTATTTTCAAATGTAAATATTTTGTTTTTTTCGCTTTTTTTCCCAGCTAACAAAAAAGGCGGAAGTTGAACTCGTAGGTTGAAAAAAAAATTTAGCAAGAAATCCACTCATCTCTGAACGAGTTTCCAAGTGTTCCATCAACATCAAAATCCCAAATTATCTCTTCTGGACTGTCGTCTCAGTCGGTTACCACCGGTACAAAATCCGGTCAAATTTTTGATCAAGTTTGTGATAATTCACCCAATTTATCTTTGTGTTACAGTAGACACATGACAATCAAATCCGTGCTAAATAAAGATATTCTTGTATCCAAAGAATTATAACTTCAAACTGAAGTCACGCACAATTTTTTTCTTATATATGGTACTTACACACACACACACAAACATACTTAAGGACATGCAGATCTTATTCCTTATAATTATTATTAACAAATTATTGTAAAAGCAAAGAGCACAACAACTTGGTAGCGTGTATTTGATTCATCAACAAATTTCATTTGACAACATCTCGTTTAGAGGCTTATCAAGGACTGGTGTAACGATGGAACGAATGGTTGTCTCTGGTTCAAATGACGACATTATCAATATATGTGTTCGAGTGTACGTATATATATATATATCTATATATATATATGTGTGTGTGTGTGTGTGTGTGTGTGTGTGTGTGTGTGTACATATATAGATGAAGACGCACACATTATACGGACTTTTGTATAAATGATAAAAATTATTTTAATTCAACGGTAAATAAAGGTAGTAACATTTTGTTAAACGTTGCCTATAACATTAATAAATACATTCATGGATATAATATATTGTAAAACCAGCTTAACCCCTCCCTCTATCTGTAAGAAATTACTTGCACTTTTAATAGATCAGATTGGTCTGAATGATGACTTTTCACTTTTAAATATGAACAAAATTTCCAAAATTTCAATATTTTGAAGTTTCCTTACCTCAAAAGAAAAGCGGGGACACCTATAAGATACTCAAGTTGTCTGTCTGTCACGTGCATTTTTCGCGAAAACCGCTTGACGTGGAATCTTGAAATTTGGCACAGGAGTAAAACACATTAACCCGCAAATATTTATGTAAATAAGAACGAGTTATATTATAGCCACATATACTATAATATAACCCGCTCATATTCACAAAGACATTCACCTGCCCTAAAACAAACTGCCGCATGTATATAAGTTTTAGGGCAGGGTAAAATCAGAACTTTAATATTTTTTTTAATTCCATGTACATATAGTGTAGGATATCGATAGGAAGGGCTAGTAATTATGAGGACTCAGAAATATTAAAAAAATATATTGTCGTCCCCGCTGCCCCTAGTTCCAGAACTACTCGACTTAAGTTATAAAAAAATTAAAGATGTGGTACGCAATATATTTACATAATGAAAAATTGATATTGGTAAGAATTTAATAGAAATAGGATGTACCCTTAAATATTTACATTTGCTTAAATGTGTCAGAAATCCTCGTAGTGCGAGAACTACTCGTACTTGACGAGTTTGTTTACATGATACTTTTATTAAAATTGTTTGGTAATATATATATATATATATATATATATATATATATATATATATATATATACGTGTGTGTGTATATATATATGTATACACACACACATACACACACACACACACACACACACACATCTAGAATATTTAAACACTCTACGTCGACTTCATCATTCAGGCCAATCTGATGTAATAAACGTGCAATTAATTTCTTATTGCGTTGTGTAAAAATGCAAACAGGCTGTATCCTACTCACACCCATTTTTAGATTTTTTACAAGATGGAGCATTTTATGGGCATCAACACTTTTCTTTGATACGAAGTGTTTATTGCAATAGACGCACGATCTGTCTTGAAGAAGAGCCTGACCGTTTGGACGGTTGTAGTCAAACAGAAAAAGGAAGGCTGCAGTCTCCAAATTGAATTTTTTTTGAAAAAAAAGGCTTCAAATGCAGTGTTAATAGCAGGATCTGGAATTTTCTGAGAATCTATACCTTGTTTGATGGGAAAGAGTGGAATAAACCGATTAATTTTTGACATAAACCAATTCTACGTAGGCTGCAGCATTTATTGATCTAACAATACTACACTCGAGGTCTCATTGAATTAAATGAAAACGACTATTTCTTTTTCTGGAAATTGAAAAATCTGTTTAAATAAAAACAAAATAAAATACTAAATTTATTTAAAATTCCGATACCAAAAAATTCTGCATAATGCATAATATCACGATATGCAACAAGTAAATGGATCATGCGTTCCATCGATGTTACAAATAAAAAAACACTTGTGACATTTAAATACTAAATTTAAATTATAATGTAACTAGTCTAGTATTTTTTCAAACGAAAAAATACTGTCCTTCAATGATAACAAACAAATTTTTTCATAAAGGAAAAATAAATAAAAAATATATTACTAAACATTTTAAATTTATAATTTCTCATGAACGGGACCTGATTCTGAGACCATTCACTCAGTATTTTAAAATCCAACCACCAAACATTGCCACAGAAAAGTGAGGACAACCAACTCTTATTTAATATTTAAAAGAGATAAAGGTGCTATGTGACAATACTATTTAACCCACCTTCCATCCTTGCGATGCCATGCAGACGTTTGTCATTACACCTCCCAACACGTGACCGGTATTATGTGGTGTATGAACGACCTCTTAGTTCATAAAGATATAAAGTATTGTAAAGTGATTTAGTTTCCTCACCTTCCCAGTCATTATCTGTATTCGTTACGATCATTGTTACTATTCGTCTTTGTTATGGTCTTTCTAATAACACGTTTGCCTTTTATACTTAGTCAATTTATAATATTAATACCAGGCTATAATTCGATGAAAATATTATTTTGGAATAAACTTTTAGAGACTCAAGTGACCACCGATTGAGAAACGAACTGAAAAGTATAAAATCCTTAAAATACTCGTATATTCGTTGTTTGAACTTTTACGGTACAACGTAGTTTTCAAACATAAATATTTTACAAAATATTGCTAGTATCGGTAGTTTTTGGTATAGGTGTCAACGCTTCTCTTTCTCTCTTACGTACATTACGTCCACACATAGATAAGTGCTACATACATTTCACTTGGCACTTATTCTAAAAATCTGTAAATTACTTCATACTTTTGTATGTACATGTATATTCTTATCTTCTTATTTACTTTGTTATTTTCTTGCTTGCGTAAAAACGAGTGAAACGAGCTCAAACTCGAGAAATTTCCTCCTCAACACTGAAGAGTACCTGTCATCTCTTTTCTATTCCATTATTGCTCCCTGATTTTGCTAAAGGTAAAGTTTATATACCCATGGTCATGTTGAAACTTAAAGATTTTTAGTATTAGATTATCATTAGACATATATTATCCAAACTTGATCATTGTTTCTGTGCTAGTCATTGTTGAGGAATTGTATACTGTAAATTGAATTTCCATCAAATTGTAGCTAAACTCATGGAAACTCAATGAGGGCATACTCTTTCAAATAAAAAGAAAATCACCCAAATTATTTTATAAGCGGCGGAGATATTAAGAGAAAATGAAACAATATGCAGTCGAATTGAGAACCTTCTCTTTTGAAAATTATTAGGCTTGTAAAAATTTAAAAAAAAAACCTAATTAAAACAACACTTTTCAAATATTTAGTCTATTTTCAAATCATAATATTTTAAGACTGTGTATCATAAAAAACTTTAAATAAAAATATGGCCTCAAAAGATTTCCAGTGCAAAAAATTGAACTGGCTATGTGATAAACTTTAAAATGAAATGGGAGAGCTGAAAAAATGAATGCAAAATTACTCTCAGTGAGACATTATCATGATAGTCTATGCGATAGTTAATAGTCTATCAAAGAGTGATTCAAGTAAACTTTTTAAATAAGAGGTAAAAAGTAAAACTTCTATCACCATTTTTGATAACTAAGAAACATAAGCAAATTTTCACTTCGTTTTTTGACTAGAATAGAATTTAGTCATTTTCATCCATGCAAATTTACAAAAATTCAAGAATTAATGTGGATCACAAAGGTTTTATCAATTTCGTATAAGAAAATAAAAATAATATATTTGTATTTAAAAAAATTCCGTTGGGCATAATTTATTAAGAGACTAATAGTATAACATAAACACTCATAAATTCATTTTATGATTACAATATGGATAATAAAATTATTCCTACTTTCGCATACCTGCTCATAAAATATATTGTTGACTTTTACGAATGACAATTAATTACAATTTTGTTAATTAATACCTACGCGCGAATTAGTGCCTAGCGATAATTATTTGTTCTGATCGTGTTTATTAATTTCACCCATGACAAATTGTTATTTATTTAGATTTACGATCTTCCGTTGACAGTATTATCGGTGAATTTATGTTAAATATTTTATTTAGTACCTAACTAAATTTAATATACTTATAATTTTGGTGATGATGTAACAACTAATGCGGACTTTAAAAATGTTAAAAGAATAACTTGCCCACGTAATGTTTTAATTACGGGAAAATGTTCTCGGACAAGATTTGCAATTCAAGAATAGTACCTATTATCTAAAATTCTCCCGTGCCCTTTCCCATCTAGTAAATTATACTGATCGAAATTCATGGAAATAATTGTAAGATATTTTAGTTAACAACAAATTTTATTAATGAACATTATTATTAAATTTACTAAAAATATTGTTTCAAATTTGGAAGGAACTGATGGAAGATTAAAAATGCGTCAATTATGATGGTACATATAATTAACACTGCGTATGTTAATTGCAAATACCGTGAATGGTGATTATCAAATACTGTGGATGTAACAATAAAGATATATTTGACGCAAGAATGTACTTGTAATAAGTAAGTGCGATAATTTAAAATCAAATTAAAACCTCCGAACTAGTCAAATACGTGTTAATGTTAACGAAACAAATGCAAAATGCGACTTATGATTTCCACTAGATTGCTAATTTTATTTATAAATGTGATTATAAATATACTTGAGTAATTTTTGAAGTTATACTTCTTTAGGCACGTTATGAAAAAATGATGAGAGTGAAATTTTAAGATTCGTTACACAAAAGTTACAGTATGAAGTTGCAGCGGTTGCAGTCTCGAAACAAAAGCTATTGGCACCATCGTCGCCTCTGTTCACTGTTTTCATATTCATAGTATTTGTCCACATGTTTCTAGTGTCTACATTCACACACGTGTTTTAGTTTCATATAAGTGCGATTTATATATGTGCTGATAAATTATATTCAGTAGTGATTTAAATTCAATATTTTGATTAATATACTTACTATTCGTAAATATTAGTGAAAAAATTGTGTTTATAGACTTTTTGAAGTGCTCCAATATAATTGAGGTTATCTATCCGTATGTATTATTTAATGATGCCAAAGAAGTATAACTTCTCACGCGCGTACATAAGTACACGCACCATTTTTTTTTTAAATTATGTAAAAACTTGCTTCAATTTCAGTACCACTACGAAAGTGAATGTGGTCATTACGCATTGAAACAAATTAATATTAGGAATGTATGTAATATTGACTGAAATATCGACGTAGTTAACATCAGTTACAAGATTCATTTAAAGAATTAGAAACATTGATACATTAGAGGCGAAAAATATTAAATCATACACTAGTAATTTAATTTGTCATTTTTTTTTCTTTTTTTCGCCGTCTAATAAATATTTATAGATAAAACAAAATCAAATGCCTCTAGATTTCATCGAATCGAATAGATAATCATAATTGACAACGCACTAATTGCCCATATTAGATTTCAACTTTTGTCATTAAGAAATTTTACACACTTCAGATGGTGAAAAAAATGGAACTCATACGTAATCGCTCTTTATTTTGTTTATCT
Organism: Druceiella hillmani; assembly: GCA_039881145.1. Classification (NCBI taxonomy): domain Eukaryota; kingdom Metazoa; phylum Arthropoda; class Insecta; order Lepidoptera; family Hepialidae; genus Druceiella; species Druceiella hillmani. Next base: position 7,968,125 of record JAYKKI010000061.1, read on the forward strand.
TTTATTACCACATAGTAGCTTTTGAGTCATTGTTCGTTGGCTAATAAACTTAACAATTATGAAGAAACTGTAGCATGACACAAAATGAAAAAAAATATAGATATTATATTCACTGTAAAAATTGCATAAAATATTAGATGGGTATAATACTAAATATCATCAATACTCTATCACGGTTCAGAATCCATGTACTTGTAGGAAAATATGGTAATGTTTTTAAATATGATATTAGAATATTCTATCAAAAAATCACTTCCTAAAACTGCATTCTCTTCGCAAAGCCTTCATATCGAATGTTAATTCTAAAATACTTAAAAAGAATAAAAAAGCTTATTAAGTACGAGTATAATTCGCACTAAGAGGGCACGGTACACACTTGGGCGGCTATATATATTTATTTAAGCGTGCACATTGTCCGTAAATGTTATTTCTATTTAACTATTGACAAATATTAATATTATTTCTCACCTCGTCGACATATAAACCTGTTGCCTAATGTATCTTTTAAAGGCATAATAAATATAGCTTTTAAAATACGAAGTTATTTTTACTGTTAGTTTAAATCATTTGTAAGGAGTTTCTATGAAGTTTTTATGGAACCAACTTATAAACTATTAGTAATTATAAATTAATAGAACCTACTTAGTTGTGACAAGTTTCCTCCTAAACTCATTACATATACTACTTTTGTGAATAATTTAAAGCGTAATATTTCTTAACAATATACCTGTATCGAAATAATATTTTAGAAAGATCTTTTCAATTAAACCCTATACATGAAGGGAAGACCTTGGAAAATCTTTTTTCCGAGATTTTATTTCAAAATTGCCTTTTCTTTGTAAACATATATTTCAGCTACATAGCACTAATAACAACGACTGTAACATACAGACGGACAAGATGAAACTATAAGGGTTCCTAATTTGGTTACGGAACCCTAAAAGTCAAAGTCACTGGCCAAAAAATCTACATCTAGTTTTTCTTACATTCAATAAAAAGCAAGATTAAAAATTTTGGAAAAACCCACGATGGATGTAGAATGTAAATGAAAAACAAATAAATATTTTTTTGAACCCCCCCTCCCTCCCCCGACTAAAAGAAAGTAAGAACGTATTAATATAATTACAAACCCAAGAAAATCCATCGAGGCTGCCATCGCCATTTCCGTTTCCAATGTCAATTACATTGTAGCAGCATAGAAAAGCTATTTGCGCACCTAAGAGAATTTCAATCAGTCACGAACTCATAAAGTTGACAAATTTTAGGCATGGGCAGGGCAAAGCAGTTCCTATGAATTTTCTTGTGTTTGTAATTATATTAATAGGTTCTTACTTTCTTTTAGTCGGAGGGGTGGGTTAAAAAAATTATTTAATCGTTCTTCAATTACAACTACATCCGACGTGATTTTTTTTTCAAAATACATAATTTTGCTTTTTATTATATACTTTTTCGATTGAAAGATTTACATCTGTCGTGGGCTTAATCAAAATTTTAATTTTACTTTTTAATATTAATCTTAGATGAATTAGAGCGCTTGAGACACAGGTTACGTGCATCATATACTGGGGAAGTCGAACAAAAGCCACAAAATAGTTAATCTACATCATTCACAAATGTTTATTGCAGCGCCCCCTGATGACTTAACAACATAACATCAACAACAACATAACATCCCTAATAACATTCGCCGTTAAATCACAAACTTTTTACCGAAAGCCGTGTCTAAATCGGTCAAACGGTTTTGAAGAATAATGTGAGCATGTGTGAGAATTTGTTTGCCACAAAATGTTGCTACGCCTCCTAGTGAGCTAACACCATAACACCTATCTGAGAACCATCACTAATTAGTCTCAAATATTGTGCAGAAAACCGTGTCTAAATCGGTCAAACCATTTTGGATATAAATGGGACCATTCGTTGCAACAAAATATTTATTACGTCGCCCCCTGGTAAGTAATCACCATAACAAATATCTAAAAGCTATCACCCATTAGTCCCAAATATTCTGCAGAAAACTGTACCTAAATCGGTCAAGCCGTTTGGGAGATAAATGGGAACATTTGTTTGCAACAAAATGTTTATTCCGGCGCTCCCTGATGAGTAATCACGACTATCTAAAAACCATTGCCAATGAATTACAAATATATTACAGAAAACCATATCTAAATCGGTCAAACCGTTTTGGAGATATATGTGAACATTAGATTGCACGGACAAACAAACAAACAACCTCTCACCCTAAACCCATATACCTCCTTCGTTCCGTCTTGAGTAAAAAAAGATATTTATTAACACGTGACACAGTCACTTGCTCCTAACTAATATTATAAATACTGTGTTTTTGTTTATTTGTTTGTTACTTTATATCTCCTAAAAGCACATTAATAAAATATATTATAAACTCACGTATAGAAACACCGTTTCACTCTATCATAGGGGGTTTTATATGGATATCACTCGAACGCTAGTGATAAGTTTTTTTTAACTTGGCTTTCATAAAAGTATAGGCCACACATAAAAGGAAAGCCAGTAGAATGGCTTTCCTTTATTTTCAACTTAAATCCTATACAACTTCGCTATACCAATCTGCACAAATATTTCATACACGTAATCGATAGATCTTGACGATAGCTTTCAATCGAGACTTTCCGGATCTTTCTCAAAATTTATACTGGGTGGAAGTTTCCAGGCGCCCGAAAACAAACGTAAATTAGCGGCGTAATTTTTGACCTATTAGATATAGAGTGGCATAATTTAAATATAGACATAACTCACAGAATCGGAACAACAATGTCAAACTTTATGCCTCCCATTAATTATTATTTGTTTTTTTGGAGTGGGAATACCACTTACATAGCAAAATGTAAAAACGTATTTATATCAAAAATATATTTAAAGGTATTGCTAGATGGAACCATCGTTTCCTTGCTTGGGAAAACGTCTTGAGCTAAAGACACAAGTAACGATATTTCAATAACAAGTCGTCATAGTCCACTTGTTGTTATCATTTACTCCCTTAGTGTTCCCATTAAAAGTTGCTACTACTCCCCACTAATACCTTTGCTTGCAGCTTAAAATATATTTTTGTGATGTACACCATCTGCAAACTATCATCTACGGCACATCAAATCAAATTCAGTCGTAAATCCATTTTACGCGGACGAAGTCGGAGATAACAGCCAGTTACGATATATAAAGTGAAAATTTATGATTTTGAAAAAACTAAATGAAAACCAATCAAGCAAGAGCAAAACTCAAATTACGGAGGTTCCGTACACCTTTACATACATACGAACATTTAGGATGCATAGTATTTCTATTAAACTACAAATATTAATTTTTCACCATCTAAATACATTGCTTACTGTATCTTTCACAGGCATAAAAACATGTGCATGTTTCAAAAATTATAAATATCTATGATAATTATTTTCTTGCAAACATTGTATTAGTTTTACAAACTCTATAGGGTTCTGTCCCTCAAAATTAATTAAAAAATAGCACCATTATAGGATCACTCGGTTTTTCGTCCGTCCATCCATTTGTCTGTGAAAGCCCTTTTTCACAGAAACGATTGAGATATCAAGTTGAAATTAATATTGTATGCTGAGGACAATATCTTCGAGTTTTTGGTAAACCCAAAGAAAAAGATATGCCTCTTTAAAGCGTTTATTTTTTTAAAATTTTTATCATACTGATCATCAAAGCATATATGGGTGCTTCCGATTAACACACTATCTTGAAAGTGAGCATAATGAAAGGTCTCATAGCACAAGTAAAGGGAAAAATCCAAAAATTAATTATTTTTAATTCTATGTGGAATTATAAATTTTCTTGAAATGTACGCCTGTGAAAGATATAGTAATAATTATTTCTTTACTCATACCAATCTTACACACTTATCATCAAAACCTATAGGAGACTACCGGTCGACCTACAATCTTAAAATTCAGCACATTCGGGGATGTTATAGCACAAGGAAACATATAAAAATCGATCATTTCTAATCCTATGTCGAATTGTAATTTTTTTTTAATTATGCGCTTATGACAGAAATAATGAGCATTATAATTTTGTAAAATTAATCTGAAAAATTGAAATTTTGTAAATTGTTTAATAAAAATACTATTCACCGTTAAATATTTATAAAGGCCTACATATGTGTGAAACCCCTGTAGAGCGAGTTCTATTCGTGTTTGACAGAGTTTGTTTATAATGTTATATTTTATAATTGTAGAAATAAGGATTGAAAAAACGAATCTAGTGTTTAATTTGCTCCTCCTGAAATCCCCAAATATATATTTTTTTATATTAGTTACTGAAATGTCTGCTGGATAATATGTTTTATTACTATGCTAAATTTCAAGTTATGAGGTCAAATGAGTTTCTGAGTAAAACGGCTGTGGCACACGAACAGTCCGACATATTAGTGATGTTATAAGTGTTCCGATTTCCTTTTGCGGTACTGAATCTTAAAAATATACTTTGGTCATTAAATAACTCATTTAGATAAATAAAATGAAACCAAACTCAATGGGTCTACTGATACTCATTGAGAAGTTCCCATGACCGCCATGGTGAGATCCTCCCGATTACAATATGTAAACAAATAACTTATTGAAACAAATGAAAATACCCATACTCGATGGATTTAGATTTTGACGTTAAAAAGTTTCTATTGGAGGGAGGTAGGAGGGAGGGGGAGCCCTTCCCCATCATATCAACTCGACAGTAAAATATTATATTCAGAATTGCGTAAGTGTACAGTATGTAATATCGGTATAACTAGAATTGGATGAAAACGGGCTTGCTAGATTTGTTTAAATATATAATAATTGCCATAATAATTATTTTTTATTTACCATAATAAATTGATATTTTTTAAACGACAATGTTTTGTCTTGGTTTTCTTTTAATAATGTTACTGATGATTCCAATACAGTAAATATAAGAATTATTCAATATTTTCCTTTTTTAAGCGGCAATCTAGATATCTTTTGAATAAAAAGGTATTTTACATTTTAACAATCAGATAAAATAATCCCTCGGCTTGTAATGTCATCACAGGTACAGGCAAGCATACTGCCAAAAAAAATCCTTGTAAAATCAAATAGTTTCAATTTATTTTGGTACTCGGGCTCAGAGAATACATCAGAGTTAATGAGATCAGTGCACCAGGTCGATTAGCTGTCACGAAAACTTTCTTGTCTTACATATATTTTCATAGCAATTAAATAATTCTCTATAAATTACCAATGTCCTTTGTTGAGCGTAGTAGTAAATGATTTCTTCAGTTTCCAATCGTAAAAAAAATTCAGTCTTGTAACAATAGTTATTCTTTCACTTCTTTCTCTCTTATCATAATTCAGGTATCCATAATATATTCTAGTAACACCTATGGTAGCCTATTTGGAAAAAACAACAGAAGTTTCGTATTGCATAGAGTTGTCTGTATGCAACGATGATTTTGCTTAACAAGGAAGTACCGTTATAAACCTGGAAAATTGGCTCTCACACAAAGTGCATATTTCTTCCGAACAAATGCAATTAATATAAAGTTAAAACTAAACAAAGGGAATAAAATAGTAGCGTTTTCCTTTGGAAGATCCGGTAATTATGCTATTATTTATTTACTGATATAAATACTATAATCTCATGCCATTAGGTTTTTATTCGGTACCGAAACTATGTTACTTGTCAGGTACCTCAGTAAAAAATTTCAAAACATCAAATAAAATAACTGATTTATATGCAAGTTCTTGTTATCGCAATTCAACATAAACTTAATGTTAAATTGCCTAATTATTAATGCCAGAATCTCTAAAAATTAAATCTAATCCAATAAAAAGCATTAAAACTAACTTATGCATAAATACGTAAATACAAAATCTGCATTATATATGCATAAGTACATACAGGTACGATATGAGTTACGAAACCGAAGGTTCCCACAAATCTTTTCTGTTTACCTCCGCTGTATCGGCATTCTTTGAGAAAATTCGCTGCCTATCTCTAAATCTTTTATACAAATAACTTATTTGTTCGTATTCTTGTTAATTGAAATTTGTGTCTTTATGTAAATGCTCGTTTAGATGTAAGCGACGTCGATAGCGTCCAGTTACGAAATCTCAAAGTGTAGAATTGAAAGTTTATTAATGATGTCAATCGGTAATGGAGAATTAATGTGCTGGAATATGTTAATGCTTATGAATAAAATATTAATTGGTCTAATGGAACTTTTAAACTGTAATATAACTAATTGCAATTGGAAATGTAATGTAAGCACACATCGTCTGCTGCACTGTTCAAAGCTTTATAGTTCTCGAACTGTTGGTTATAAGATAAGAGCTTATTTTTGAGCAGATTTACCTCTAAAGATGCAGATTTACACTTAAAATTTATGAGCAGATTTGCCTCTAAAGTTGCAAGGACATTTGTTTTGTTTATTGTATTGCTTTAACTCAAAACTTTGTGTTAGTCCAAGATTTATGCTTAGGTTTCTTTATTTAATTTGGAAATAACTCCTAAATGTAGGAAGTTTTTGGCACAAACTCATAAATAAATATATATATATATATATATATATATATATATATGTATACATATATATTTCATGAATATACATTTTTCTCCAAAATGTTGCATCGATTTCAATTAAACCTTTTGAAAATAAGAATAATGGACAAACATTTTAATATATATGTTTTTTTTTTAATTTGTCCAATTTCTTTAGTCCCCACTACTTGATATTCCAATTAATAGATTGCACAAAAGAAACTATTTTAATAATAATTTTGACTCAACGGAAAATTTATTTTATTTTTAATTCTCTAAATTTAAGACGTATTCGTGAGATGTGATCGCGAGAAATTTTGATTTTGTGAATTAAGTGTTACAACACCATGATGGGGCAAACAAACATCATTGTGTTGTTTCTATATGTATTCTATTTATGTTGGAATAAGAACTATTCAAACAATAAAATGAGAAGTCAACTAAAATTCTGGTGTATTGAGATGGTTAGTTTAACTTTTTTTTTAAATTATGTTAATTTGTAATTACTTTTCTTGTTATTTACGTTTCATTTATAACTCAGTAATATTTTTCTGAAAATATTTGTGTTGTAATATTTTCGTTAATAATATTATATAACATTGTATAGAGGTGTTATACAATGATATGTTGAAGAAGTTCATATGGACACTTTTCATTCCGTATGTAGAAACTTTGTTGAGCACTACACATTACTACGCAGTTGAAAATAATATGTAGTATTTTGCTGAATATGTTTATGTTATAGTTATATTGAATATAATCGAAGTACGGATATACTTATATTAAACAATTTCGTGTTCCCAAGAAGCAAAGTACTACTAGTGTACATTAGAACATCTGTTTCAGTCAATCAAAGAAACATAAATTTTAACACTTAATGAATTAAAACTAAATTTAACTTATGTCACATACTTTTATTGCAATTTCTTGATTATGGAAATATTTTCGGTCTGGCTCTTACTAACTTTAAGTAGTTATATTTGTGACCTTGGGAAATATGACTTTGTTTATTATATTGACAGAAGCTCAAGAAGTGAAAGGTAGATGAAAAGTGTTTCAGTACACTCTCTTCAGGGCACTAAATTATACTTATAATTCAAAAAAAATTTGTTTCTAACCAAATTCTTAATCTCCTCTTTTTTGTATATATATATATATATATATATATATATATATATATATATATATGTATAAATATTTTTGTTAGAAATGAATATTTTTCCCTATGTCACGTTTCAATGTAGCAGTCAAATAACTGAATGATGACAAAAACATATGTATATGTACTTGAATCAATTCGCATCAGTATTATTTTGAATCAAATTGATGAAAGAAAACCATAAATTAATCGTAAATTAGTTTTCTTGAGTCAAATAACGTCCACGTTTTTCAACTGATGCAAATGAGTTCAGATGGTTTCCTCTCACATTAAAACTTGCGAAGAGTTTCTATAAATTACCTGCGAATTGGCCTCGTTTATAATTCCTAAATTTGCATCATTTAATGACAATAGTATTCCAAATCTACGTGCATTCTCAAGGTTTTCATCACCTAAAGGAAATTTTTGAAACCAGTTTCAAGCAGTTTGTTTCTTTACTGCGTCTTCTCCGAACGTCATGCAAATCTTTCGATTCATGCCTCTAACGCACTTAAATCCAGTTTAAACCACGAACGAATAATATATTTTTGCATAACCATGTTGCAACATTGAAAATATTGTTAATTACGAGTATAACTCGCACTACGAGGGTTCGGTACATATTTAGCCGCAAATAAACATTTAAACGCACGCATCGCACATATTTCTATTAAACAATTTACAAATATTAATATTATTTCTCACAATGTAAATATATAAGTATATATCTTTTATATACATACTAAATATACGTTTTAGTATATAAAGTTTTTTGCAGTTGATGTACGTATTTGGTATGGAGTTTCTGTTAACATTTTACGGATCCAATTAAATATCATAAGTTGATCAAATGTTACTCCTAAACTAGTAGAAGCTACTTAACCGTGATAATTTTCCTTTTAATTTGGTTATATACACTACTATACCAATAATGAAACGCTTCTCTGGGTACTTGATATTTGGTATTTTGTACTTTAAAAACACAGGCAGATAAGGTGTTATTAACAGGAAAATAAGGTGTCATTTTCAAAATAATGTTATCGAAAACCACATTTTGTAGAAATTGTCGAAATATATAAACATCAATACGCTATGAAATATATCACCAAATAATAAGATTTAGTTTAAATTATCATCAATTAATGTAATAGGTAACTCTTTTTCATATTTCATTAAGTTTATGTTAAAAATTAAGAAATAAATACAAAATTTCAATTCCGATTTATATAACTTGAAACTTTTATCACCTTTATTTCATTCGTTCTTCCTGCAATCCATTGAGTTCAAATCAACTTTGTCCATTAATTTCAAATTAAGAAATATTTAAATAAAAAATAAGTACTAATAGTATATAATATAGTGTTTATATTATATTATAAACTATTGCAGTATATAAAAGTTATATTTATACTAATACTCTAACTTAGATCATTCCACCCAAATGCATCTTCTGCTATTAATAAACACAGCACTTTCTTTGTATCTGAGTAAAGCGATAAACAAAGTAATATATTGTAAGCCATAATTCATTATAATAAGTAAAAGTTAATCGCGACAGTACGTCGGCCTAATCTTATTCCGTATTCCTTTAGTAAATTAGTTTTGACAACTCAATAAACTGACAGAATGCAGCGGTGCAACAGACTGAGATTTTACGTTTATATAATATACTTATCAATATCCCTCACTAAGTTATATACAGGCCGTTTTGTAAAGAGAGTATTCGTTTTATAATTTAATTATCACGAACCAGGAAAAGAGGGGAATGTCCGGTAGTGTGATTTTGTACTTTTTTTAACTGAACGGCGCAGCTAAAAAAATTGCCTCCATTGATAATTCGTTAAAATCTTTTTTTACTGATAATTATCACCTAACTCGCCCAAAAGGTATTATAATTCTGAACCTTTTAAACCTATTTTCATACAATATATTAACGTATCTTCATAAAATATACAAATATAACACTAAATAAATACAACCCAATTGTAAGAAAAATTCCCATTTTTCCATTATTGTCTAAAGAAGCCCATTAAAATAGTCTCTCAATTATGTTTAATTCACAACCATGTTGCTTCTATTATACTAGTAAAAAGTAATGAAAATTTTCAATTCTTTATTGGCTGAAATAAAAAAAATATTAATTCAGTATAATTTTACACGACCTGTATATCGTATAACATAGAGTGTCTGATAAGGCATATAAATTGAAAGTCGTCTACCGTACGATCGTAACGCGTACTGCCTCATTACTATTTCCCCAAAGGCAACAATGAATGGGGCATTAGTTGGAGTCGAGTTGCGCGGGCCAAGCACCACACACAATCGACGTGTTTGGACACTCGGACAAAGAGATGAAAGTGTAGAGTAATTATGGTGAGACATTTTGTAATAGTTGACTCCATCCAGCTTAAGAAGCTGGCCATTGCTGCCATGGCGAATGGATTATAAGCATATTCCCTTTTCATGCCACAATAATTCAAAAAATATTATTATAGAAAAGACAAATAGAGCAATGAAAACAATATATAGTACCTATATGCAGCGAGTTTCTATTTCGGAAGTGAAATTTCTTTTAGCAGCCGCGTTTCACAATTTGGTAATATAGTAAATCACATATGCATCCATGTATCACACACGTTACTGATTTATAAAGTACTTAAAATAATACCCACACGCAGTGGCGTAGCCAAAGAGGGACGACGGGGGCGGCCCGAACCGGGTGCCAAATTATTATGATTAGTTTTTATTTCGAGTATGATTTACTGCGAGTTAGTTACGAGATAAGACCATCTATTACATAGTATCGACTTTAGTTGTTATTGTTTAGTTGTTATAATAATAATGCAGATTTGGAATAATAACTTGACTAATAAAATGAAAAAAAAGCTACTAAATTCATTTTTAAAAAAATCAATTAATTAGATCAAGGTCCGCTCAAGGTGTCGTTTCATTGTTTGAGGTCATGGCGACAAATACTTTGCTTTTGGCGAACACTGAAGGGTTGAAATTATCTTTACCAAAATTTATTATTTTTTATAATAAGGTATCAAAAGCAAAACTCTGAGAGGATAAGAAAACACTTAAAAGCTACCAATGTTACAGTTTCTGAATGGGTTTCTCTAGACTTTTTGAAATTCATCGTGGAATGGATTTTACAGCATCTCTTCCAAATCTTATTATTCATGGTAATTTGCGTCTCAGTTGCTTCATGTGAAAAGAGTTTTAGTAAACTAAAATTAATAAAAAAATATTTATGGATAACAATAACCCTAAATATGCTTAACAATCTTTGCATATTAACAATAGAAAACGAAACAACACAAAATATAAATTTTGAAGATGTGATTTTCGAGTTTGCAGCTGTTAAACCTAGAAAAAAGAGATTTTAATTGTCTGTACATACAAACTTTAATTCACGCCTATCTCTCAGAGGGATTAAACGTTTGCTACGATTCTGCCATACCTCTCATGGTTATTCAACTTAGTCACCCTTTTCATCATGTTCTATGGTTTTCATTTGGCCCTTTCTCAGTACTTAACCATCCTTAATCTACTAATTTGGCCCTTTCTCAGTACTTAACCAACCTTAAGATACTTCTCCGACTTGACCATCCATTTCCACACAATCACAAGCACATCCTTTCTGTATGACCAAACTGTCGAAGAATTCCCATCTCAATTTTCATCAGGTCACCTTCTTTTGACACTACCCATTTCCTCATCACGTCCATTGTACTACAATTCTTCTTTTGCTATTCCCGACTTTCTCTTCCATAATTTTGAAAATTATATATGTGTGATAAAACAATACTATTATTATTTTATAACATTCCCGTTTTATTATTAATGACTCGTATTTTGTAAATAAAGTCATACTTGACGTTTATAGGAATGTTATTGATTAAAACACTTCTCTTCCAGAAGGTGACACTATCGATATTCGCGTCGAGTGCCACCCATGAAAGCTATGATACTCCCCACACGGCGATTACAGTTTTCTGGTGTGTTAACTCACATATATTACCTAATTATAGGTAATCAGATCACATGAAAACTTTGTTATAAAAAAGCTAGGCGAGAGTACTGCTTTTCTTCCTTCACACGATCGATAGGGGCTACTGAACGTAAGTTATCTGCAAGGGAAGTAAGTATATGTATCATTCACTAAAATACGTGTTTTTGTAATTTTCTAACGGAATACTAAAGAAAAGTGATTACAAAACGAAACGAAAGAAAAGTAATTACCAAACGAAGTTTTTGTAAGTCGTTTGGAAAATTTTATAAGTCATAAAATTAAAACCAACGACATCACTCATCATTCATGCGTGAGGATTGCAAATACTATAGATTTAATTTCTTCAGTATTTTCTAAGATCCTGATAAATTAAGGAGTAAACATAAAAATTGTACAAATATACTAAGGAATTTATTGCTTCCTATATTAACTTAGTTTTTATTTTTTTGTGTTTTACGTAACATTGTAATAATTGTATGAAAATAAAACACCTTTCCCTCGTTGTGGAATGTGCCCTATTGGTTTTGTTAAAAATTATATTATGTTATAACCTGTTATGACGATATTATGTTATAACCTTGCTACTTCATTTTATATAATTTCATTATTCTTTAAACTTAATCTGAATTATAGTTCATCATTTTTAATACGTAATGTTTATTAAAGTAGTTGGTGTATAAATCACTGTGATCATTCAAAGTAACACTTCCTTTGAAAATTGTGTACACATACGTTGAATGAAATCATGAGCTTTTCATAAAATATTTAATATATGTTACAATTAATTTTTAATCCAGCTACATTAAAATTCATCATTAGTTCTGGGCGACTGTAGAGTCGCGTGTAACAACTGTACCATAGCGTACATGTATTTACACAGCCGAAACATAATGAACATTAAATTGGGAAGGACTGGTGCGAACGGCCCAAAGCTTTCACCTCGGAGCTTTATTTATGACGTCATTTGAATACATTACGCGTAGCCAGAGCTTTTTTCTCGAAATTTGTAAACACGGGACGGACCCGGAGCTCAAACGGGCGACTGTCGGAATTTGACGATTGTGTGGAGATTGGAACGCAGTGTGTATGCGCAGGTGGTAGCCGGATGGTGATAGAATGTTTGGTAGCAACATTAATATAGCTGAGTTTAGTATATGAAGGTCCTGAAATAAATGCGAGACAAAAATTATTAGTACCCTAGGTATCGATTAACTCGATATACAAATAATTACATAATTGAATACCCTAAGAGGACTTAAGTAAAATTTATTTGGTACGTTTATTTCCCAAAAAACACTTATTCCTTTTTATAAATTTATTATTCCTGATTTAAAATGAAGTAGGCAATATACCATCACATCCTGTTACAGCTCAACTATTTGACATATTTCTATTAAGTCGATAAAATGATTCTTAACATCGGCCGAGTTAAGTAAATATGATAATATAACCCTTACACTTTAATGTGAAAGAAAGTCTTACATTTTACCCCTTACATTTTAATGTAGATATGATCTACGAAAAATAAACCATGAAATCTGAAAGTAAACTGTTAATAATAGTAATAAGAAATACACAGTTCACAATCATAATTGGAATTAATAAATATTAGTAATTTAAAACATATTTAAAAACAAAAACAATATTAAATAAAATATTTTCTGTTGTAGATTATTTCGAATGCTAGCATACTCTGTAAAAGAATTTCTATTTTCTTTACACATATAATGTGCCAATAAAAATATTCCGGGATATTATTTTCCATTTCTCAAAACTAATCTTCAACTTCATTCTTCATCTTTACGAGTTTTTAAAAAACCTGTATGTTCAACCCGTTCATAAAGTTTTTTATAAAAAAAAATTATGTTTTATCTACGCATATAACTTACGAATAAATACATTCTTGAATATAATTTCCTGTTCCTTAATATATCGTATAATATAGCAAAGGCATCTTAGGATTTGTGAGCAAAAATGTTCAGGTCTCATGAGCTAAGATCGGTCTATATTGTTAAGAGCTTTTAAAAATCCCGCCATGCGCAAGACGGACTCGCACAAGAAGAACTCCGTAACACCAAGCAATACTAAACTTATTTCGTATGCAATAAGGTATATATTAAATTTTGTAAGTGTAATTTAACAGTGAGAGCGGTTGAGAAATAACGGCTTTAGAAATACGTATCTTATCATCACTTTCAAATGTAATAAAAATTAAAGTTATCAGTTAATTTAATAATAATTATAGTCTTTTATTTTAAATTAAACGTAGATTTCCAAATACAAGATACATGAAGTAAACCTTTCATAAATAAAAACTACTAAATTTGTACCATTTAACTATATGCGTCGTCGTCTTGCTCGGCGAACGAGGCTGGACTGGTGTTCTGGTTGGCTGTAAAAGACTGCTCTTATATCAATAAGTCCGCCATATGTGTCAATTAAATACATTAAAGTTCATAAATATATGCGTGCTCAAAGAGCGGAATGAAGAGTAATGTATTCCAGCTTCACAAGCAAAATTTTCAAAAAATTATCAAGGTGTGTTCCCGCTGACGTGGTAACATAAGGTAGAAGTAAAGATGTGTATCCGGCATTCTGTATAAATGTAAGTATGTGATTCTCGTTCAGAAAATCTTCATTAAAATCTATGAAATCTAAACATACGTGCGGTAGAACATATCATGTTGCACCACAGGCCTATGTACACTAGATTTATTTCAACCTCCCAGTTACGTATATGGAGTGCCACGCCTAAAATAAATTATTTCATAATGCCATTATTTCATTGTATAGTGATTCATAGAAGACACCTACCACCTAAATTTCATTTATATAGTGCTAATAGAAACCAAGTTAAATGGCTGTGACATACGGACAGACAAATGAACAGACAAACAGATGAACGGAACAAAATTATAAGGATCCCGTTTTTGCCATTTCGCTACGCAGCCGAAAAAAAAACATTAAGTTCAACCCGTATATACTTACTGTAAGGTTCCGTGTCGAAAGTTCATAGTCCGGCTCCATAAGTCATACATGTACAATTACATGCCACATGTTTGTTGTTTGTGAATAAAAAAAATAAATATTTGCATAGTAGGTTTATTAATTAACACAAATCGCCTGATAAATACATTTGTAACTTATAAAAAATAATTACCTGAATCTGTGGAATTCTAAGGATGTGTTGAACCGATTTTCCTGTTCCATACCTCAATGTTTTTTTCTTGTTTTAGTTAGTTAATAGTACGAATAAAAATTCAGATTATTCTTCTGACATATTTATTCTGTATTTTGTTATTTTATATTTTGAATGAATATACTGCTTTGGGTACATTTTATAGAAAAAAATTACGTGATAGCAATATCATCAATCATCAAATAGTGGTAATCGAATCGATCATCGTCAAAGTTATGGACAAATAGGATTTTGAGACAAAAAAAATAAACTGGACACGGTTTTGTTTGCCATGTGGTCGATGTTGCTCGATCGGTGCTCAGATTTGTGAATTGTTGATACGAGCTCGTTTTATTTCAAAACAAAATGCGTTACGTGATTTGTAGGCCTTCTGCGCAAGGTATAACCCTTTCAGAATCGAAATTCGCTTTTTGTAATTTTTTATTTCCGATATTGAAATAAATATATTGGACCTGACATTAGATTAAAACAATTGTTTGGAAATCAGAAGTCTGTACTGTATATATCAAAGCAACATTTTTTAAGATTTTTTTAATAAAATTCTTTTAAAAAAAATGCAGGTACACTGTATATTCTCGAAAACTGCATTACATTGGATTTTTTTGTCAATTATAGACTTGAAAATTTGAGGTCTAATATTCTGAAAGAAATGATGAACAGATCTTTTTAAAAATTAATTTCCCAAGTTCTCAAAATTTATGGAAACTTAAAGACCGAACTTTATATTTGCTAATGATTCAACAAATAAAAAAATTAAGCTTTTTTGCTAAAACTTTATTAATTGCTCTATATTTGATTGTCACAGAAATTCAGCTATGGCAAAATTATTAAAATTTTCATGCAAGTCAGATATAAACGCTATTTTTAAATTTTACTCTTTAATAATCGATTTTCATTTATATTAAGTTTTATGAACATTAAAATTAGAAGTTCGGAGTGTAGGAAGTTTGTTTTGGCTGGAAGTATTTCATTTAACAAAAGTATTAAAAGGAATACAATAAAAAGACTGCACGGAAACTACACGGAAACAGAGTGAAGATATTGGTCTCTCACAAAAATGTAATTGGAAATAAACGCACCGACGGAGCAAACGTGAAGATGAAAAAATGCCGAGATACCTATATAATGCTAATGGATATAATAATGAAAGAGTAAGTACAGTCAAATGTTCACGTTTCTAATGGAAATAGATTTTATTTATTTACTTATTAAAAGGCTCACAAAACAAGTTATAGTCACGTAGATGTATAATAAAAAGAACAGAGTAAAAAACTATACCTTAACTCTAACAATGTTTGCATGAAATGGCTAAAGTATTTATGTACACATTTTCAAGGATCACTTGTTTTATTAAATATATTACAAAATGTATTGATCAATTATCAAAGTTAGTATTAATTTAGAATTGTATTATTTTCTACATACTAAACGAAATAATAATTCTAATGTTAATAATTTCGGTTCAAAAATGTCTAAGGACGGACGTTGAGATACAATATCATTACACAATTGGCACACTCGAATTACGGGGTTATGAAAAGGGGTATTATTGTTATAAACTTGTAGTACGAATAATCTCTATAAAGGCATACGGGATTTGAGGCGAGTACTGAAGTTGAGTAGAGAGAGGAGAAAGGGACAATCAACATGCGAATGTACATTGTACATGAATATAATAGGTCAGCGCTTTTTCTCCGTGCAGATCTATACTCTCGTCTATGATGAAGTCGAAATTAAAAAAATATATCCACATGAGATGTTTATTCAAAATACCTAAAAAAAAATAAGACAAGAATTTAATTGATTTTTGGCATATTCGAGGTCTGTACCGACTTCCCAGATTGTAGGCCGAGCTACAATCATAAAAATTTACATAATGGGAAACCTTATAGCATAAGTAATGAGAAAATTCTAAAAATCAGTGATTTCTAATTATATGTGTGATTATACATTTTTGTAGTTTGTTTTTACGCCTGTGAAAAATATAGCTGGCAATATAATTGCACTTTGAAAAGTTAATATTTGTAACTAGTTAAATTAAGAATACTATCTACCCTCAAATATTTATAAGAACCCTCGCAGTATGAATTCTTCTCGCGAATGACTAGTAGTAGTAGTAACTTTTTTTTATTTTGAGATACATTATCCTAAAAAATTAACACATCTTTCCATATTTCTAAAATTGCGAAAAATTGATTTCACAACCCATCGAATAAAGTGTTTTTAAATGAACCTTTGCGTTAAGGTTGCTTTTAAATATTAGGGTTCAAAATGGAATGTACTCTCCATAATTTTTAAACTAATCTGTTTTACAAAAATATATTTACAATAATTGGCCATGTTAATAAAATATACCGCAACAATTTATAATTGTATTAAAATAATATTACCATTTTAAAACTGACGATTTCAGTCAATCAAATAATAATTTTAGAATATCTCAAACCTCAAAAATATCTCAGAAGGTCTCAAAATGTGTAGTTATGGCATGAAATATACTACAAATTTCTCAAGCAAAGTGTAGACACAATTGCAGAATCTATTATATAGCCTGCGATGAACATCGATTAAGTTAGGATCTCTATATTAAATATCAATTTCAACTTGCCTACTGTTTCCGACCACGAAAGGGTTAAGTGTCGTATTGATTTAAGTCTGTTTGTTTAAGTAATTTGATCGCTCTATAGCGTCTCGCGTTTACCGAAATAACAGCAAAGCGTCAGTACAGGCTTTCATAAATTGTGTAATTATTGTCGGTTAAGCGGGTATGAATTTCCAAGTGTTCATGTCAAGTCACGCTTTAGGCTCGGATGGCTAAGTGGCATGAAAATATTTAATTAACATTTTCTCTGACGCGTAAAAACAATGAAATTTCCATACGAGTTAATAAGAACTACGTCTTTAACTTTTAATTATGTATTTATCTATCTGTATTTATACATTATATTTAGCAGAGGTCAGCTAGTTAGTGTTAAAGAAATCTTCTTCCTTATGATCTTTGCACAAAAAACCTTTGGTAAAAATATTTCTTATCTAACATTTACGTCATTCCCTTTACTACACGTATCTTACATTAGAAACATGTTATCCTGAAACATGATATTCTTAAAAATATCCTTAATGTAGAGATTTTCATAATTTTTTCTTGTGGATAAATAGGAAACTATAAAACTGTTCAAACAATTCTAAAAAAACCAGCTAAGTGCATGCAGGGACACGTGCAAAATATCGTTCGGTAGTTATTTATATCTCTTAAAACTTTTGACGCAAGTTAGCCATAATAAGTTTATTCGAAATTTCTAATTAAATGCCAGTACCCAGATTTTTCAGATTTTTCATACCCATCCCCAATCTAATTTTAAACATTTTACTTCACTTTGAAACTTGATACGACACGAACGGAATTGAAACAAAAAAAATTTGAAATGATTAGTTTAATTAAAACAAATATGCGTGTCAGCTGACGCACGACTAGAGTTTACTCCTTAAGTAGGATTGTCTTGAAACATTCAATATAGGTAAGACTGTATATAAATATAAATATCAATATCATTAAATGTAAATCGAAAATTCTTTAATAAAACAATTCTCACAATATAATTTACACAACAAAATTAAAATCATTTAGTAACGTCAGGCTAGGAAGTTAAAATTAAAAGAGACTTTTTAAATTTTTAGAACAGAAGACACCAAATATTCACACATAATGATATTTAATGATTACAATTAAACAATTCTTTTACTGAAATTCAATCTGACTAGCGACATGATTCCCTTTACCTATAGATAGAAAATTAAAATGTGCATTAAAATGAGTTTACACTATATGGTACACTTTACCTACAGCCGGAATGATAAAATGTGCATTCAATTGTTTATACTAAATGATATAAGCCAGTGACTGCTTCAATTTAGGAAGTTATCAATACATATTTATTCTCAATATTTGGTAATTTAAAAAATACTTGGAAAAACATATTGTATTCTGACAAATTGAATTCGAGTACTAATGATGACAGCAGCTACATTAAATAAAAATTATGTTAGTAAAATGCAGTGTATGCTTCAATTTGTCCATAACTAAAACAAAAACGTGCATTAATTTAGTTTGGACTAGATAACACAAACCATTCTTTATTATGGTTTCAAAATGAAAATCTTATTTCATTGCTTAATACACCATTTCATTGAACATTGTTCATACGAATTTATTACCAAACTCTAATGTGTACTTATAGACCCTTATTAACAAAGCTTGACAAAATAAATGTGACTAACAATTAGTAAATAATTCCCACCAAGAATGTAAGATCAAACTTTTAAATGTTTTAAAGAACATGCCACGCTGCCTTTCTACACACACAAAAATAATGACTATGATTTATTATTGAAAATTTAACTGTGTGTCGTGAAATTTAAAAAATAAAACACAATATGAGCAGAAAAATTTATAAAAATTATTTATAAAAACACAAAATAAAATAAAAATTAATAAGTAAACAAATTAATAATCTAAAAACGTATTTCATTTATTTTTCAATTCCCTCTCTGCAACATCCGCACAAGTCTTCACTTCTCGATCTTGACTTAACAAAATTTCCTTGCGGATTTCATGGAGCTCGTCTTCTCTTCGTTGTCTCTACTCCACTTCATTCATCTTGCAATTTCTTTTTAATTCTTCCATCTGAAGTAAGTGACGTTAGCTGAAAGTGAACCAGATATCCGAACGCTGGCTGCTGGTGCGTCTTCTGCGTATTGGTACATTCGTGTCCACGCCCAACGTGTTTTCCTGTATCTCACCCCTAGGCTGATCAGATGAACATCTTCCGTTGCTTTGGATGATGTTTGCAAAATTTCCGCGTCTTCAGCAAAACTTCACTTTTACTCATCGATTATTGCTCAGACGGATCTGTAGATAATTGGCTCTATTTAATTCAATGTAAATTCATGAATATCACAAACTTACATATTTTAAATTTCAACACATTTTAGCATATTACTAGAAAGAAAATAAAATAAAAGTCTAGTGAAAAGGTTCTTGAATGAATTTTACAATTTGTAATTTTAAAGGTGATTAAATTACAAAATACTTTCGTTTGTGATACTGCTTCTTCATTATTAAATAGATATCCGAATAAATTTCAATCCAAATAAATCAATGTAAAAACTTTCGGTGCCCCGTTACTATATTAATCAGTTTCTAAAAACCACTGTAAATAAAATATTAATTGTACACTTATTTAACTCGATCATATTACACACGTTGTTTACCTCGATCATATTACACACGTTGTTTACCCGGTTTGAATTGTGAGCAAAATCGTTTTATAGGACTTTCACAATTAATTCTGACGCTATTAAGGAAACAACGGGGTCAATTTGGATGTCGCTCATTGCGTCTCCTCCACCGGGGGCCATCCGCTGCTACCTTTACCTTGCCAACTCTCTTCTCTGCTTATCTTTTATATTAGATCAAAATCAGCACAGTTGACTTCCTTTTACCTAAACAGTGTCTTCATAAAAGTATCAACATCAAACTATATTTTCATCAAACTTCACATAAAGTATACGAGGAGTAGAAAGTGTAAGTTTCAAAGATCAAAAATTTATTTTATTAATGAAATTAAATAACATAAAATACCACTACATTAACGAACCGTACTGTATTTACAGATTTGTAATACGTACTGTATTTAAAAATTTACGTGTAGAAATATCTTTTCGACACAATATTTTTTTCCTTATAAACTTTAGTACCCATTGCCAATTCGAAGTTATTTTAAATCAGCATAAATTTCCCCATTTTTAACAAATTTTTCCAACGCAAAAATATTTTGACATTCAATAATAATATCATAACCACTGCTGGCGCTCTTTGAAATAGTTTTGTCTGAACATCCCCATCCCACTTTTCTATCGATCTTTCTAATTTGTTCAATTCTTTATGAAAATTTGCAGACGTACGTCATCTTTGTTTCTCCTTAGTGGTAAACAAAAATACACCTGTGTTTCATCACTTTTGATATTCATTGTTTGCTTCATTTGTGAAGTTTTTCTTTAACTGAATTGAAATATTTTTTTATTTACGATTTTACTACAGCTATTCCATAAAACTAATATTTTATGTAATAAGTCACAAAATTGCATTGTTTTTCAATTATTAATAAAACCTAACTACTCAAACATGAGTAGAACTTATAAACATTTAAGGACATATAATGCTTCCGATAAACAGATATTAATTTTTGACAACGTAAATACCTACTAAATCTCCCATCGGCGTAAATTCGTAATCCATATAATAAAAAATTATGACATCTAGAACCATCGCTATCGATTTTCTACAACCTTTTCGTATGCGTCTAAAATCCATATTGTTTCATAACTTAAGGCTAAGTAATTTCGTCAATAAGGGGAGAGAGAACATGTTTGTTTTAATTTTTTGCAGTATATCTTTAAAGATATACTACTTAAATTCTGGGAAAAAAACTACTTAGTTCCGAGCTCCTTACAACTAGTCCTTTCAAACGAAACACCACACTATATATAACATTTTTGAAAAAATTTCGAGTTCCTAATTTACCCCTCTAAAATTTCCCTATGAACATTGTTCAGCCTTAGATTTGTGATGATTCAGGAATGTGCGAAATTACACGTTTTAGTGCGATTACGATTGTGATTGACAGACACATCAGTAATTTTATAAAAGTTCCACATTTTCCTTTTCAGGTTGCAACTATAATAATTTTGAGAAAAATGCCGTGGAAAATGAAATAGTTTGAGTTTGTGGCCGACACCTTTTTTATTGCTTTTAAATTTCTTAATGACCAATATCAACGCCTGCTATTTCTGAAAAACGTTTTTAGAGCTTTCCAATTTCGTAATATTCAATCCAGTGCTTGAAATATTCTGTTCATCTGGTTGGTAATTTCTACAAGATGTTTTTGAAATCACTTTGAGAAAAGTCGAAACATCCTTTCAAGTAGGCTGCTTTTTTCGCCGAAGTCGAAAATTCCACATAAACTTGATTAAAATAAGGTTTTATCTATATCTTTTTTAAGGCATATTATGCATACTTTGTAAAATATGCTTATTATGATGTGACACAATAACATTTGGATTGTTCGTTAATATGTATTGGCCAACAAAATTATCAACACCAAAATTAAGAGTATTAACCAAAGACAACTGTTTTTATCTACTCCGAATTACTGACAGATCCTTCAAAGGCATTTTTTACATCAAAAAATTGTACAGCAACGGGGGACAACTTTCGATTTCCTTTATTAGATGTATCTGTGATAACCACAGAATAAATATCTTATTATTTCCAATATGGTAACGCTGAAATACGCTCCGTCTTGAATTTCTTGTAGCACAAATTCAATAGAAAAATAAAATAGTATTATTTACGACCGCCACAGTTTTGTTCGTCCGCCATTAAATAGTAATACAATTTCTGAATCACTTTGTGGACAATCTCTTCGCAAAAAAAAGAAATTCATTCTTCATGATTAAAATGACATCATTTTGTTTTCCGCATCCGTCCTTTAATTCTATTGTACCTTCACAATTAAATGAAACTACGTGATGTAGTATTATTTCTACTTTCTTTAATTTCTTTACCACGGCCTAGGTTTCGTTGTATTACAACATCTTCAGGTGGGCTATCATTGCTATTAACAAAGATCATCTGTGGAAGTTAATTAGTAGAAATTAGTAAAGAATCAATTTTTTGCTAATAGCCCACCTGAAGATGTAATACAACGAATTCTTTGCTAATAGCCTTCATTCTTTGCTAATAGCCTACCTAAAGATGTTGTAATACAACGAAACCTAGGTCGTGGTAAAGAAATTAAAGAAAGTAGAAATAATACTACATCACGTAATTTCATTTAATTGTGAATAACGAATTTCTACAAAATTAAGGCCAAATATATTCAATACATCGTACCTTATTAATATCCTCGCCTTACGAATATTGCAAAAAGTGCGTTGATTGTAATTATTATATTTATTTACCCAGTCATATATTATTTTCCATAACATGGTATTATAACAAAATCATCTTCTTTCGTTGAAAGGTACTGTTTTATTTTTTGCACTCATATTGTTTACACTTAATAACCATATAAACTTTGAAACAAAAAAACGTTTGAAATGCATAATGTAAATATTTCCAAGAATACTAACCTACGTACTACATACAATGCGCATACCGTTTCTATTCCACTATGATTCCTAATTCACAATAAAGCATTGACAAATAACATGGCGGGGCTCGAGCGAACAATTCGAACTGTCCGGATGAAAACCTGGATCCGAAGTGAAGCCATATCACGATTTAAAACGCGCCTAACGGCATCAATTCGTGACTGGCGAATTCAAGTAGTAAAATGATTGCTTTGAATTCATTTAAATCTTAATCTCGTTACTGTATCATAACATATTACTGTATCATAATATATTTCTGTTATTTTATAAGCAGCACGTTTTAAAAGCTAAGACCACAGAATGTTTTTGTTTTATGATTGAATTAAATCAGTGTCAACGTTTTATTAAAATTTATTTTTATTATGGTACATAACTCGATATTCATTTGACTTTTTTAAGAGTGTACATTTTATCATAACCAAATTAGCCGCTTGTTGTTAATTAACGTACAAATTTAATGACAATCATTAAACCCATTTTATTTACTCTGATTAGAATGCATACCTCAATTTTTTTAAGTTGGCACTTCAAACAATTGACCTTTCAAGCAATTAAAGTTCTATTTTAATTTGTCGTCTCCGTGGTGTGTTGGATTGATCACAAACATACGGTTACTGACGGCCCGGTGCACCGCGAGGATCCGGGTTCCCGGGCTGGACAGGGCTGGTTTTCTGGTTGGCTATCAGAGATTGTTCTAGTAGCAATAAGTTGTATCAACATGTATCAACTGGATACATTAAACTATATCCATAAATAAATAAATAAATATAATTTGTTTAATTTTTTTGTGCGATGCCAGAACAAACATATTAACAAAATATCTACGCTAATAGATTTACGAAACAATACAAATAAATTATAATTATAATTGAGAAGTAAACAGCCAGCAATAACAGTTACCATAGTAATAACTGAATTTAACGACTTATTGAACAACGGTGCTTGTAAAATGATATTGACTTTTGTGATATACTATTACAAAAGGATACTTATGCCGATTTACATATCCGCCTACTCGTATCAAAACACAATTACGTAAACTTATTTCGGTACTCGCAACAAAACGATACCATAAATCCCTTCCGAATCACACGAAACTCGTACTTACAACGCATCTAAACATACATAAAAGCCAACAAAATGTCATTACCAATAATCGTAATATGACATCGTTATGAATACCCACTCTTTCAAATATTTATTTACGTAAAGAAAAATGCATTTAATATTTATCGACACAATAAATAAAGCTTAATATTTCCGATATAAATAGCTTAAAGCGTGATGTCGCTTATCTTTATTTTCATCTGGTGTCGCAGCGGCCGCCATGACAGGGCGAGTCCATTAGTCAATTGCGCGGTATTGCGCAGCGCGCGAGAGAGGGATTCTTTCACAGTTCCAAATTTGAAGAACGCAGGTCTGCGTGTAAGGCGGTCATATACTTAACGGCGTGGAGCGACCGAGCAAGTTTAGTTACTTCTTCGACTTCTTTACGAATACGTATCCAAACAGGTTAACTTTTATTTAAAATGTTTTGAGAAAAATGTGAAACGTATTTTTTAGTAATACCTTTAATTAAAAAAAAGATGAAGCGTAACTTTTTAACCGTATCATAGAAAAAAAAATAATGCAGGATTTTGTTTCTTATCGATGGACTTACCATTAAACGCGGTAAAAGAATTAAAGAATGATAAATGTATTTGTTATTAAAGAAAAAAAAATTGAATAAACAAATCCACTCGACTTCAAAGAACCACCAAATAGGAAGCACATTGAAAATATAAATTAATTAAAATACGAGTACTAAATTAAACTTTTTCCTTAAAATATGATTTTCAAATATAAATAAATTAGCAAAATACCGATATTGCCCATAGATTTTTGTATTCGGCGCCAAATTGACGCATATCTTTACACACATACACACTCTCTCTCCCGTATATATACTCCCACACATGCAGACGACTGTTCCATTTCATTTAACATAAACTCCAAAAATCTATAACAATAGCAGTATTTCGCAATTATTTTTTTATATTCAAAAACGATATTGTACCACAAAAGTTCCAACTGTCCTCCTATTTGCATTACTTTATACTTTAAAGTGCGTTTTTTACAGCAGTCTTTTGAAGTAAGTAATTTTTTTATACCGTATCCAGAATTAACGAATAATGGATAATTCAATAACATCTCATTTATTAAAATCGAAGCAGATATTTACAGCGTTTAATATTCATAAATACATTCTTATAAACCTACATACCTAAAACCTACATACATGCCTGCAAACACATGCATACATACAAGAGAAGCGACACTTCCGGACTTCCTTCTGCCGTATTTAACCGTGTTCTGGTACTGGCATCGTAACTATCTTTTAAATGACAATTGTCTGTGTAATTTATATAAAAATGTTATTAGAAGTTTAAGTCAAATTGTAATGATATTTTATTTATTTATCTGAATGGCTAGTATTCAAATCTTCTTATATGAATTTAGTACAATCTATAAACTACACTTAATATATATTTTTAATATTTAACTCAACATATTTATCCTTCCCTTAAGCATGTTTGCAATTTTTAAGTGTACGCATGCGCATGTACTATATGTATTTTAACAGTGAATAAATAACATTTTTTTCTCTGTCTTTCTCTGCCGTTTTACCACTTAATTATAGCTAATTAATATTTACTTCTCTCTCCCTCTCTCTCTCTCTCTCTCTCTCTGCCTGTTTAGCCGTTAATATATATTTACAAAGTGAGATTTAGATCGCCAAAGAAGTTTCACTCCTGTCATACATACTAAATTATAGGCGAAATTTTTAGATTTTTAGTCTGCAGTTTCTCTGAAACACAACGTATACCATTAGTAAATTCATAAAAAAAAGTTAACGCATGATAAATTACGCCAAGTTACGCGAAAAGTTTGTCATTGAAGTTTTAATTCAAATACTTGCATTTCAAACTTCTTCCAACAATTTACCTATTGTAAGTGTAACAATGAAAATATTTCGTATATATATTCAACAAAATTAATTACTTTTTTCCACAGAATAAGAAAATGACAATGAGCACAGTTGACATTATTTCCCGAAGTTCTGATTCCTTTCCAAAAAAAAATATTCGATTTCCGTGCACGAATTTCGTAAATTATTATTACCTAATTTCAATTAAATTTTCTATAGCCAGACCTAATATTAAATGATGATAAGGAGAAAAAAACTTTCTGTTTATACAATCTACGACAAAAAAAACATTTCAATTTCCCGTCTGGCTGAGACAAGAACTTAATGGATACAGATAAAACTATCTAATAAATTAGCCAATCATAGTAAATCTGTAAGTGAATGTAACTCTTTATTGATAGTTTTCGTTATCGATGTCATGATAATCTTATCGCCAGTCTCTTTACACGGCCAGTGCTATTTATAAAAGTAAATAATGGAGAGCGAGGTGCCGTAAATTATTCGTAAACTTCATTTATTGTCTATACGCTACATGAGGTCGTGAACACGCGTTCTTTACTGTTTTGTCGTCGGATAATTTAATATTATAAATATTGATCCATCTATGAATTCACAACCGTGTTCACTAAATCCAATGCTGTATATGACAGGCGTAATGTTATTTCGTATATTGTAGAAAAGGTCACAGAATTTGAATAGTTCAATACAATAAAAGTATTTCTTTATAATATAAATATTAAATTGTTCCTATATGTTCAAAGGGAAGTGAAGAGTGAAAAATGTGTTATCACTATAAAAAAACTTCAATGTCAAGTTTTCTGTGTTTTTCAATGCTGATTGTTAAACAAGTATTTCCTTTCGCGAAATCGGAAATTGGTAATAAACGTTATTTTTAAATGAATAAGCGCCATATATGTTAATATAAATTTATCTACAAAATAGTTTTGACTCTCTGTAAAGAAACTTAAATGCGTCTAATACAAAAAACTGATGTTTAGGGTTCCGTACCTCAAGGAAAAAATTAACCCATAGAGGATCGCTGCGTTGTCCGTTTGTGTGTCTGTCTTTCTGTCAAGATCCTCTTTCTCAGGAACGCGTGGAGGTGTCAAATTGAAATTCATATCAAATACTAAGCTCTACGGTTCCTAGGAGCTGTAAAAAAATCAAGCCTCTAAATCAAAGCAATCAAAAAACTCTAAAAATACGACCATTTAGGCTGCATCTTTGACACTCGCAAATAAATCAAAACCTATAGGGTGCTTCCGGTTGATCTAGAATCATGAAATATGGTAAAAAGCAATGTCTCACGACACAAGTAAAGGGAAAAATCCGAAAATCGTTCATTTATATTTATTTCACATATTTTTTTTAATATAAAAAAATATTTAATATAAATATAAATTAGCGATTGAAAGGTATAGTAGGCAATATATTTTCATTTTAAAAAGTTAAAATTTTGTAAATAGTTTAATAGGAAATATTATGTACCATTAAATGTTTATAAATGCCTAAATATGTACGCAACCCTCGTAGTGTGCGTTCCACTTACGCTTGACAGGTTTTTTATTAATATGAAGATGTATAATTTCAAATTTTTCATAATTTTTAAAATTTGTCTGCAAGATAAATGTGTATGCCTAATTTCAAATGTGAGATTTCATGGATCGTTAATTATAAGTAAACATATACAATCTTTGCACATCCAAAACAACTCAATATTTAAAGGCGTCACAATGCCATCTATCGGCAAAAAAACATATTTAAACATTTCTGAAAAAAACAACTTAATTTTCAGATAAAAAACCACTCCATGCAAACAAATAAATAAGCACACTTTTTCATTTATATTGTTAGCGAGGATTTTATCCAGAATAGGGGATTTGACAAAGATCTATAACTTTATATCATTTTATTCAGCTCCTAAATCATTTGTTGATTTTTTTGAAAATCTTTATTTGAGTTAATGTTGATACTATCGTAAATTTATTACATCATTTCATTTCATTATTAATGTGAAACATCTAACGGCGTGTTAGTATAGGAGTTAAAACGTTCTGATAGTACGTAGTGACGTGCTATTTGGGAAGCTTCGCATCTCGTCGGCTCTTTTCGACTTAATTCAGCCAGTTTCGCATCTTGTCGACTAACAGTATTATAAAAATAAAAGTATATTTCCAATAGATTGTTAAGAAATATTTCCTTGACAATTTCTTTTACTACTTTCTGAATATTTGTTTTTTTGTTTTCAATTCATTCAAATAAAAATATTACAATTTAAAAATATAATCAAATTTAGATGTTTCGTATCGTCTTAGACAATATTTCTTTCTTTTTTTATTTAACATTGTCTTAGTAAATAATTTCTATGTCGTTGACATATTCAACAGAATTTAAAAATTCACTAAGCAGTTATGTAGAATATCACGTCTTTTAGTACCAATATATCACTCACTTGCATAACTAGTACACAAGTTCTAATAGATATTCTTATAATATTAGGAGTATTTACAAAAAATCGTCATAAAGGGTTTCTTAGATTTCATTTAACTTCTTTGTATGTCACCTGCAATAATTTTTTTTTAATAAGTGTCGCTTACTCACTTATTCTTAATTCATCTCTGACTAAGGTAAGGTAAACCGCTGGATGATGACAGTGTCACAATATGAACTGACAGAATATACTATCACTGAAACAAATATAAAAAATATCAGTACTTGAAAAATTTATCCGTGTCCATTTAGATGCATATACATTTTTAAATTTTATTAATATTTCTCTCTCTCTCTCTCTCTCTTTATATACATATATATATATATATATATATAATACCTAGTATATCTTTACAGACCGAAATAGTCAAGAATTTCTAAAAAAAACTATAACGGCAGAATTATCGCTGTAGTTATCCAGTGCACTTCAATAAACTTCTGGTGATGTTTTTTTTCATCAAATAAATTTGCTTCATTAATTTTGGAAATAAGGAAGAAGAGATGATATTTTCTTGAACATTTTCAGCATTATCTCACATAAAATGCTGAAAAAATAGTGTCGGAATAGTTATAACTGACCTCTTCAATAGAAACTCTACACGACCCTTAAAATTTAAAAAATCGGGTTCTTATTTTGACTCCTGTGAAATTTGCAGACAAATATATTTGAATAATAACAATTACCTTTATGCGTTATTTTTAACTATGCCATATATCAAACTTCTACCTCAAATGTTTTCACAGGCGAATGACGTAAATGATCTTGTGAATGACGTGATGAATGAATGACGTGATGGACATCAAGACTCAGAGGCTGAAATGGCTGGGTCATATATAACGAATGAAACACCAATAGATACACAAGAATGTGCTTAACCATAAACCGACAGACCACCGCCCAAATAAACGGCCGACGATACTTTGGCGCAACGACGTTGAATTTTTTTTACCAGATGGAGTATTTTGGCAAGAATGAATTTGGTTATGCTTTCAATGTTGTTAAGCAGTTAATAATACTCGCAACTTTTCACTGAATTATTATGCTTAAACCATTCTAGATACTTAAAAGAATGTGAGGTATTTACACATTATAAAAGTCTAAAAAATATGTACATATTTATAACTAGCCGCGTCCGTGGACTTTGTTCATTTGAACCTTTGAAAGATATTATTAACTGTAGGAGTGAGGAGATAAAATTTAGGTAATGCCATCGATAATTATATGTAAGTTTTTTAATTATATGTGTTGACATGTCAAACTACCGTATATTCTTTTTAGTAGGTCGATTGGAGTGAAAACAAGCCAACTTGTTGCCTCAAATTCTACAAAAAACCTCGTCAGAACCCCTTTCTCCAGCGGTTATTGCATGATACGCGAACAAATAACCATACTCAAAGAATCAATATATATATGTCCAATTTTAAATATGTTCAGCTAAATCATATAATCAATGTTTTGACATACCAATTCTACAATTGGTATATCTGAACATTGTATATATAGGTACGTACTCCCAAATAAGCACTAAAATAAAGTCGACAATATTCAATGACGTGATATAAACTATATTTACAATGAAAAAGAAATACCGAATAAATTAGTGCCAATAAGTTGTGTAATAATAAAATAAATTCTCATTGAAATTTTACCAAGTATGAAATGTTATGGAAAACACATATTATTGAGAAGATTGAGTTTTGAAATATTGAATATATTTGGCGTTAATTTTGTAAAAATTCATTATTCACAATAAAATGAAACTACGTGATGTAGTATTATTTCTACTTTATTTACATTCTTTACCACGACCTAGGTTTCGTTGTATTACAACATCTTCAGGTGGGTTATTACCAAATATATTTGCTAATATCCCACCTGAAGATGTTGTAATACAACGAAACCTAGGTCGTGGTAAAGAACTTAAAGAAAGTAGAAATAATACTACATCACGTAGTTTCATTTAATTGTGAAGATTGAGTTTAAAAATCGAAAAAGAGTTATATATTATATAGAGTTATATATTATATATATATTATAGTTGTTCATTAGATTAGTGTTAACGAAATTGGTAATGCAAATCGATTATAACCATTTGTGAATAATTCAATATGATCACAGTAATAGGTCGTATAGTAACCTACGAAATATTAAAAATATAAATTAAGAACTATATAACACGTGAAGGGAAAATACTAACCATAATAGGCATCAAAATTTATTTTTGAAACTTTATTGTCATCAAATTCAGAATTGTTTCCTGTTAAGAGACATGTTTTAGGTTAGTTTTTTTTATTATTTAATACCATTTAAAGAAATCAGTTGATTGGTTGAACTAGCAATGGACAAGCTATATAACACCAGAACTGACACCACTGGTGAAGAAATGTTCTTGAATGACGACCACGTACCGAAAGACCAAGTACCTCCTCGCAGTAAGCAAGCGGTATGGAATGTACCTTTATAAGAATCTATGGGGGAAGTAGACAACAGTTAAACGTGGACGCCTTTCAGCTGACGATGATTATGATAAAGGAATCAGTATTCCAGGGTGGCCCTCGAGGCAGAGATTCATCCTGATACCTGATATTAATTTAATGATGATTCTTAATTTGATTGATTAAAACATTCCTTTATTAAGCTAACATTCGTTTGTTAGGCTTAAAAATATAACCCTGATATTACAAATATTATTTACGGGCCAACTCTCTAATAAAACGTAGTAACATTTAACTTATGGTCAATCTGTAAATACGACAAAAAATTAATTTTAATATCCCATATACAAAATTAACAATATCCAAAATTGTCCGGAATAGTAACCACATACGCGAAACTGCTTTTTCCTCATAAATTGTAATAAAATATTTTAAAATGAATTCTTGTGAAATACCGTAAAATGGTGTCGAAAAAAAATCTTTTAGATTTTAGGATGTGTATGAAAACTCTGGAAGAAGCGGGGACGTGTCTGTAGAAAAAATTGGCTACACAAAATGCCAACACAAGTAATACCAAATTGCACATATTCAGCCAA
Source organism: Druceiella hillmani (assembly GCA_039881145.1). Classification (NCBI taxonomy): domain Eukaryota; kingdom Metazoa; phylum Arthropoda; class Insecta; order Lepidoptera; family Hepialidae; genus Druceiella; species Druceiella hillmani. The sequence goes on from JAYKKI010000061.1 coordinate 7,999,736, forward strand.
GGTCAACACGAGAACGATGAACTTATCCAAACCAAACATAAGCATTCCAATACCCCTGGGCTCACCAATGCAAAGTCGTAAATGTATGTTCATTCAACGCGCACATAATCGTTCACGTCCACTGAAGCGATTTGAGACGCGAACGTTCATTCGTGCGTTCTTCCCGCCGTCGATAGACCTGAACAGTTTCTACCTACCGCCGGCAGGGACAGAAGATCGTCAGTGAACGGTAGAGAGAATATGGCACATATGTAATGAAATAGTACGTACTATAAAATCAAAAAGTTGAATATGTTTAAGTTGGAATGTTAGGACAACGTTTTTTGTAAATTTGGTCTGATACAATATTTTATATTAAAAATACCTAATAAGTGTCTTTTATCTAATGAGTGTCTTTCACTCGAAAAGCTGTCCTCAAAAGACATTGCAATTGGCTTAAATTCGTTAAAAATAACTTTTATACATGGGTTTTCTTCGATCACATTCTTTGTGAGCACTAACTTTTTGTCCGTTTGTTCGTTTTTGTGGTTTAATACAATTGTTTTTAAAAATAATTTAAATTATAATTTATAAAAACCATAAAGTTACCAGGTGTATGTGTGTATCGATTTGTTCAGTATTTTCTGACAAGCAAAATTCTGGAAAAATTATTTTGACGTGTTTCTTAATTTCAGTAGAATGAAATTTACAAAAATGTTAAAAAACCCGAAGTAATCCTAATTGCAAAACGAAATACCAAATTTATTAATTGCTCTAATTAATTAATAAGTCTGCTAAGAATTATGTATATCCCAGAGAAGAAACCAAGCGATGGACAAAACATCAAAACTATAAAAGCCTCGTTTACTATTGGAGACTGAAACCGTTAAAACACAATAATATTATTAAACATTCATAACCATATTAAGTAATAAAAATGTGTAAATTAACAATGTAAAAAAATGTTCTCGTTACGCTGCACCAGTTTAAGTAAAACACATATTGAGAATGTCTGTTAATTCTACAGATACAATCTAAGACAACATATGTGAAGTTTTTTTATGAAAGTTGAAAGTCTCAGAACGAGCTTGACATGTTAAAGAAAGATCAACCGCAAATTGAATTACGCACTTATATACTCATACATCTACAAATAATTCAAAGACGCGGAATTCTTATAGGATCACAAAACTAGAAATAATTCGCCGTACTAAAAGAAATATAACCCTGATTTTTTTGTTAATTTATCTGTTATTTAAGCGATGCAAATATGTTTGCTTATTTATCTGTTACTTAATAAAGAAATCATATTATGTATTAGGAACTGCCATATTCGATAATTATCGTGAAAAAGATACACAGTTCCTCAAGAACCACAAAAAACATTTCTCAGAGCTCCGCTAGGTGGTATTGTTGAAGTAAGCAACTTTTCATACCGTTTTCGGAATATAAAATTACATCATACGTCAAACGTTTCGCGGACGCTAAAATTAATTAAATTCAAATCTGACATTTTGAAAATAGAAAATAAAACGTGTGGCGTCGCTTCCAAGCAATTTTCAGCTTTTTATCATATCTTGAAAGGAAATATTACAAAATCTGCTTACATTTTCAGGCTCAATAAACTTCAGGTAATGTTTTTGTATAATAAAAAATAATTTCCATAGTGATCGCAATTTTTCTTTGTCTTTTAGGGTTCTGTAACTCACAGATTCGTATTTGTCTGTTATAACCGTTTTTTTCATAAATTTAGGATAGAGTGATATCAAAGATAAAATAGTAATAGCAATGTTATTAGAAATTTGTCAAAACTTTGGCAGAAAACTATACCGGTGATTCCAAATCACATAATTTTCGGTATACTCACAATATTTCACGTCTTTGAAAGACATGCTAGGCAACATGATGCAAAGTAGTATTAACACTTGCAAAAAAATAACCTTTAATTCACAATTAAATGAAACTACGTAATGTAGTATTATTTCTACTTTCTTTAATTTCTTTACCACGACCTAGGTCTGGTTCTATTACAACATCTTCAGGTTGGATATTAGCAAAGATCTTTGCTATTGTAATACAACGAAACCTAGGTCATGGTAAAGAAATTAAAGAAAGTAAAAATAATACTACATTACGTAGTTTCATTTAATTGTGAATAATGAATTTGTACAAAATTAACGCAAAATATATTCAATAACCTTTAATTGTTTATATGTCCTTAAATGTGTATGCAAACTTCGTATTCGTATTTCTTCTCATAATTTACAGGTTTTATTTTTTATCCTTCAATGATATTACCAGAAATGCATTTCAGTAATAAATTTTACTCTAACCTAAAAAGCATAAGTCAACGTTCCAGTATGATATCCCTAAAAATCCATTACTGTTTGATAAAACGTGAAGCAAACCTCACTTTACTACGTAATCGCATCCCAAAGAACTTTTTTTATTCTCAAATACTAAATTTACTAGGAAAATAAAAATTCAGTGATAGCACAACTTTCCTATACAGTTGTCAAAAGAAGTGTTCCCATGGTGTTTCAAAGTTTTAGAAACTCGTAAACATGCTTCGCATTGCTTCCCATTTGTCGGTAGCGATCTTATCTTACGATCTCCGACTTTGCGCTATCGACATGAGATCGCGTAGGCCGACCGGCAGGAGATAGCTTTATTTAAATTAAATTCAGTCTCAAATTACACGCATAACTGAGTAAAAGTAATGCCTGTGAGCGTTCGATTTAGCATAGATTATCCACAGCGTAATTAATGTCAAACTTGACTAACGACATTCAAACACTGCCTACAGTGTTTGAACAAACTTGCGTTAAATTCGTTTCTATTAGTTTTACTTGTTCGTACTTTATTTAAGTTAAATAAAAAAAAATGTCTTTTAACTTTTAAAAGTGATCGTAAATATGTTATAGATGGAAATTTCTTAACAGAACAAGTATTTTAAATGTCTTTTGTTAAAATGCAGTTGATGTTTATGGCGCAAGAATTTTAGTTTTCAATGTGAATGCTTTATTTAGAAAAACGCTCTGTTGGTGGTCAAAACCAAACATTAAAATATCTTATAATGGGACAAAATAATATGTAACTAATCTATGTACCTACACGTATTTTAAACAACGTATTAACTTTACTGAATAGCTGCCCATATCGAGTTTATTCGGCAAAAAGAGATTATGTCTCCGTCGTTGTTCAACATATGAATAAATAGTTGCATACAGAAATTAGCAGACGATAAATATAGCATACAAATGGTATTAGTGTATCCCCGTCATCCACCCGAGAAGTTGACCGATGGATGTGACATCTGTAGAGGTGTAAACCAAGGGGTACGTTATGTTCCGATTGATGTTTGGTCTATGCATAAATAAATTATTCACAGAAATGACCGATAACAAAGCTTAACTTTACAGAGAGGTGCCTTCAATTTAAAAAGTAGTAAGCGAAATTTTAATTTTATACCGAATCCCTTATGATTATATGGAACTGAATGGAACCACGCAAAATTGGATACTTCTAGGAAGTAACATTAGCAATTAAAATTTCGCTACAAATTAGCTGGGATCCCCATCTGAAAAATTCACGCATATAGGTTTAATTTTTTGGTAGACAGATATAAATAAGTTACAAAGGATCCTGGTTCCACTACAAAACCTTAAAACAAACATAATTAATTATATTATACATTTTCGAGTCAAAAAATTTTAAATCTAAAAGGAATTAGCTTATTGTTTTTTGTAAGAATATCAGAAATATTCATGAGACACTAATTAACTTCTTGAGAACTCCAGGTGAAATATAGGTGGCTCCGTCTTACTGCTAAATAAAGCAGTAAACATATAGAGGACAATCCAGCTCACGTAATGCGGGCAGATTTGGAAATATAATACTACAAAAAAAATGACCATTCGTTCAACCATTTACGTACTTCAATGTATACAGTTGACACATATGGAGGACATATTGTTACAAGAGCAATCTCAAACAAACCAAAGTAAAGTCAACCAGAATACCAGTCTAGCCCATTCAAAGAAAGGCCGAGAATCGAAGCCGAGTCCCTCCGGTATGCCGCATCATCAAAGATCGTATGTCTTGTAATTAACCCTACACGGTGACGATTTTTTACATATTACTAAACCTTACAGGGGACGATGTTGATATATGTGAACGACCGTTTGCACGGTCATAAAAACGATGCATATTAATTTTTATAACTATGAATTATAAATATATTCACAGTGAAAATTCAGTTTCTACAGTAGTAACGAAGAACACAAATTTAGACTGCACTTGTATTAAATTTTTAAACTATTTTAATCGATATACATACCTAGAAAAATATATACTTAAAAGAGATTAATGTAATTCTTGTTTTAATCTAATGCATAATATGGAAGATTTCTAATTAAATATACTATCGAAAGTTGTTTGAAATCAAAAAAGTTAGTAAAAGTACAAGATTTTAAGATTAAGAGGGAAATTGAACTATGATTTATCTTCTAATCTTAAAATCTTGTTCTTTATTAACTTCTTTGATTTTATTCCACTTTCGACAGTATATTCAATTAGATATGTTCGATATTACACATTATATATCATCAGTATTTTAAGATTAGAACACCTAACTTAAGATTAGGAGAGAAATTAAATTAAGATTTCTCTCCTAATCTTAAAATCTTGTGATTTTATTAATTTGTTTGATTTTATACCACTTTCAACATCATATTTAATTTGACATATTCAGTATTACGTATAATATTAAGATATTTAAATATCTTCATTATTTATATATCTTCAGTATTTTAAGATTAGGAACGAAATTAAACTATGATTTCTCTCCTAATCTTAAAATTTTGTAACTTTATTATCTTTTTAGGCTTTATACTACTTTCGACCGTATTTTTAATTAGATATCTGTATTTGTTAGTATTACGTATATGATTAGGACAAGAATTACAAGAACGGATCATCTTTATTGTCAAACCAAACAATATTGGGGCATAAATTTAAATTAAATTGAAATATTTGTAAGTTCAAAATTTTGTGAAAAAGAACTAAATTAACATTTCAGGAGAACAAGTGATACATCACATATTCTAATAAAACAAATGGTCAAAAAGACGCAGTCCAACTAAAGACTGCCTAGTAACGAGACACGCAAACTTAGCGTCGTCATACTAAGCAAACTTTTAGCAACGCACGCATCGGCAGACGGCACTTTACCTAAAGCTCTAAAATATTGAATGTTATATCGCCGTCGGTGGCTGCCAGGGGGCGGTCGCGGCCCCGACTCCAAATAGAAGCTATGAGTAAACTGCCGTACTTTGCCTGAACGCCCGATTGACTACTTCCTAAAGCTATACGCATGTTTTAAGAATGTATAGGCAATTGGCTTTACACGTTACAAGCCGCCTTTAGAAAACGCTTGATAATACAATAACCATTTACGCCAATATATATATATATATATATATATATATATATATACATATATATATATATATATATATATATGTATATTTATATATATAAATATATGTATATATATATATATATATATATATATATATATATATATCCACAAATAATGACAAACTGACATGGGTATCCTAAAAATGTTGAATATACCAACATTGATTTAAATTACACGGAACACACATCCACTGGATATATGTCCACTTAGTGTTACACCAAAGTAACATTGCAAACAGTTGCATGCTGATGCTTAGAGTTAAAGCTGGGAAGGCTGAAAAAAGCATAAATTAAGGACCGTCTATAAACCTATACCAATTTCTCATAGAATATATGTCATCAAAGTCAAAGATCTGATAATTATAGATAAAATAATCAGCATTAAAGATTTAGTAGAAGTACTAAAGACATCAGATGGATGCATTTAAAGTTTCAGTGAAAAACGGTAAAAAATGCATTATATTTGCCGAAAATATTAAAGGAAAATCAAAGGAAAGATGTCTTAAAATTCTCGCCTAGGAAATTACCAAGATCATATCTAAAAACCTATCAAGCTAATCTGCAAGGAAAATTAGACTAAACCTCTCCACCATCGAATAAGATATTCAAAGTCACAAGCTCGGCGGGAAAGATTACGACATCCATTTTTGTAAGGGAGGGAAGAGTGAATTATTCAAAAAATGGAATTATATTTGACTCATGTTATTCAGAGGAAAAAAAAATAAGAAGAAAATGTTAGGAAACTGCGGATGCGGAAACACGGTAGTTATTATATTTTCCGGAAATAAGTTACCTGCAATGAAAGTAATGTTTCATATTAAATGTTACTAACTTAAGCGCTGATATGATCAGAATCTCCATACTGTAGAAATAATTAAGTTGCAAAATGTCTTTGTTCACAAATTAAATGTTTTCCAATACAAGACCACAGAGTAGTATAGTTACACAATGCAAATTTGGCTATATAACTCGTACCCAGTGACGTCCCCCTATTTGCAAGTTGGGCGTTTTAAAGTCCGTTGCAGGAAGTCCACAAAACTCATACCTTGCTCCTAAGCCTTATACCAGTTAGCGAAATAGTTCCGATTAAATTCCTAAAAATAGAGGAAAATTATTTTAACTACCACCTCGTTACATTTATTTAATTATATAGATATAAGGTAAAAATAATATTTCCTGAACACAGCTGATTTATTAATTAATTTCTTTGTTAAAATAATCATAATAATTACTAATTTACAATTAATTAATTTCTTTGTTACTTAGACTTCACGCGTCTTTCTAGCGTAATGTGACAAGATTTTTTTGGCCAACAAAATTTATGACATAAATAAATTTCGCATTTTTGCTTTTTTTACATCATTAGCTTTTTATTGGATAACACACACAATGTGTTTGAAATCGAAATACTTTTATTTATTTATTTATGTACTTTAATATATACAGTTGATACATATGTCGGATTTATTGTTGCGAGAGTAATCTCTTACAACCAACCAAAACACCAGTCCAGCCCCACTAAAAGAGTGATCGGGGATTGTAACCAGATCCTCACGGTACGCAGCGTTGTCAAATACTGTTTGGGTTGGGGATCTATCCAATACACCATGGCGACGACTATTCCCGTTTACTGTCACACAAATTCCTTCTAAGAAACAGAACAGTTTTTACTTTACATCTGTATTCGATCTGTTATTAAATGAAGCTATACTAAATAACTGTATATGGTCTCTGTGATAAAAAGACTATCAACAAAATAATTATGAAATTAGCGCATAACTTTTAGAGGCCAAAAATTAATGCGAGAGTTGATTGATAGTTTGTTAAACGTCGAATAAAAGAATGGACATCGTGAATTTTATATGAGGTAGTCGTCAAATATGTTTATAATTGTCACATATAATATATATGAATGAGTAATCGCATTATTAGTCCCCTAATTAAAATTAATGCTATATATTACCGCAAATTTCCAGAAATGATCACAATAGTTTATCGGCTGAAAAGAAATGATGTCCCATTATGCAACACATTTCCTTCACGAGATATTATTAAACCTCACACTCATTACGAAATATAAATTCATCAATTTATTCGAAATGTGATAAAGGTGACATTCCTCACTTACTTAATTTGCCCTTAAACATATATTTTCACACACACACACACACACACACATATATATATATATATATATATATATACATATATATATATATATATATATATATATATATACACACACCACACACACACATATATATATATATATATATATATATATATATAGACACACAGCTATATATATCTGCCTGTCCTTCTGTCTATTCGCTTATAAAATGACTTGTTTTGAAGTGGTTTTCGCCATCGTGTAGATTGTTTCTTCTGAAAAGAAATTTTGTACATGAGTATCGGTTTTATCGTTACGAAGCTACATCAATACTTTCCAGGCGTGATTTGGAGTGCGAGCAAGCAGCAAACGGCGAAGACAGCGACAGCGCTATGTTGAGGGATGGGAAACCATTCTATCACTAAATGTCCATCACAATTTCTGCACGAATGGAGCTACTGGCAAAAGCAAGTATAAAAATAATACCCATAGCTTGCATGTAATACTTATCATATAAGCCGGCTTCGGAACCAATTACATTAAGTAAACAGAATGTTCGTATTTTCATTACAAATTATTCGACAATTTTAAATTGAAACATTTTTTATATAAGAAAGTAAGCATTCAATATTATAATTGTAAGCATCCTTCCGAATCATAAACGCCTCAATTGATTGTGTGCCTCCTTCGCTCAGTTGCACTTAGGGGAAAATGCATGGTGTATTAGATTAGCAATTAATTAACTCGCTATTTATCATTTCATATGGTAAACTTATAATATTTTCCCACTTTTCTCATAACAACATTTCTTTAGCCGAATGGGAGCATGGGAGCAGCTTCTCCAGACAGCGCGAACTTAATCCGGGGTTTGTTTCAATAAAGTTTTTTTTTTAATTTTTCCAAATTTAATGCAGAAATTGTTCTGGATGACGATTACCAGAAAGTTGAATTCAATGCTTGTCTCTATCACAAAAAATATACTTTCACTTAACGTTTTACTTTTACTTTATGTTGCTTCACTCCCTTTTTAGCCTGAATGAAATTAACAAAGCCAAGAACCCTCCAAGTTCTCTTCTTAAAATTTTCATATTGTTTTTATCTTTACTCGAGGAAACTTAGTTGCCAACTGAACAGGGAACGAACCCCGCGCTCTTACAGATTTCTCAATATTTTCCATAATATTCCGCAAATTTCTGGAAAAAAAAATTTCGGGTTCATTAGTTACCAACCGATTATTATTTCGCTTTCATTTACATGGGATGTAAAATAAAGAATATCCAAATTTCCATTACATATAATGTCTTATCGTGACTGTAAACATGACTGGTACCAGCATAGTAATGGGTACACGGTCCAAACGAATCGCGCTCAAGTGATTTTAATGCCGCGCTCAATAATTACATATAATTTCATAGATTGCAATTACGATAACTTGCACAAGTAAAAATTTATTCCATTAGCAATTTTAAAACTTTTTATCTGCCTTCATCTAAATTTTATTTTGCGTAGTCATGCTTAAAACAGTAGCTTATTCTAATTAACTCTGTTTTATTTCATAATATGCCCTCGCTTATTGCTTATCAGTTCAACATTAACATTATTAATGAATTCGTTAAATAGCTAAAAAAACCGTATTTGATCAAGTTTTATGACGCAGAATAACTCTAGTAGACAAAGGATAAAAAGAATTTATTATGAAAAATAGAAGTATTATAAAAAGACGGTACATACATACATTTTGTTAAGAAAAATATATGACTATATATATATATATATATATGTGTGTGTGTGTGTGTGTGTGTGTGAGTGTGTGTGTGTATAAATATATATATATATATATATATATATATATATATATTTGCCCCTATATTTTTTTGTATAATACTAGCAATTCTTCGGACGTCAAATGTCGAATCACCCATTTCCAAACCTTTAAATTTTCTTCTTCTGTTATTCATCTAGGGTGGGTGTCCTAGTATTCAATAGATAGTAGTAATACTATAGTTACTAAGAAATTAAAAACTTTTGATGAAAGTAAAATAAATAAAGCCATTTAGCGCAGAATTATAAAACTGCATATTTAGAGTGATTTCTCATGAAAAAAGAGATGTCATTAAAAATTAGTATAGAAGTAGTAAAATTATTTCTGTTGTTCATTTAAACCACGTCTCTAATTCATAAAACTGAAAAATTTTAGTAAAATCCATCCAATTACTTTTGAGTCATGAGGGCACAAACACTTCTTCAAACATTAGTATTTTCTAATCCTACCAACATTTGCCTCGCTCATGCCATAATCAATTATTTTAAGCGCATTTAATTTACTTATTTGTTTTACACAACCCAAAGTAACTTTTTCTAGATAATAAGGGACCACCCTAAATGATTAAAATGGTTAAAAGAACGCATAAAAAATTTTTAAGTATTAAGTTATTTTAACTTAACAAATCTAATTTCTTTCTGCTTCTAATCTGCAATAATTGAAACGGCCACCATTTTCGCATGCATCCTTTGATGTCAACCGTCATTGTCGCTTGTAATGAATGGATACTTATTGAATGAGCACGCAGTAGAACTTTTAGATTTTGTGAAATTTACGGTCGATTTTATTTAAATAAACAATGAAACTTTCACAAATACCATTATATAAGTTTATATTGTGACCATGGGCAATACAAGTGTTACGTAATCTAATAAATACTTTTATAATGTGCCTAGATTCACGCTACACAAAAATAGTATAAGCTAATGAAGCGGGGTTAACGAAAAAATCACAGTTATTAAATCAATCACGTTGGTATTGCCGTATGGATCATTAAAAGTATTTTATGAATTGGTATTTGATGATTTGGTGTAAATATACTTTGGTATAAATATAATTTAATTAATTTTCACTATCATGTGAAAATTTGAGATTAATTTAATGAATATATCTATGCAAAGGTGCTTGTACGGCTATCAAATGGCTGTCTTATTTTAAATTTCAAAAATCTTTTTAGTAATATTTGACCTTTTCCATTTTTTTACGTTCTATAAGGTTTCTTTATGTTTAATATTTTGCGATTTCTGTTCGGTAGAACAAAAATGGCAACAAAAAATTGGCGTGGGAAATATATTATGTGATTTTTTTCATTACATAATCAAAAGAATCCTTAGTACAAATTTTCTTTTAATTAAATGAAAGCAAATGGTTACAAAGTTGCTTTCGCAAAAATGTACTTATGCCAAGGAAATTTATAATAATAAGATTATTTAGATAAATATTATAACAAATTTCAAGATCATTCATATAATATAGTGAATATATAAAGTACTTAATTTAATGCAAAATGAAATGAAATGGAAAAATAGAAGTAAATTTCATTTCCACAGAAAATCAAAATTTGAGGAAACAGATCTATCATAAACCCATGAATATTTGGCAAATTATGGCATTGTGCTCAAATATACCCAGTTTCAGTCATAATAGATGTGCAATTTTTACATAAAATAAGCCAAAACAATTTAATCTGTTTATCAGCTCCAAAAATAATCACAAACAGGAACTTGGAACATAATAATAACGTAATGGGAAGCAAAATTGTTTTTTAACAAGCCACATCACTTTAAAAAAAGTATTATATCAACGAAAAAGTTTTCGTTTCGTTTGCATTCTGTTTTTTTTTATTTATAATTATATTTTTTTTCAAAAACAAGTAAATTAAATGATTTTAAATTATTGCTACCAAACTTCTACTTATTAATAGGATACAAAAAAGATATTTTTTTAAGATACATATTCCTTGTTGTTAGTACTAATACTCGATTATGAATAGCTACTCTAGCTTTCTTAAATATACTTTCTATCATCATAAATTTCGTAAGAGCTTTAAGTCATCTATATGAAGTCGTCGTTTCTGTTATTTTGTGTCATTACGTTGCTGGATAATAAACAAAACCTTGTTCTACTTTTATAATTTTTTCCTAAAATTAACATGTAATTTTGGGAATTTTTGAAGTTTAATTTAAAACTTCCTTTTGGAAGCTTAATAACTCAAAAAGTCTAAAAGAAGTCTCTAATATAAACTTACAAAAAAACAACGATCTACTAAACGACAAACACCTTGTACCCTTAGTAAAAAAGACCCTATGCACTTTTTTAAGCAGCTCAAGAAATCTAACAATAGACAAGCATCTGATAGCGTGTATCAATTACGTGCATTAAAAATGCCTTATAAATACCTTAATTAAATTACTTTTTTTTGTACTTCAATTAGATATTAATTAAACGATGGTATGACAACCGGAACTGGTATACCAGCGACATAACTACAGCCGCCTCGACACGGTACAGCGAACGACGGCAACGACTCCACACGATGATTTTAATTTACGATTGTTATCGAATCCTGGCAGTCGATAATTAAAGTTTAACAATGAAGAGACGGAGCAGGATATTATGGCTGATTGAAATTCATTTATTTTTTTAAATACGCGGTAAGGAACTTAGTTGCGGGCACCTGCTATTTGTCGAGGCGAAGAGGGGTGGTCATTTAATTACATTATCACGGTAACCGATATAAATTAGTTGTGTAAACACTCGAACTACCAACAATAGCATTAAAAGGGGGCAATTGAGATTATCCTCATTAAACTACAATTTCTATTATGTTATTCGAGATCGATTGATACATGTATGTAGTTTATTGTTAACCATGTCATTATGGTCGGTCAGTCGACAATTTATCTTTATTTATTAATCTTCTAAATACAAGTTCACTTGACAATTTTTAAGTGGTAAGAGCGCAACTAGATACACACATAACGACCGACAAACCAACAAACCTAAATTCTAAAAAAAATGAATTATAAGTAGAACACGAGGTTTATATATATATTCAGGTACATGTTACCCTCAATTTAAAACTGTACGGGTACATAATATTTTCATTAATCTATTAAAAATATTCATAAACTCTTTACAGTGTAAATATATTGCCTAGTAACTAGAACTTCCAAACAATATAAGAAAAAATAATTGATCACTTTTTTCTCACTAATTTATTAAAGCGAATTTACCGAAATAATTCGCATTTAAGTACTTACTAAATGCCGTAATCCTCTTTTTTCAGTTATTGGCATAGGTCTAATAAAAATTGAAGGCTATTGGATTTATTATTAAACTACTCCTATTTTAAGACTCATAGGTCATGAAGAGGAGATTCTATAAAAATATTAAAAATATTTTTATTGCATTTCAAATAACGTCTTCATTTATTCCCCACTCGATTTGGTCCATGAAAAAAAATTGTATATCCAAATTCAGTACGAGGGGAGGAATATACAAGAACATAAAGAAAATAATTTTTTATAATTTCTACATATTGTCATGTCTTTTGATTTGTATAAACGTACATGTATGTTGATTCTGTGTCTTCACATGAACTATGTCTATCCATAATAGTGTATAAAAATCGATGTTAAATTGAAAGACTAAGTCTTTTATGAAAAGTTGTAATTTATAATTACATTTTTTTTTAAAAACAAATAAATTGAATGGTTTTAAATGATTGCTACCAAATTTCTACTTATTAATAGAATACAAATAAATTTTTTTTTAAGTTACATATTCCTTGTTGTTAGTACTAATACTCGATTATGAATAGCTACTCTAGCTCTCTTAAATATACTTTCGACCATCATAAATTTCGTAAGAGCATTAAGTCATCTATATGAACTCGTCGTTTCTGTTATTTTGTGTCATTCCGCTGCTGGATAATACATTTTTGAAATTAACAAAACCATGTCCTGCTTTTATAAAATAAAAGCACAAGTATAATTTGCACTACGAGGGTTTCGTACGCATGCATCTATGCACTTATAAATATTTAAGAGCACATAATATTTCTATTAAAATATGTACAAATATTAATTTTTTACAACGCGAATACACTCCTTCGCAAAAAAACGGGCACCTAATACTTTTCTTTTTAGCCATGAAAACCTTAAAGAAAGTTTTTATATGCAGTCAAATAATTGGAAATATAATTCGAATAAAATTCGAACTGCTGGAAATATGAATAAATAAGGGATTAATTTTTACCATTCGATTATGAAACCATGAAAACGGTTAATACCTCGTATTCGTATTTAAGCTCTAAGAATAAATAAACAATAGAAATACTACAGTGACACCTCAACCCAACAAGAGTTTTTACATATCGAATATATTTGCCATTAATTTTGTAGAAATTCATTATTCACAATTAAATGAAACTACGTGATGTAGTATTATTTCTACTTTCTTTAAGTTAAAAAGTAGAAATAATACTACATCACGTAGTTTCATTTAATTGTGAAGATTCTTTACCAAAAGCCAAAAAGGCAGATAAACATATAAATATTCATAAAGCTATTACGTTTTGTCCTTTAACATCTTCATCATTACTTACTTACAAACAATATTTAACACGCAGACATTTTTGCCTTTATTGTTTATAGATTAAAAATTAATATATTAAAAAATAATAACTGAAACCTAGTATTAAGACCAAACCTCGCTTAAAGCAGAGCTGTAAGGGCCAGAGCGCGACCTTAATGAGATGACTTTGATAAACTATCAGATAATTGTGGATTAAGACTTCTCTCTCTCTCGTTCAGCCTCTAGCGGGACCATTATTAATATATCGGGATGAGATTTTAGTTAAGTCTCCGGAGTCGTCTGTGCCCAGACAATTTCGTAACTAAATTAAACAATATTATTAATTTAATAGGGGTGGCTGCAAATCTGTACTCACGCTCAAGGCGTACGTATATTATCATGCTCAATGTATACATATATTGTATTTAAACGAACGTAGCTCTGCGTTCAAAGCTGTTTATCTATGCACTCTATTTAAGTCTGTAAGAATATATTGAAATTGTTTCATACCAACAACTAGGCCACAGAGCGATATTTTAATTTCTAAATTTTAGGTAGAAGGTTTCATGGATGTAGATTATTGGTGAGGTCGAAATTTCTTTCTTTTAATCTTTGAAAATAATGCTTAGTGATGTCATAGGAGAAATTACTTTTACCCATCTTTGTGCATATACTCGTATTTAATCTTAAATGAGTTTTATGAAGCAAGACCACTCTAAGTTCTGAATGAATATCTCTCTTTAAATCCCTTTCAGGTCCTCTGAACATTAGAATGACTTACATCAAACCGTGGCGAAACATAACACTGAGTACAACCTTCTTCAGTAAGAGTATATTGCCAGCGATTACTGTTATACCTGCCATAGTACGTTGTAAAATTTGTCACGAAAAATAAACTTAAACAATTTAACAACAATATCAATAATTAAAATTACTTAAACATTTATTTTTAAATAAACAATATAACATCTAACTACATAACTCTAACAAATATTTTAATTCCTATCGAATATTTTTAAAATGAATATAAAAGTTTTAAATTTAAAATGTTTTGTCTTACCTGCCAGTATTCTTTAATACGCAGACAAATATTTCCGATTATTCGACTGCGTATAAAACCTTTTTTTTAAGATTTCCATAGCTAAAAAGAAAAGTATTCATTGCCCATCAGGTGCCCATTTTTTGCGAAGGAGTGTATTTGCGTTGTAAAAAATTAAATTAAATTATTTGTACATATTTTAATAGAAATATTATGTGCCCTCAAATATTTATAAGTGCGTAAATGCATACGTCCGGAACCCTCATAGTTCAAATTATACTTGTGCTTTTATTTTATAATATTCCGTACATTAGATAGCTTTGTATAATTAAATATATTATAATTAATGTATAATTAATATGTTGAAACGTAATGGTAGTAGCAGAAGAAATCTAGCTGTCATTAAATTAGTTTTAGCTGCCACACTATAACTAATGCCCTTGTGATTTTTGCCAGTTTTTTTATATAATAGATGAGAAACTCCATTTTACTTCAAAATGAATCAACCAACTAAGAAAATTAGTTTATTGTTAGAAAGAATATTAAATTATTATTAACATTTAACGAAGCGGTATTCAAGTAAAATATATATCAAGTGCTAACACGGGGTTCAAATTGGAGAGAGGAACATCCAGGGCAAACTAATATAACTAGACTAGGGCTAGCGCAACCACTCAAACTAAAAAGGTGCACCTACAAATACACATCGTGACTACGACGTATACCTCGTGATGTACAAAATTGTCATATTATTGAAAGTATTTTGAAAGACGTGTCGTATTGGTTTCTGCTACTTTACTTTCATTGTAGTTCAAAACCTACATGAAATCGCAACAAAACAGTCTATAAGTGTTTACAGTGAATCACCATGCTAATTAAATATAAGTTTCCTTTTTTTATTACCGAATAATTAATATTATTACTCAACTTAGAAGTGAATAATATAAAATTGTAGATTACAGACAAATATATATACCAACATAGATGTAAGTTGCAGGCGATATACAAACCAGTACTTGCTCTCACCTTGACATAGCACTCAGATAACCACTAGTTCAAATACCGATAACGTGTGAGTTATGTGTAAATATTGTAGATTATAGGTAGATATGTACAAATACTTATGTGTAAGTTGCTGACGGTAGACAAAATAATATTTACTCTCACCTTGAGATAGAATTCAGATAACCACTAATTCAAATACCGATGACGTGTAAGTTATCTGTAAATTTAGAAGATTATAGGTAGCTATACATAATATGTGTAAATTTCCGACAGTAGACAAAACAATATTTGCTCTCACCTTGACATAGCATTCAGATAACCGATAGTTCAAATACCGATGGCGTGTGAGTTCTTTATAAATTTTGTAGATTATAGGTCTATATTTTCAAATAAGTGTAAGTTGCTGGCCGTAGACAAAAAAAATATATGCTCTCACCTTGACATAGAATTCAGATAACCGCAGGTTTAAATACCGGTGACTTGTGAGTTATTTGTAAATTTTATAGAATATATATATATATATATGAGTATATATATATATATATATATATATATATATATATATATATATATATATACATATATACATATATATATATATATATATATATATATATATATATATATATATATACATATATATTACATACGTGTAAGTTATCTGTAAATATTGTTGTCCGTGCCATAATCTTTCTATAATCATAAAACTTAATAATAATTATTTAACTTAATAATCGATTAGAAGGAAATTTACTTTAGAAAGTTTTAAAATGAAGCGTTTTTTATTCTTGAAAAGTCCTGTTACTAAATAAACTAACTAAAACATTTTGTAAATTTTTTTTTTCAGTACAGGTTTCAGTTCAGGTTATAGATACTTAAGTAACAAACTGACACATATGTGCCCATAAACCTTTTTCAAAAAGCTTATCAAAATATAAAACAATTTGATCAACTTTAAAATTTATTTAAACGGGTAAAATGCCCGAAACACTGTTAATTCTTTAATATATACCTAAAGTTTGCAATTGCGTAAAAATAGTTTCGACCCAGACAATGCCTTATGAAATAGTTAATTATTATCTGTTTTAGGTTTGTACTAATATTTCTCCTAATAATTACCTTACGCTTTGCTTGTCGTCCTTCCTCATAGGTTTATATTTTTATACACTCTTGCATCCCGGGTGGTTTTGATTTTGTCGTATTATTAACCAAATATTTTTAAGAGGTTGTATTAATTGTAATTGTTACTGGCAGGTATAGTGTATTCTGGCACATAAAAACGAATGTTCTAAATTTAAAATTTATTCTTTTTGAATGAAAATTCTCTTTTACTGACAAAAACGTATTTTTTGGCGGTAAATGAAATCCAACTCTTATTAAGTTCTTTTTCATTTGTTACGTTTTTTATTTTAAGGAATAAATTTTAATTAAATATCTGCTGTTTGCTGCAATAGTTCACTTCTGTTTGCTGTTCTCATTATGGTTGAAAAAATTATAAGAGTTAGTAAAATTATTGCGTTGCTTGAAGAAGGCTGTAGCCAATGTTATGTGCCTCAGCAGTATAATGCGAGCCGTTCCACCGTCCAAAGTACCTGGCAACGATACCAAGAAACAGGCTCCGTCAGTAGAAGGCCCGGTTATGGAAGAAAACGGTGCAATGAACCACGGGACGACCGCTTCATAGCCAGTCAAGCGCTACGAAATCGTCAAGTTACGTACGTGGATCTCAAACAGAACCTCGAGGACGTCAGAGGTACACGAGTAAGCCTATGGACAGTCAGAAGGAGTCAGGTCATCAATATACGTAGCTGTCGCCAAGCTCGGGGCCCTACATTGCTCCGTGAGCATCGAGTTGTCAGATTGAGATTCGCTTAAAAATTTTTCGTTATGGACTCAACAAGACTGGAATAGTGTTTTATTCCCCGATGAAGCTCGTATATCGATTAGTAGTGAGGATTGACGTCGGCGAGTCTTACGAAACCCTGGAGAACGCTTCGCAGAAGTGTGCTTTGAGGAAATCACCCTTATGGTGGAGGCTCCGTAATATTCTGGGCTGGTATAAATTCAGATGACCGTAACGAGTTAGTTTTTATTGAAAATGGCACAATTAATGCGCAAAGGTACATAACAGAGGTTCTTATTCTTCATGCCCAACCCGTATTAACAGCAGTTGGAGGCGAGTCCATTTTTATGGACGATAACGCTCGCGCCCACCGTTCTAGAGACGTTGATGCATATATGCAGGAGGCCGGAATCGGTCGGTTAGACTGGCCAGCTAGAAGTCCCGACCTCGATCCGATAGAAGAGATATGGGATAATCTTAAACGATGCGTCAGGGCCGTAAAACCAGCTCCAGAAAACATTCAGGCCCTTAAAAATGTGATCGTCGCAGAATGGGAATGTATTCCTCAGGAAATGAAAAAAAAACGTCGTCGAAAGCACGCCTAGCAGATTAAGCGCATTGATTTTAGCTAGAGGAAGTCATACTCGTTAATAAATTTTCAAATTTTATATTAAATTAATAAAAAATATTCAAAAATAAACTTTAGCCATTTTTAATGTACCAGTATGAAAACGCTCGTATGTGAACTTTACATCGTTTTTTTTATTTATTCGCATTTTTAATGACTAAAGTAGTTAAAAACGATATCTCAATGATAAATAACAATATTCTCATCATATCGTCATATAAAATGCATCAAATAATAATAAAATAACTCTGATATGGTTTATTCCTATAAGTGCCCGTTTTTTTTTGCAAAAGAGTATATATGATAACTGAATCTCGACTTATCCAAATTAAATGTTAACCAAAATATAATTTGTTAAAGTATTGTAATATACTTATTAGGTAAATAAACTGAATAAAACTACAATAATGTTTATGCAACTTAATAGAATCCAGCGTAATTTCAAACTTTCTGATATTAATGTTTAATTTTTTTTTATTTCACTTTAAAGAGATATCAAGAACTCCTGTTTTCATTCTTATAAGCCGTAACTTATGTAAAGTATTTGTTTAAAAAATATATTCACCTTTTTATTCCTGAAAGTCAACATTGTATATAATACGTTATGAGAAATACGTTACTGCCAATCTAACCGGTAGCGATACATAAAACCTGGGTAGTTTCATTATAATTAAACATCTTTGTATTTCACAGTGACAAATGTTATAAAGAATCTTGATAAATATACCCAGGAAGTAGTTGGTTCAAAAGGAATTATTTAATATACGGATATCCACATTTATGTATTTACAACTTTAACTATCCAGGTTGCTCGATTGCCAAATAATATGATACTTCGTGTAAACGCATCGACATCAGATTCTACTTAACACTAAATATAGTATTATTATTGGTTTCTCCTATTTACTTTGAATCGTCAGAAATCTTTCACACATTAATTATTATATAAGCTAACATGAACATAATTCGCTGCATAGACCACATTATATTTGTTTGATGGGCTGAATGGTGATGCGGTGAATACAAATACCTCGCTCTGTCAAACTCGGTGTAAAAACCTCGTTATATCAATACTGGAGGGGGAATACCTCATTTAGTTACCACACGTTAGTAACTGTAAAGCTTGTATGCACAACTTTAGCCAGCTACGACGCATATGTTTGTATTAAGCCGCAAGTCAGTCGCTAGCTGATGTCAGCCAGCCACGACTAAATGCTTCAGGTCGACTGCAAATTCAGAAAGTGCGCAGCGTTCGTAGCACCATCATTATCGTTTACAAGACTTAGAGATAATCAAAATTAAATACTGACTCAAAATATTAATTAATTATATAATAAGTTACTAAGTTAGCTTAGCAGTATTTGTAGTAGAAAGAATTGTTTTTTAGTATACACTAAATCGAAATGAAATAACTTGTCCGCCCACAGAATAATGGCACTGCATTTTTATATTTTCCTTTCATTTCACAAGGTTTTAACTCTGGTGTTAGGTAGATTTCAATTCTCTAGATCAAAACAACAGTTTTAGATAAAAAAAATAGTTACGATGTTTACATTTGAACGGAAACTACAGGTAATTTTGCACACCGACTTTATTATTCGAACGTATATAAATATTAAACAAAACGTTTAACTAAATTGATTTAATAATTTTGGACCATAAAAAGGACATAAATTAACTTAATAATTATGGGCCCCAAAAAGGAAATAAATTCTCTGTAACATAAAAATCATTACATATTCAAATTATAATTACATTCTTTAGAACACTTGTAATTTTTTCTGCAATCTATAGTTCATCATTTTTCGTTAAAAATCACATAAATGTAAAAGTTTAAATAAATGGAAACCACCGCATGATATTATAATATAATATTAGCAAGTAACCTACTCCACCTAATTAGAAGATGCCAAAAACATATTTAAGATAATAATTATCGCTTTTCCTAATCTCATCTCATTATATCTTAAACACCTTTGAAACTTCATACTACTGCAAAAAATCCCTACCAAGTCTAATAAGTATACATTTACGGAGTTGAAACAATAACAATATAAAAAACATTCAAATCAAATAGTAAAATAACTCAAGAAATCAAGAAATTAAATATACAAAACATGACTTTTCTCGAAAAAAAGTAAAAAAGGCAATAATACCTTAACCTTTCCCGAACTTCGTTCAATATTTTTCCTGGTCTTCTTTTAATATTCATACATGTTGCTAAATTATACATATTCATGTCTTAATGCTAAACTCTACACTGTTAATTAAAAAATATTAGCTTTGACATGCACACAGTTATATAATTCGAAGAAAATTCAGTGATCGGGTAAACATGTTTCCACCTGTTTCATTAAATCAGAAGCACCAAAAAGGTTTAATCATGAGGACCCTCTAAAAACAGAGATTGAATATGATAAAACAGAGATTTAATATAGGGAGATAATATGCGCTAGGAGTTAAATTTACATCCTTTTTTTTTTGTTTTCAAGATGAAATTTTTTTCACCTGCTGATTATTGTCATAGTCAAATGAATATCAAGTGCGATCAATACTTAAAATAGAAAATGAGAGGGAAATATAGGATAATGTTGTTTTTATTTTCATGTTTTGCTTCTATTTAAAAAATGGTCTCTATCTCTCTCTGTCCCTGTTTCGCTCTCCTCTTCCCCCCCCCCCACCCCTCTCTTTCTCTCTGCATACTTATCTTTGTTCTGTTTATTAATTCTAAATTAAATAATTCTATACAATGAATTGTTCATTGTCATCATGATCATAAACAGAACTAGAATATAATTTCATAAGAATACATAGATTTTAAAACTATTTTTTTTATTGAAAAATAAATTATTAAATTCAATACTTTTAAAATGTTATTTTTTGACTACTTTTAAAGGTAGACTCATTTTCAACTTTTTTTTTTAATTCGCAATAAGATGGTAGCAACTTACGTGTACTGGCAACGAAAATACCTGGTATAAATATTTACAATTTGCTCTCTACCCAGCGATTTTTTATGACAAACGTATTACAAATAAGTTAACTCTCGCACAGACGCGAGTTTGTTTACATTGTAAACACAAAATGTTGCAACCAAGCAGCCAGTGAAGGGCCACTGGGTCAATTGTCCAGCAATATTGACCTCGTCAATGTCACAAATGTTTTCACACCACCCATTGTAAGCCCTTAAGAGGCTGATTTATGTCAGTAAGTTGACGCGTGGTAAATACTGCAAACAGCCACTATTTTGTCTGGCGTCATGGGTACACGGTTTTCCGTACAACACTGTCGTAGTATTTAACAAAAATTGTTAGAAAGGATTTTTATTTTATTGTTAGCGATTCCTCCATAATTTTTCAGTATCGAACCGTTTCCATTTAATATGAAAACGAATTGATACAGTGATGTGAAAATTAGTTTGATATTCATGAAAAATTTAATTTGCACAATTAAACGATTGCATTTAATTTGAAATTTGTAAAACAAAATTTGTCCGCTTTTTGCATAAAATTGATCTTTCCAACTTTTTACCTCTAAAATGCATTGAATTGAGTTGCACATTTCTAGAATTTCAAACTTTTTCCCTCTGGAGTGCACCCGAGAAAAGGTTCTAGAATCTAATTAGTAGTGATAATAATACAACTAATAAACATACAAATATAAATATATCATTAAATTATTATCATTATTATATTAAATTATTATTTTATTAAAAACGAAATGAATACCGTCATCTTGTGTATAATTTACGAAACAATAAAATTAGGTTAACAATATTTGATATCACCATTAATTAAATACGTTTTAAGGTATTAATTATGCGCTATAAGTACTTTCATGAAGATTACCATAATAATTTATATTGAAGACATTGACAGGCATCTAAGGCATAAAACTACAGTTTCATAATTTCATCAACAGTAGTTTCATCAGCATCCGTCAAATGCTATTGGTATGTTGCAAGCACAGACACATCCTCCTTATGACTTTATATACTATATTACACAGCAGCAACGCGACCTGCCCTAGCTTCGCACGGGTGGCAAAGATTTTTCACGCATAGACGCTTTCCATGTTAACTCTTCATGAGTCACCCCAGGAATGTAACTTTACTTAATTAAAAACACAGTTATAATATTTAAACTCTTCGTTTGTGAGATAATGAAGATCATTTTCGAATTTAATAAGACAGTTTTCCACAATAAGCCCTAGAAAATTTAATAAATTTATGTTTCCAACACTAAAACGTTCATTATGGATTTTCTCACTGACATTATTTTAGAACTTATTGAGAAAAATGGTGTTGTCTTACATTGTTTACATGTATCCCTTACTGCTTAAACAGGGAACGTCAACATAATGTTTTTTAATAGATGATTTTTTTTTTCTACTTCATCGACATTCGTCTAAATTATACATTTAAGCCATCGTGGTCCATCCATTAAAGAAAACGGAAAGAAAATATGTTCAGTAGTTACTGAAAAAACCGCGTAAATACAAATAAAGAAATACGCCGCGGAATTATGCTTTACAACATATACATTATAGATAAATGATGAATTTGACCTGATTCTGAAGATTAACATCTAAAATGGACGGCTAATGGGATAAAAGTCGACTTCTATCTGCATCTGAGATGATGTGACCTCTTACCAAAGATTAAGCAGCGATAATATAAAGTACTCATATAGACTAGATTGATATGGTACTCTACTCCATTATCCCTATAAGTGTCCCCAATTCATGGACACGGCATAAAAAGTGACCCATGTTTACACTGCTGGGACACGTGTAATTTTATAACACCTGTACTCTACCTTCTACTTCAACTATAACTCTTATCTGGTGGTAAGTGAACTAGTCATTTTGATGTCACGTTTCTTTTTGATATCTTACTAGCTGGGCTTACGACTTAGTTCGAGTGAAATTCGGAATAATAAAAGCTATTACAATTTGTTTCTCTCATATTTTATCTTAGGTATAAATTAGTGTCGTACCAAATTTCTATAAAATCCGTCCAATAGATTTCGCGTGATTGAGGAACAAATTAACATACAGATACATAGATAGTTAACAATTCTAAAAACAGGTTTTCTGGCTTTTATTGTCATTCTTTACGTCAAATCAATCACTCATTAAATATATTCCACCTGTAGGACTCTCTCTGTTACAATTTTATTATACGTATAGATAATTCTAATAATATTTTACTATTAAGAAAAATATTACTAAACGGA
Source organism: Druceiella hillmani (assembly GCA_039881145.1). NCBI lineage: Eukaryota > Metazoa > Arthropoda > Insecta > Lepidoptera > Hepialidae > Druceiella > Druceiella hillmani. The sequence goes on from JAYKKI010000061.1 coordinate 8,023,458, forward strand.
GAGTAGCGGAACAAAATTATATATTTCACTCAGTTTCGATCTAGTGGAAATTTGTATAAACCTTTTAAAATTTGAAATGTTTAATACTGTAGTCTACAGAAACAAACCTTTGTTTAACCACTTGTATTATGGCGTAAAGTGTATCGATTTTGCAATAGTTGGTAACTTTTAAATTAATACTAACCAGCGTCATTGATGGATATTGTCAAAATTTCTTATCTTTTGTAAATAAATAAAACGAAAATATGTTTTACATAAAAGCAAACCGTAATCAGAAATTTAATACTGAAAACTAATGTGGCATACCAAAAAATATATATATTGCACACCGTAGCAGTAGTGGTACCCAATCGTGGTAATCAGATTTTCCTGAAGGTCAGTATGAATCTACATATGATAAAACCTGAACTAAAACACCAAAATTAGTTTATAATATTTTTTCTCAATTTTGATTCCTAAAAACAAAGTAAAAACTATAATATATTCAGTTTATATATACCTTCCTAACAAAATACAATTTTATGTACTACTCGTGTTGTTTACTTCCATATTGACGTATATTATCATAGTTAATAATGTATACGATTAATAACAGGCATTTCATTTCATTTCATCTAGTAAAATATCAGTAAAAAGGTCTTTTGAAATGCTATTAAAATACTTTCTAATATTTTGAAAAGCCCTCTTGTTTCCTCGATGCGAGTTTCCAAAACGTTTTGCCTTTTCATTTCTTCCTCCTGTCTTAATTTTTTAATCGTGCATGTTTAAAGTTGAAAAAATAAATCAAAATATTTCATAAAAATAAAGATATTAAATTAAATATTTAATAAATAATACTATGAATTATTTAGATGAAATTGCATTAAATATCAAAGAGTATAAACAACCAGTTATTCTTCTTATATATCTAAAGGATATACTAGACAATATATTTACATAATTGTAATAAATAATAATATTTATAATAATTTAATATAAATACTTTAAATGTTTACACTTCTATATGAATCTAATTGCGTTCTTTCTTATTGGTCATTTTGAATATTTATCCTTTTAAAATTTGCTAAATTATATGCACATAAGCCTAAAACTATAAAAATTGTGAAGTTGTGGCCGATGAACGGACGAATGTACATATGGACAAAACAAAGTTGTAAAGGTTCTGTGTTTCACATAAAATGTGGTGCGTGCATATGGCCGACTTATTGCTACGGGGGAGTCTCATCCAGTCATCCAGAACAATTGCATGTGATAAATTTGTTATAAAACAGACTGTAAAACATCTAGTGTTAATAAGCAAAAACAACTGTAAAACGACCAAAAATGAATACAAAATTCAGAAAAAAACACATTTAGAAACAATTGAAATTGGAATCAAGAACAAAATTATTTTTAATATGAATTATGATTGGAAAAAAGGATGAAACAAAAGAGTTAAAGATCAGAAAAAGTTATTTTTTTCGGACGACTTATAACATAATACAATGAATGAATTTTTTATATCAGCATTAATTTGGTTCCAAAATGATGACGATTCAATTCAAACGACTTTCATAGTGTTTTTTAAAAAATAAAAAATTATAAGAATTAAGAGAAGTTATAGACCAATTTCCAATTTCTAAATTAGAGTTAATCAGTTCCCAAAATAGACATTTTTTTACATAATCATGATCCCACATCCTTTTCCGTGTTTTAATTAAATCCAAATATAATTATAGTGAACATGTCGAAAAACCAACTATAATTATAGTGAACATGTCGGAAATACGTATACATATAAATCTTCTATTGCGCCCTGAAATTATTACATACTTAATACAGTTGTGAGTTTTACGTAGGACTTACTGGGAATACAAGTTGAAACGAGAATTTCACACTTTTTTTAATAACAAGTTTTCCGACAAGTCCAGGTGTAGCATAAATTTATATTTCATTAAAGGTATAAACTTTCATTTGATCCTAATTTAAAGCTGTAACCCAATGAGTATGACCATGGCAAAAAAAAACAAATTTTGTTCCTGGTCATCGCGATAGGATCGATGAAACATAAAATACGTTTTGATGCGACTGTTTAAACATTATATTATTTGATAGTAATTTTTAGCTATGTATATAATTGTTACGTAAAAAAATTATTCATCAACTTCCATTCCAATAAAAAGTATTTTGTTCATTGTCTCTGTGTGTACTGACTGTTTAAAAACATTTTATCCTGTAGATTTATGTGTTCAACTTTTTGCGGTTAGCTCTTGGACTCTGACTAATGCATAAATCTGTAGGGAGGGTGTATTAAAATTTATAATTGAATGAAAAGTTTAAATTACTTAGTAGAATTTTATGCTAAAACATAATTTTCTGTTAATATCACAAATTTTGTAACAATTATATAAATAATATCAATATTCATTAAAGTTCAGATAGTATTTGAATATTGAATATATTTGGCGTTAATTTTGTAGAAATTCATTATTCACAATTAAATGAAACTACGTGATGTAGTATTATTTCTACTTTCTTTAAGTTCTTTACCACGACCTAGGTTTCGTTCAACATCTTCAGGTGGGCTATTAGCAAAGAAGTGTTGTAATACAACGAAACCTAGGTCGTGGTAAAGAATTTAAAGAAAGTAGAAATAATACTACATCACATAGTTTCATTTAATTGTGAATAGTGTTTGAAGAAAAATTTCCGATATTTTAAAGTTTCTATACGAAAGTTCATTTATTATTTTTATATATTAAAACGCTCTTGAGATATTATCGTAAAAAATAGTTGAAATGTCATTTTTTGCAATAGAATCGTAATGGTACGTTGTCAAAAAGACGCTAAAAAAGAAAGAAAACCAATTAGAAGTTTGACTCCCTTACCAGAATTTGACGCCCACGCTTATTCTTTGCAATAAAAGACGTCAGGTTTAATAAAAACAGCTGCTATTTTTTAATCTTACGATACAGACTAGCAACATCCATAAAATGCAGATGCTTGGCTTTTGAGGTGCATGAAGCAACTTTTAGAAAGATGTGGTTGAAGGACGGGTGCGGCATTTTTACGAAATTGGCCATGTCTGACCTCATCCCAAAAGGTAAGTACCAAACACTATGCCAGAACGCCTACGGAGCACGTAGCCCGTCGTTAAACCAAAATAACTTCTCACACCTTCCATCAGCTAAACAATAATGGGATTAGGGCGAGACGGGAGGCGTACCTCGTGCCACTCGCCGCAATATTGATTGACAGACTTACTGCCCGCAACCGACGCCTCAAACAACATATAACCGTTTTAATGCGTATTTCATATCGTAAAGACACGTTCAAACTGTGTAATTTGATTTTTAAATTCGTATAGGTGAATGAAAATATATAAAAGTATGATCAAGCTTGAACCAGTTGTTTAGGATTATATATATATACTTAATTGAACTAGGTCCTGAATATAAACCCGCGATCACAAAATTGTTTACCTTATTAATCACTGTAAATTCAAATAGTGTGAAATTTCATTAAAATAGTGTGTCATAAAATATATAAATCAGCATTATGATAAGATTACTCGTTTGCTCTTCTGTTTCTTGTTGCTTAGTCGCCATGTTATCGTTTTTCAGTCATTGTCCCTAGGCTAAAGAAGTGTGGATAAATGAATTTTGCTAACCCATAAAAATTCATAAATTAATATAATTAATAAATAAAAAATAAGCCTTTATTCGGAGTTGATATCTATCGACAAAAAAAATTATGCATAATTACTATTTCGATATAAAATTATATCTAACCAAATAATTCTATGCACTTACAATTCATAAAATGGCTATACGACTTTTAAATATTTTGCATTTTGTATTTTAATTAATTTTAAATAAAATAAAAATCATAGCTTAAAATATGACGTATTTTAAGTTAAAATTTTTAAAAATTACAAAACCGTTTGTCAACATGTCCGAAAATATTCTGGAGTATCCTTTGTGGACACCCAGATTACGGGAAAACTAAAATAAACGTTTTGTCATGTTTACATTTTCGGTTCTAAGATCTAGAATTTCAACTTAATAAAATATCTTAATTATAAAAATGATAACAAATGGTACAATCTGTGATATGCTGAGGCTTCTTTTATTATGACGAATAGGTTGAGAAGTATTGAGTGCTTAGTTCTCTTCCTTTTTTGTTATGACAAAAAGAAAGAGAATTACTGAGTGTATACTTATTTACCTATTTTTCTATTACAACAAATATATGGAGAATCATTGGATGTATAGTCATTTACCAATTTTTTGTTATAGCAATTTTGTCAATATTCCTATTTAAAAATACGTAAATTAAGATATTAAAATCTTTATGGCTTTCATAATACTTTCAAGAAATATAGCTAGGAGTGTGATTAGTCTTTCCCTGCCAAAATTTATTTAGCCAAATATTTCATTTAATATTTCACTTAGCCCGTGGGTTTTCTTCTTCTTTTCGAGACGGTTCGTAATTAATTTCCCACGAAGAGATTAATTTACATGGAGCTCATCTTGCTAGTAACTCAACCGGTAAGCAAGCTGAACCAAATAAATATAACGGATAAAAATAAGACCACTGCATAAAAATAAACCATGAATGTGTCAATATCCGTCAAGGCAAAATATTTTGGCATTATTAAATGCCTTTTCTACGCTATTTATTTAACGGGCTGAAAACAAATTAATATAGACTCTATTGTGAACGTGTCAATATTAGCTCAGAGTATACTTTGGACAAAAGATTAAATATGTTGATTGGTAAAATTAAAACGATGTTATGTATTTATTGGATAAATATATAAGAATAATTATGTTCACGCTTTTATCTCTAATAGGGTGTTTATTATTTACCAAAGAAAAAAATAAATAACATTATATATTCATCTCCGTGTTATGAGCAATGTGCATGGAAAAATTCAAGAAAATAGGTGAAGTAGTTAAGTATAAGAGCGAAACAACAAACAAACTCGAGTTTCTCATTTAAAACATTAATTCAGAATATTATCACTCTTATATATTTCCCAATAAATTTTAAAAAAAGTCAATGACTTTTAAAAAGGATGAAGATTTTTAAAAGTTTTTCTACTTTTGAATCCCGTGCCATATGTAAGTAATTGTTTTTAGCTTAAATTTAAAAATTTTGCGTTATTTTCTGACATACCTTACTTAAAGATATCATTGATAAATAAATAAAAACGGTGAAAATTAAATGTACATGGCTCTTCATTGTTGACTACGCGGTCGTGCTGCTCGCTAATTAGCTCGTCAAGAAACGATACTATCTAGATCAGATTTAACGGCCGCGTTATGTAACGGCTTAACGAAAGCCACGATGTGATTTGCTGAGTCATCATATTACAACTATTTACTCGATACTCGTAAGATGATTCGCAATTTTTTTTTCGCTTTCAAATGAATTTCTACAAAGTCGACATGAAATTAGAGAATTATTTTACGCACAAACTAAAATTACAAATGAAATTACTGTATATGTCAAAAGTGCATAGTATATTTCATTGTCGCATCGTTTACTATTGAGGTAAAACGAGGGTTGAGGACCGTGACTTCTAAGAATAAGTTTATGCATATCGTATTCTGCCATCTAGCTCTATCCACGGCTATATGGATGACAACGTAGCTAATTATCTCGTATGCGGAGAGAATCTGATCACACCAACGTTTGAAAACAGTGTTCTCTCGGAAGGGAAAGGATCCCTTACAATGACGCGGTTAAAATTTTTTTTTGCGTTTGTCAACTCTCTTCCTCATAATGTAAGCGAGTATTTGAATATTCTGCGAAGAATTATTTACACAGTGGTGAACATTTTTAATTTCCTTTGGGAATAGTCGTGAATCCGATGTACCGTTTATATTTCACTCCAATGCCGCGTTTCAAAGGCATGAATAATCTTAATAACTTTTCGCAGCTCAACTTTTCGAGCCATGCAAGAAAGTAGAACATAATGTGGTAGTTACTAGCTTATACGGAGATATCTATATCTACCCATATTCGACTGAAATGCAACATTGCATTTTTACCATCCTTATTCGAAACCCATCTAATATTATCAACCAGTCCTAAGTTTAGTATGCTAGAGGTTGCTAATTTCTTTATAAAATCAACAACTATGACTATATGTTTTATGTGTTTATGGATAGCCCAAGTTCTCTGATGATTCATTACTCGGTCATTTTCCTTAGGTTTGGTATACTTTCAATGACATTAAATTTTCGTATCTGATGTCAAAATTGGTATTTGGCAAATACCAATTGGTAACCCATGAGGATTTCCGATTGTGATGTTTGCGTGTTTTTCGGATCTTTTTATGGCGAACTTCCAACGCTTCGTCCGACATTTACCCTACCAAGGGCAAATACGTGTAGATATTATGTCAATACCATGAACCAATATCTGGTACACTGTCACCGGCATGTAATACTATGAGTACCGATCCATATACAAAGATTTGGTTTGACTTAACAGTTGACCGAATTTCCCAACGTTAATATCGCAATCACAAGAAATAACATTGAAAATAATTGTCATTCTTTTAATCAGTTGACGGTCACATACTGTTATACTTTAAGTAATTGTTCATATTCTGTCTTTTTTTTCGATTTGGTTCACTTTTTTGATGCCATTGTACAAAAAACTTTAATTTTGTTTTCATTTACAAGTGTTAGGTCCACATCAAACAGTTACCTAAATCTTAAACAGTTCGGAGAGCTTCTCGAACACCGCAAATTTTGCGTACTTTATGGCAGTCTCGCCTCATGTAAAAACTGTCGGTGTAATATATGTTACGAACAATACTCCATATATTTTACGAACCATAAAATTTCACTCAAGTGTCCGAAAACTTGCATTTATCATATAAAAAAATATGACTGAGTTTACAAGTACCAAATTTTTGTCTTAGACCTTTGAAATTGAAATATCAAAAAAAAAATGGAAAGAAAACTTTTAAAGTCTAACCACGTAACATATATAAACTACTGTAATTTAAACAGTAAAGAAACGAAATTTTGAAAATACATATCTTCATTAAACGGTTACATAGTAAAAAGACGAAATGCTAATGATTGCAATTTTAATTGCCAGTGATATTTGTAATGTTTAAACAACCTTCATTCGGACCTTATTATAACTAATTAAGAAATAATTATGTATCAATGGATCCTAATTAGTCATAATAATAATTCCAGAAATATGTGATCGATTCTTTTACCTTACGTTTTTAATTTTTCGAGCAACCACTTATATGGGAATGAACTACTACCTGGGAACTACTAGGCTCTATTTAGGTCTTTAAAACTAACCTGAAAGAATATTCCTATCTGATTTTTATCCCTGCCTTAGGTTTATCTTCTTCGATAGCTTATTCTATCCTTTTTCACTACCCATATAAGGGTTTAAATTATTTATCAATTTAACTATATTGTAATCTTTTGTCACTTTCGCCATTTTCACTGGTAGTCTATTGCAATCCATCACAATACTGAGTTCTTGAAATGTATTATTTTGGTTAAGATGGGATTGATTATTGAGGTAGAGATTGTTAATTTTACAATGAGTTTACTCATTTATCACTGTATGCTATAAGTCTGCAATAAGTAAGTAAATATATAAAATTATTAAAGTGAAAGTAATAAAGCTCAAAAATTAGTTGTTGCAAAAATTGCTTTCATAGTATAAAAAAAGAAAAAAGCTTTTAAAAAATAGTGACATCCACTTTGAAGAAAAGAGCGACTTTTATACAACGCGCAATTTATATTCCTTTCGGTTTTTTCAAGAAACAAAAGTGTTACAAATAAATTTTAAAACTTAATCAAGTAATCGTGGCTTATATATTAGATAATATCCAATGCAAAATTCTCAAACTCTAGGGTTATTAGTGAATTGGGAATTATTTCAGACCCAGTATTGTCTTAGTGATGTCATACAGAACGTTTATGGTCCCAAGTACTCCCAGTCTTTAATTACAGCGCGTGCCTCGGTTCAACGATCGGGCACTGGGCCGTGGAATGATTTACGGTGCATAAATCTATCGAGACAGCCAACTCAAAAGTGTAAAATTGATGTAAAGTGAGAATTTGATGAGCTTTATAGCGATCGCTTGGCGCTTTCTAGTACTCGTTTTATGGATACCCCGTCCCGTAACTGTCTATCTTTAACGTTAAGCCGTTAACATATTCGACGGCTGGGAAGCTGGGGCTACACCTTGGTGAATGATTGAGTTTTAACACATCGTAAGAGCACTACCAATCGCAGTTCAATAACGATTTCAGAGATTAAACATAAATTATTTTTATCCAACTCACACAAATTACCAAACGTTCATACAATTAAAATCAACATTTATCAATTTAAATGAACTTAAAGCTTTCCAACTTCATTAATTTAGAGACTGTGACACATCGTGCTTTCATGATTCTACTTTATTATTATTTCATTATTGACACAAAAAAATTTTATACAATCTTTCTGCGAATTTCAAATATTCTTTCCTGTTGGCTAATTTTATTTTCTAAAAGGAAATCCATCCATTTCTAAGATTTTCTCCCACCTAACCTTTCCACCTGTCTCTAAATCTAAAAATTAAAAACTAAATCTATAAAAAGTATTTATATATATATATATATATATATATATATACACATATATATATATACATATATATATATATATGTATGCATATATATATACATACGTGTATGTGTGTGTGTGTGCGTGTGGCGTGAGTGTAAGTATTATCAAAAATGTCTGTACTTGTTTGAATCCTCCATTATCTAATTTTGTTCCAGATTGCCCCAAAAATAAAAAAGCCAAAACTTTGAAGGAATAACAAATAGTAACCTCAATTAATTTGGTCGTTTTGAACTCTTCATATTTCACAAATCGTTAATCGTTATCTTTTCCAAATTTTACCTGTCAGAATTAACAGAACTGGCCTTTAATACCAATACTTAAAGATTACATTTACTTGAAAGACTTAATTTACTCGTTGATGAACACCTTAGCTGATAGTCTCAATTAAATCATATTGTTTCTTTAATGCATCTTCAATAATTTTGTCGAGCTAAAACCAAAATCCACCTTTGCCAAAAGCTTTGAATATACTTACTTAATCTTGAAAATGTACGCGTCATACCTGCCTCACTGAATACGGATTAAATATTATACATTGGATTAAAAATTATGAATTCGAATTTTCCCCAAAAAACTATATATCTATGTTTATCACTATATCCACCATATTAAACTATATATCCACGTTTTAACTGGATGGATATACAAAAACGGCATAGTATAAAAAATTCTATGCCTTTTGTTAAATATTTGAAGAATCAACCTGGACCACTATACCTTGATTCATAATTCAAAGCTTTGGATGCTCGGCTTTGGTTGAGCCTTGGATTGCGTTCTGAAGCCCTTTACTCTTTTTATTCCCAAACATTCATTATTGCAAAAGTATGCTGATAAGTAATTTAGGAAAGACTGTAATTAATTAAAATTAAATCGGTAATATGTTTCCGCGATGCGAAGTTTTTGTTATTTATTTAAATTCATTGTTGCAAAATACTAATATTTAAATTGATGTTAATTACGATTCTGCCCACTTAAATACATTATGATTATTAATTAATGTAATAAGTGTGGGAAACTTGTTATGCTAAACACTGTCTGCACTATGTTATGCTTTGTTTTGTTTTTGTATTAATAAATGTTATATGTCTAAACCGTTTATCTACATCAACTCATTTAATAATAATTTTTTTATTCAATCATTGTTTTTAACTAAACGATAATTAAATCACTAAATTAAGTGATTTTTACTGCCTAACACAAATTGCAAAGGAATAATCATACAAAAAATCATACCACCATTTTTTTATAATTAAACCAATTTCACTTATAAAAGCATAATATCAAAATTAATAAAAAATCGATCAATCTGGTTTCAAAAATTTAGTGTTTATATTAATTTTTAGGTAATATTACATAAATTTTGGGGTTAACATGAAAAAAAATTATAACATGATTTTGAGTGCGTAGTTTTTAAGAAAACCATAAATAAATTTAAAAAAAACTACAAATCAATACATATGCCTATTACTATTCTATTAAATTATTAACTACTTTATAATAGGGTTTCCATTCCACTTCCAGGGAAAATCGGAATAAATCTCAAATTTTTGTACTAGTAATTACTTCCGAAAAGACTATATCATGTAATTGTGAATATGAATAAATTAATTCTGAAATAATTAGTTCGCCCAAAATTTCGCCGTACCGATAATTAAACAAGTACTTTTAAAGAAAAAAACACAAGACGAAACCGAATCTTATTAAAATATCTAGGTAAATTACTAAGGTTGATTTGGAAGTAGCGTGGAATACAAATAAATATTTAAAAAAAATGGTACACTGAAACTAAACTTTTTTATTTACATATTGCTGGAAAACATATCAGAACATTCCATGATTTTCACACTTTTCAAATTACACTCCGATTAGAGCTAGTAGGTAATATTTAAATACTTGGAATGCAACTTAGTGACAATGGTAAATAACAACCTTTTGCTTTTCGACAGCATAAAATGTTTGTGACGCCAGGCGAATTCTGTGGTTACATAGAAATTAAGGTTTTGTTTCTTACCTTCTTTTGAAGATATTGGTACACAAATTACATGAAACTCACCATCACCACTGTATAGCTTGTGGTATCCAAATGGATAAAGAACATATGTAACATATCCTTACAACGTCATGTGTCATACACAATAATGATGTGAGTGAAAAGGATCTAAGCATGCCAGCTGCATTTTGGGTTTAAAGTTTAAAACCATCATACCTACTATAAAATAATGTACGAAGATATAATATGCAACATAAAAATCTAGGTTAAAAACTAAATATTTTTAATTATTACGAATTCCCTTTTATGACCATAAAATACTTCGGTTTTAAATAAACTAAACAATAATAGCTAATTCAAAATAATGTTTAAATAATTGTACACGATAATAAAGTATGCAACGAATTTCAGGACTTGTAATAATTATTATAGATTGCTTGTTGTAAGCGTTTTCACTTGCAATATTTCAATGTATCGTACTGTATTTTATTAAAGTACATAAAAAAAACAAATAAACCGTCTATAAAATTGTTAGTAAATTACCCGTAAATAATTATATTAAAAGCTATTAAAACAAAATACAGTCACGATTTCCTTTTGTCCGGTCAAAACGAGATTCGTATTTAATAATCAATGTGAGTACTTTTCGCAAACAATTAATCTATTCAATTATGGATTGAAGTTTACTTTAAAGAATATCAGAACAAACGCAACCAAAAATTGAATAAAAGCTGCGATACATGAGTAATATTCCGAAATATTCTCTTAGTCTCGCGTTAGAACCAAAATCGGAATCGAAACAAAACGAAAATTGTAATTTTGTTCATCTTTACTGACCAAACCCTATTCACCACCGCCGTTGAATTATCCACCCGCACTGTTTATTTGCTTATTGTCCGTACCGCGTCGCGCCGCACGCAGCGCCGCCTCGGTAAACACGGGTTTGACTTCCCGCGGAAGCTAACATCTGATGGTAATTAAGAACGATAATTAATGTTAATAATATTTAATTTAGCGCCGAACGATTGTTTGTCCAGCGTCCGTACATTGGCTGCCGGCACTATATAAAATTTGTAACAGTTTACGTAGAAAGGAGCGTTGGCGCACGATGAGGTTGATTCATGGAAACGGAAAGCAATTTAGATACTAATTTTAGTTGATTTCTACCTTACGTATACATTCATATAAAGTAATAGCAACGTCACCCGGTTTGATCCGGGTAGATTGAAAAATAGTTTTCGTACAAAATGGAAATTCTCTATAATCATAGTATGCAATCACCCATTGACCTTTAATACATTTTGTTTACTTACTTTAATACAATTCTCCCGCTCTGTTGACATGCATAAATCGGACAGACGTCCGCTGCGTTCACCTCACTAAAACGGTGCCTGTGAAAAGATAACCACTTCGACTAAAATTCGCCTCTTTGACATCTGATCTCGCATTTATAATCAACAGACAATCGAGCTTCAAATTCAGCAGTGTCGTCCAAGATGGTTTGAATACACGTGTTATATGAGCGAGTACCGACTTCCTTATCAACTTCTTCCTTACAATCTTTGAAAAATTCAACCTTATCAATAGGAAGTTCAGCGATATACTCCGAAAAGGCATGGTTGAAACAAATGGAAGTTGCACTAAGGAAACACAGGCTTATACAAATCAGGGAGAAAAGTAGTGGAAAGGGAGCGTGAACCAGGTGCTTCAGTTATATACTAGTCTCGAGATCACCTTCAATCAGGTGCCAGCTATGGATTCATTCAAATGATGATCACTTACTCAATCGCGCCCCTGTTTAACCTCATTGATCCATTTTTTCTTCTGCATTGAAAATCTTGATGGAAATCAACGAGTACAAAATCAAGAAATTGAGTTTCTCAAAAATAAAAACTTTGTACAAATTAATATCTACGAATCGGTATAAAATGACATCCGACGATTCACGCAGTATCTCCGATTGATCTGAAAAAAAAACTAAAAATGTTATTTATCTGTTTGTAGCACGTATGCGTATTTTGCGACTACTTACATATTCAATTTACGTTAAGACTTTTCAATTGAATTTATCACATAAATTCTCAGCTAATTTCAAATTCTTCAAAAACCAAAAAAATATTAGTTAAAAAGGGAGAACCTAATCTTAGATTAAAAAAATTACCTACTAAGTTACATCAACTCCGAGTCGATAGGAAGGTCATTTTTCCCCTTCATCATTGTCCACATTTATTCACAGCCCTTATTAGGACGAGCCTCGCTGATTGTCCTAGCAAAGTTACACACCTTGCTTGCAGTTGTATTATACGTTTTATAATAAGTTCTTAAGGTTCTAACAAAGTACATTTATAAGTTCCTTATTATTGAATTATATCAATATTAAAGAAATTTCTGAAAACAAAAGAGACAGCCGCGACCTGCCGCCTTATTTACTACCAATTAGAAGACTTATAACTTACTCAGTTTGACATAAATTTATGCACACGACTTTGTTATGTTTTCTATTACTATCGGCTTAATTAGACATTAAGATAAGTAACTAAATAAAATACTACAGAAAATTCATTAGCAAACATATAAACTTAAATACTTTATTATCCATTCGCCAAAACATCTGAACCCCTGTCGCCTTGCCTGACCTGATACATTGTTCGTTCTCATATGCCGATATGCTTAACTGATGTGATCTGCTGGTCTGACCTAATCCCTGCTAAGATAATTTTTTTGTTATTTTTACACATATTTTAATAATCTGCATAATTTTCACATTCGAAAGTCACTTTCGTAAGTTATGAAGCAATAATCTCATCATTTAGTACAGCAAATTTATAGAAGCTTTAAAAGCTCAGCATGGTATAAATTTACTCTTACGCGACTCCCACGTATACTTAAATGATTGACTATTACAAGTTATGACATTCATTTATCACTGTATACAATTTCGTGTTTCGAAAGATTACCTTAATCCCTAAGATTTCATTCTTTATTTCAGCCCTTTATTTGTCTGCCGATTGATAACATTATTACGAATAAAAGATTGCCTATATTTATAAGATCATACAACATTTATAAACGAACAATATTTTGTAATAACGACTACTTTGGAAAGGGAAAAATGACAAAAATATATTCTTGTTTGGTATTTTTACCGACTTCAAAAAAAAGGAGGAGGATCTCAATTCGTCGGAATCTTTTTGTATGTATATTCTGCAATTCATTTATACTATTTTTATTTAAAAGAGATTTTATCAATTTCAATTATTCTCTTTTTATTTGAAAAAGGGTACTATACCCATTTCGATATGATGATGATCTGGCGATGAAGTCCGCAAATGAAGGATGGAACTCCTTAACGAATGGCAGTAAATCAACTATGATTCAATATATTTACTACGGGTAGTTAATACTTTACAAAATAACTGCACCATTTACCAAGTCAAGGTCTGATGATAAGTTCTGGAGATGAACAATGGAACTCCTTAGCGGACGTTAGTAAATCAACAGTGATTAGAGATATTTATTACTAGTAGTTGTTACTTTGCAAAATAACTTCACTGTCGACCAGGCCAGACTCTGATGACGAGTTCTGGAGATGAACAATGGAACTCCTTAGCGGCCGTTAGTAAATCAACCGTGATTAAAGACATTTGCTGCTGGTAATTGTTACTTTGTAAAATAACTACACCGTCAACCGGGTTAGTGTCTGATAACGGGTCCTGGAGGTGAAAAATGGAACTCCTTAACGGATGGCTATAAATTAAACGTGATTCAAAATATTTGCTACTGGCAGGTGTTACTTTGCAAAATCTTTGCACAATCACTATCAACCATCTCAGTCTAATAATGCGTTCTGGAGATAGACAATGGAACTTCTTGTCGGTTTCAAGATGTTTGCTACTGGTTAGTTGTTACTTTATTTATTACTGTGCAAAATCTGTTATTGAATTTCAGAGATGGAGAACGTAAATTCTCAAATGGTAATTGTACTTTGCAAAATCTGATATTGGATGTGGGGAACAGAAGTCCTCAACAGCTAATAGGCCACTGGCGGCTAATACTGTCGGTTCGTTTCTGTGTTGATGATAACCAACTTAAGACGAAGAGGAAATTATCTACATATTAGCTTTTTCCCCTAACTTTTAATAATTATGCAATATTCTAAGAAAGAAAATAATTCAATATTACGTGTAGTTTGATGATTAATAATACTAATCACTAAAAATTCTAAAATAATATTTAAAAAAACCGTATATTTTAAAATATATTTTAAAATTTATGAATCTATTTCATATTGTGAGTACATTAGAAGTTAAGGTTTTAAATATACCATAAAAATAAAATTATAAATTTGTTTAGGTTGGTCGACAGTGCTGGTACCGACTTCAAAAATAAGTAATTTAGTTATTTATTGCGGATAAGTAGGTACTTATTTTTAGTTAATTATTTTCTACTTTTTAGTAGATACTTTTTTGAAGTCGGTTTTTTAAAATATATTTTATCATTATTATTAGTAAAAATAATAGATATGAGAAAGACAAAAGTCTACGAATATACGACTCACGGGTTTTTATCAGATAAATAATTTTCTTTTATTTTATTTCTTAGACTAAGACCAACAAAGATATTCCTGTGGATTGAACTGACTTTCCAGTAGAGAATAACTGAACTCAATTGATTACTAATAAGTTAAGCAGTTCATCGCAACTGCGCATGTCGGTCAGATTCATTTGCACAATTGTATGCGATTCAACATTTGTTTGATGAGAAATATTTATGATTTTCACCAGTTCCTTGTAAGACTTTTTTTGATATTGACATGTATTTTTTTAGATACTTTTGAATCTCTAGAATTTATGTTCTTTCGATATTTAAAGATCGCCAATAAATTTATTGCAATCTCTCTGTAGGAGATAATAATATGTCGATATACAGCATAAACAAACTATGATGATAATAATACAATACCAAATCTTATCCATCGGAGATTAGCGTTGGTTAAAAACATTATGTGTAAAGCAAAGAAATCATAAAGACATAAAGATTGGTACGCTCAGCGTATGAACGACTTTAGTTGCACCGTATATGGATAACGAGTTGCATACAATTTGAGTTTCAAAAGGGTTAACAACTAAAACACCGTATTAGTTGCTAACAAGTTAAGCCGTATGGCCTGTCTGTCAAAATAATATGACATATGAAAAACAACTAAATAGAAATGTTTCTGAACATATTACTGTCATAACATATTACGTATGACGTATAAAATACACGTAAATTCAATTGAGGACCATGAACAAAACTTTTTTGAAATAATTTTTCGACTTTTTTTCCGCGCCTGTCACCACTATACAGTAGTGGAAGGCATATAGACATAATTGTAGTTTAAGTATAAAAAAAAAGATAAAAGAATAAAAACAGTTTTCCTGAAATGCGTTTCCGCTCAGATGTTGGTCTTTTATTGGCGAATCAAATATATAATAAAACTCCAACTGGCTGATACATTTCATGTTTTTTAAGCATACGTTTTTGACTACGAATTTTATCCATAGTGAAGAACCACCGATCACCGAAACAATAGTTTTAAAAATCTATGTTTTTATTCTATGTCTAATTGTTTTTAACCGTATAGTCTTCTGGCTATGCCGCATGAACAAGCACAAAGCTTAAACGTGTGATACCAACTCTCAGCTTTGACTGCATTATATAGACTATATTTTGCGTATATCATTAGTATTAAAATAAATTATTAAATTTTATCCAGGAAACTATGACGCTATCCAAAAAAAAACTTGTGACGCACGAATGGAACTCGCACTACAAAGGTTCTGTACACATTTATGCATTTATAAAAATTTTAAAAATTTGTACGTAATATTCCAATTAAACTATTTACAAAATTATAATTTTTTAGAACGAAAATATATTTTCTACGAATATTTATAAAAACATTTTATGTAATGGCAAATTAACGATGTTTTCTTTACTTGTGCTGTGAGACCTTGCTTTTTGCCAAATTTCATGATTTTGAATTAACGGGAAGTACCCTATAGGTTTTGTTTCATCGTGAGTGTGGAAATATACGGCATACATCACCGTAATTGTTTAATGCATTGACTTGAAGCTTGATTTTTTATGGCTTCAAGGGGTCGTGGACATAAGTATTTTATTTTAATTTCAACTTGATACCTCTACATGTTTCTGAGAAAAAGACAGACAGAGGCACGAGGAAGTAATTCTATAAGGGTTCATTTTTCCTTCTGAGATGCGGAACCCTAAAAATTAAACTTTGATCTTTTCCATAATATCGGTACAAAAGTGTAAAAGAATAAATATATAATCCCATTTTAAATCCATGCAATAAACTGAATAATATTATGAAAATTCCCCTTGAAGAATTCAATATAAAATTATTATTAAAAAAACCGATTAATTCTTCTGTAATGAATTAATATATCAACATTGGTTTAAAACTATATCACAATTCAATATGATGATGGCTACCAGAAAATCTGCCCAACAGGTATATTAAATTTTTACATAAAATATGTGTCTCTATAAATATTTTGAAATTATAATAGAAACATACAAACTCATACGTCATTTTTACCGACCCTGAAAACGATTTATTAAAAATATTAATCGTCTTCGAAACGAGTATGCGATTAACGGCCAGATAAGCGCGCAACAAGCTACCGGCTTTAAGTAATACATTGGAAGTAAATAAGACATAGAAATCTATAATAACAGAAAGCTCACTAGTATCCATCAAAAGCTCTGATACTCCCCAATCAAACATGACAGATGGTGCACGTGACGTATTCATATCTACCTACCTGCCCGACCGACCCGATTCTTTAATTGATTCATCGGATGGACCTTCTTCAAACTCGCATTGTGCATTAGCCGATAGCGCCCTCCACTTCGGACCGCATTTAACAATAACAATGTGATGTATTACAATGAGACCTGGAAAGATAACGTAAACGTTGAAAGATTCCTCCTGTCTACAATTACGTTCTCCGTGTCAGGTTCGATTCACGATTGGGGTGATTCAAATTTAGTGATGGGTTTCGTCCGATGACTTTAATAATGTGAATCGGTGATAAGATCGTATACTCATATTTCTGAAAATTATTTTCCACGTCGTCTGTGGAAAATATTTTTCAGAAATACGACTAAATGGCCTTTTAAAAATAAATGACTTTATAAACTTGGGAAAAAGTAATTCTTAATAAAATGATTATGAATGTCATTACATAATTACCATTTTACAGTAAAAATCTATGTCTTTTAGTTATCAGATAATATATTAAATTGTTCGATGGACGAACGACGACTTGTACTACGGAATCGAGTAGAAGTCAAAACAATTTTTTTTACAATTTTTGTTTGCCTGTCTGTCAATTTATCTGCTTATTTTCAGAGTACCACGCAAAAACAACTAAATTAATTTCAATAACACTTTCATTGCAATGGCGCTCGTCTGTTTTTATTTTTATCTGTTTATTCGAGTAGCGAGCAAATCTTATGGAACGATTTGAATGGGAATTTCATTGTATTTATTATTAGCATTCAGATTAAAATTTAAGCTTTTGTTGCTGTTAAATATTCCGTAAGAAACTTGAATTCAAACCGATTCAATGCACTTGGTGAATATCGAATTTTAAGACTATCATTGGAATTCAGCACAACGTTCACGATAACAGTTACTTTTTTCCTGATCAAGAGGCACTTTTGAGAGGCAAACATTTTTATTGTCCAAAAAATTCTGCTACATTAATAAAAATCAATGCAAATAAGTTAATTATTACATTTAAAGCAAATAACTACAGTACAACTCGGAAAACGTGTTCGTACTGCAATCGTGAGCGTACTTAGATATCGCCAGTAAATTGGAAAATTTCGTTTTTATTTATTAGAAAATGACCTTATATCTAGTTGGGTTGCTAGTTGGGTTGCTATCTAAATTTGATGGGATGGTTATTAAAATTTTACTATAAAGGTTTGCGGACGATGTGACACTGCTTTCTGAATATTAGTAGGAATTTTGATAAATCTAATACTGAAAACTATTGAAAAGGTCTTTAAGGATCATATATGTCGTTGAAGTGACCATTGTGATAATACTTACTGTATTCATCTTTCATGTCCCTTTTATTTTTCTTTAAATTCCAGCATATTTTCTTACTTTTTCCCCTAACTTTTCCTGTTTATTAATAAATATTTGGTACTGCGACATCCATTATCTATCTTCCCAAGATTATAGTCCGTCTATTCTTATGTACGTTATAATATATGCATATTAAGCCATTATTTTACCGTGGCTTTTGAATATTATTTGTAGTATGGTTAATGTGGATTATTTCATTTTAGCGTTAATTCGTGACGTTTTGTGTAAGTGCAATTAATGCATACGTGATATTTTCTTAAAAAAAACTAATTTCTGAATTCTATATTTTTAAATACATATTTTTTAAATCTTTGTATTTGGTACTTGATTCAGAGTAACTGTGAGGAATGCATCCACTTCAGGAAAGAGTTCTCTGAAGTAAAAGTTACTTATACTTACCGCCTATATGATCTCCGTAACTCTTTGGTTTTCTGTCCATTCACTTAATAAACTTCTTTTCATTGTGGTATTTTTCTTAGCTATTGATTCTACATTTTCCCTATAGATATTTATTGATGTGACTTCTTTATCTAATTATAGTTTTATGTTAAAACAGCTGACTTCTTTTAAACTTATCCGCATTTATACCTTTAAATTTTCAATTTTGTCTATGTCAAGTAAGTATGATATACTTACAAGATTTTAGGGTAAACATAATACATAGGTGGGCATGACACATCATAAGCTCTATTAATCTTACTATTTCATTTATTAACAGTACGTGGCAAGAATTAAAGTCGATTTTAAATCTAAATATCCCCTCTCCTCCCCCTGCGATAACAAAATATTATTAATATAGACCACTTATTTATATAACGACTGAAGTTCTTTAACTATCATACAAACTCATTTTTATCTCAGAAATGGCATAATTTCTTTGAGATATATTCTTTTAATAATTAAATCCCATTATTATTATAAATGGAAAAGTTAGGTATTTGTTACTTAACCACGCTTAAAAGGCTGGACAAATGCACATGAATATAGTTCAAAATGGATATCGTTCTTCATTAAAATTATTATATAAACTACCTTCTATCTCCAGAAATAACATAATTCCTGTAGTATGAAACTCGGTGTTTTGTACTTACTTAATAATACAAAATTACCACTACAACATTTCAAGAGTTGCACTAAATATATATTAAATAGACAATATGTTCAATATTTTTTAAAACGGCACATTACAATAACCTTAATGGATGAAAAAATAATTTACGTTTCTTGATAAAAAAAATCACGTTTGTGAAGCTGCACGAAAAAGGTAATTAAGAAATAAATGAACATTGCACCGTTTATTACATACGACGATAACATTATAATACCTATGTTTATTTTCACGCATAATAAACACATCGTCTGCCTCTACCAAAGGTGATATTAAAAAAAATAAAGCTCGGGTTAAAGTCGATAGTTACCAAGCACGAAAAACGAGTGAATTCAACAAAACGGGGCACAAAATTCCGTCTTTGATAAAAGAAATATAAACGTTATAAAAATAAAAACTTTTGCCTTGAATAAAAAAATTAACACGTAAAATTCTCGATGAAACATCAACAGGGAATGAAAATAAGAACCTGTTTTAAATGCACACACTTCATTCCTATATTGCATCAAATTACAAAATCTTCTCTAATCAAAAATGGTCCATACGAAATTAATATTAATTACTTTAGTTCAGAGCGTCATTTCATAGTCTCAAGGCAAGCTGAAGCTGCCTAGACTACCTTTGACTATATTCAAACTGAAACAATCCCATATTTATGACATTCGCATACAAACAATGAATCATAACGCGTTATTATAACAATCTCCTGTTGCTAGTTTATCGTTCTCGTTCGAAATTAATTTTATAAATAATTTTAATTATTTTCTAGTTCACAATTAAATGAAACTACGTGATGTAGTATTATTTCTACTATCTTTAATTTCTTTACCACGACCTTGGTTTCGTTGTATTACAACATCTTCAGGTGGCTTATTACAAAGATTGGGATATGAATCTTTGTAATAACCCACCGGAAGATGTTGTAATACAACGAAATCTAGGTCGTGGTAAAGAAATTAAAGATAGTAGAAATAATACTACATCACGTAGTTTCATTTAATTGTGAATAATGAACTTCTACAAAATTAACGCCAAATATATTCAATATGTTCTAGTTTTTAAATAGACTTAATTTATTTTGTTAGTGAAATTCTTACTGTGTTACCCGTTTTCTTTGTGCGTTAAAATTAATATTTTATTAGTTTATTTTTGACGTGCATTTTCTTCATGAAAGTAAACAAACAATGACGACTCGAATGCTACTTGTATTTTCAATTTGTGTTTCAGTGGAAAATAGTATTATTGAGAATAGTATATCGAATTTATGTTTTAGTAAAAAAATAGTATAATTGAGAATAGTATACCAAAGTCAATTTTGAAACTATACTATTCGTTCGGAATAAATCTAGTGTACGGCATTTTCAGCGCTATTTTTAAAATTGGTCTTTGTGGCTAATCAAAAGTTGAATTTTAAACAAAATATTTTGCTGACCTTGTTTATTGTTCGGAAATGAATATAGTAAGTGGAATAAAGGTGAGTTAGATAATATAGGTAATTTGTTAACGTCTGGTAAGAAATACACTAATTCTAAAACGCATTTATCGTCCACAGTAAAACCACAAAATTTTAGCTCTTCGCGTATAGAAATTTGTATCAAGGGGCAACTAGCTATTGCGAATCGGCAACATAATGACATAAAAATACAAATAATTTATAAATGTTAAAAGATACTATTGCATTTTTAGTTAAGCAAAAATTAGCTTTTCATGGTCACGATTAAAGTCATAGTTCGGCAAGTCGGGGTAATTACATAGAAGGTTTATTGTTTTTGAGAACCTGCGATTCAATTATTGAAACACGTTTTCAATCTTTTACACCTTCACTGGCGGGCGGTCGCCGGCGCGGACGTTTATACGCTTGTGTGTATATCTATATAATTTGTTATATCAGTCCCTTTGCAACTTGCCCTTCCCAAAAAAACACTGCACGTCACTGCTTATAAAATGGTTTTATGTAATGGAATAGAGGATATTGTCTTATACACTCCTAATGACTTATAATAAAGTGACTATAAATAAGAAATAATTGAACTTACAGATG
Organism: Druceiella hillmani; assembly: GCA_039881145.1. Taxonomy (NCBI): domain Eukaryota; kingdom Metazoa; phylum Arthropoda; class Insecta; order Lepidoptera; family Hepialidae; genus Druceiella; species Druceiella hillmani. Next base: position 8,045,413 of record JAYKKI010000061.1, read on the forward strand.
TTACTCGTCGTAAGTTCAATTTTAAATTAAGACATGAAAAACTAATAAGGAATCTATTCTCGTGGTAGAAGAAAACTTTCAATTTACTTATTAGTTAAATGTTTAATCAAAGTCTGTCTGGTCTTCTATGTAAAAAATTTTTAAATTTTAAATATTTTCTCCATGTAATATTCTAAGCTTTAGAATAAAAAAAAATGAAAAATGAGCGTGACACAATCGTGCGTTGCTGTGGGCGGCTTACATTCAGGAACAAACAGATAAATATTTTCATTGAATCAATGCGCAAGCGAAGCCGCGGGCTTGAGCTGATAAGTGACGTGTTTAATCAAAAAATAAATATTGGCCATTTACATATAAAAATTGGTTTGAATGAATGTTTTAAAAATTTATGAACATTATGACAGAGAACATTCCAAAAATGTAGCATTTCTGGACTTCTCATTTTTTGCATTTGCAACATATTACAAACATATAGTCTTTTAACAGTTTTCGATATATCTCTTTATATGGTACACTATGACAGTAATATTTACGATGTACAGTTTTATGAAACGTAAAGCGATAATACTAATTACGTACACACTTTATAACTTAAAAATATCTCTATCGTTATCAATCGTAACTATGATAAATCAAGAAAAGTCTAATTAAAGCAACAAGTTTTAAAATAGAATTTAAAAAGTAATTTCAACATAAACTATCTGTCTGTCTGCCGAGCAAAGTGTCACCCACGGTGCTTTAGAGCAGCCGAATGTACACGAGTGAACATGACACATTGTCCCTCGACCGGCGACAGCGACACGCGCCGGCGCGCCGCCGCAGATGAGCGGGCGACATTCCTGCCGATATCGACGAGATGCGTGCATCAATCATCTGATATAATCTGCCGTTGACCAATCAAGTGTTTACCAAATATAAGAATATACAGTGCGGTTTATACGGACAATAGCTGAACTGCATGACTAAATTATTTTAAATGATGGTGCATATGGATTGAAATCACCCTTATCCAATGTGCGAAGTTTAAATTGAACCTACAGTTTAACTTTAATATTTTTAAGCACCACTTCAAAGACATACCAAAGTTCCAATTATTTTTTCTGCAATTCATAAATTACATTCTATTAGAAAAGTAACATAGTAATTCTGGCGAATTCGATATTAGAATCTAGACACGCCACTATTCGATAAAAATGTGTCGTTTAATAGATATGTTTTCCGCAGCAGCGTAATTTGAATCCAACATAAAACATACACACTTTTCCTCAATGTAAATTTTTTCATTGTAATATATTTAACTAAAAGCATCCAAGATACGCTTCTACCATCTTGCCATTCACCTGTAGCGTGATATTCGAGTATTCGTCTGTAGCGTGACATTCGAGTTAATTTATTTAGTGTTCCAGAAGAATACATTTTGTCATAATGGCAAAGAGCATAAATTATTTACTTCTTGTCATAATGGTAAAGTATATAAATATATTATATTTAATCGTTCCTAAATTTTACATCTTTCAGCAATTTAAGGATTTATTTGTTAACATGTAACTTTAGAAATATTATGGTAAAATATTTAATTATTTCGGTAAGAATAAGCAAAATATCCAGTACTCTTCTTGTGTCACTCTAAAATCGCTGCAATCTAGTAGCACAAATACTTGAACCAAACAAACAGAATGCGGATTCAAGTCAATAACAATCGAAAGCAGAAAAATATATCCCTGATTATAATTATTTACAATTCAAATATGACAAGAACGAGAGAAACATAATTTGTGTCACTGCAAATTAAACTATATTAAATTGCAAACTGTTTATGGACACTAACCAGCGTTATAAACAATGTTGATACTAAAGGAAACCGTCGTATTTCTTGCTATCAATAAAAATACACTATAGAACAAATGATGCAAGCCTACAATTCAATTTAATTATAATAACCAAGAATCAAGCAGAATAAATTCATTGGTCCTTTCTCCATGTCCTCATCTTAAGTGTATATTTAAAATATTGAGCTATGAATAACAATTATTTGGATAATGGACATCTTACTTTCAAATGTAACAAAAAACGCATATTTATCGAAAATATTAGAGTTAATAGTAAAAAGAAGAAAAGAGAGAAAATATTAATTCTCACTAAATTAACTGCATATAATAATCATTTTGTAACATCATAATTACTTAGCTCAATCAATAAAAATACCGTTTTGATTAACTATTGTATTTTTAAAATTAGTTTTCTTCGGATTTAAACAAAAGGGTTTTAGTTTATTATAGTGTAAATGTATGTTTGTATACATTTTTTAAAATTTGTATATTTTATGTGTGTGTGTTAGAACTAAAGGATATTATTTAATTTTTTTACAATAAAAATGATTTACTTTCGTTTTTAGATCATCATCACTAAAACTAGAAACTGGAATCATTAGTGCAACACTCGTAAATCTAGATATTTATTTTTTTAAATAAATTTAATATGCTGATTACTTTGCCATCATATTGTGTCATTCAGATTATTTTTAACCACATGTTATAAGCTGATTTTGACAATTTATTGTTTTTTTAATTTTTAAGCAAAATCTCTCATCTTCCGGAAGAGTGTAGCTTGTTCAAGCAGAGTTATGAATATGTATGACGGAAGAATCGCTGCAAAAACGGTTTATAAAAGAAGTACGTGTTTGACGTTAAATGCACACTTTATTCTGTGAGTTTAAGTGAAATCGTAAGTGACGATATTAAAACATTAAGATTGATAATACGAAGTTGACAAAAATAAATTAATAGCATTATATTAAAAAAGAGTAGTAACACTTTAATATACATATTATGTTATAGCTTTAGATTCCTTAATCACTTGTTTATTACATGTAAAACGTCATTTCATTTCGAGCCTTTATGTTTCTTGTAATTATATTAGAGAAACAAATATTTGTCTATCCAATCATTCATCTGTCGGTTAATTGTTCACGACTCATCAACTGGGGCATCGTTTTTAATTAAAGTTTTAGTAAACTTTAACTTAGAGCCTGAGTTGATTCGTAGCTTTATAAATCACTAACAATCGTCGCGGGTTAATCAGCTCAATTTTTTTATTAAAACGACTGAAAATGCTGTTTTTAAGCTATCAAGATATGTGGGAAACAATATTCCTCTATCTATTGGTATTTATAAAATGTTTCTTACAGAATTAAAACAATTTTTTGAAAATACCAGGTTTCATTATAATCACTATAATTATAATCATGTCTTTATCAAGTTTCATGATAATATTACACCTATTTATGCTTTGGGGACTAATAAAGATCCAAACACAGTTTTATGCTATTAACATTCCATGGAATTAGTATTATTTTATAATATTAATATTAAGTAATAACCTATGTATTACTCCACTACGCAAACTGTGAATAAAATAAAATTCGTATCTTGTTTGCAAAGTTATTAGATAAAAAACAAACCAATTTTCAAATTCATAATATTATATGTGTGTACAAATTATGCTATGGCACCGATAAACAGAAAGAAAGAAATTCCACGTATACAAATCCTCCTTGCTATTACTATCACCGCATGAGAGCAAAATGATATCTTACAATCAATTGCGTACGAGGCTAGTTAGAACAACAATCAAATACTCAGAGAACAATTTGAATCAGTGGCAATATCCACACGGACAATTACAACGGACAATCTGATCGATAACACATTAAAATGACCTTCGCTGTATCACAACCGTAGTATTAGAGTTATTCTATGACACCCATAAAATTAAGGGAAGAAGACCTGCGCAGACGAAACCGCGCACAAACATTTTGTAAATTGTTAAAATTTACCTCGCTATCACAGCGGGAAAGCAAAGTTTTATCCAGAACTCAATTGCGTTTGACGCTACTAATAACAAAGGTGATACGCTCAGAGCTCAATATTTTGAAGCCGATAACAATTTCTAAACAACAATGGACAATCTGATCGAAAACGCATTAAAACGGTCGCTCGCTATATCACGACCGTAGTACAATGTACGTCATAACTAAGTTTGACGTACGCGCGATGCACTGGCGTGGGTTACGATTGTGTTCGATCATAACTTTTTATTTTTTTTATCGAATAAAGCTTTAACACTTGACCACTATAACTTGCCATAATAAATGGTTTACGTGCAAGGGACTTGTGCAATGGTTACTTCAAATAACCCTTCGGTTTCTGTACCTACCTATAAAATAAATCTTTGGTAGCAAAATATTTTCGGCTCGATTTCTGTGCCTACATGTGAAATGAACCTTTGGTAAAAAAGATTTTAGGTAAAATAATTGTATTAAAAACGAGCTTTACTATATAATATATGTTAAAAGTAAATTTTTCTCCCAAATAATTGTTTACTTTTTTATCACTTTAAAAATTTTTTCTCACTTTAATCACTATATCCGCGGAAAACAATTGGACGGTATAGTAAAAATTGTAGAAACAAATTTGCAAACGTTTAGTTATCGAAATTGATAATTTAAGAACCTTTTAAGAATCGTTTTAAGGACCTCCCATAAACATTTAATCATAGATACATATTATTTATATTCTCGAAAAAGACCCCAAGGGCCATACTCTTCTACAAAGGCATGGCTTAGGAGAAAACAACATATTCCACTCGTGTATTAAATGGGGACTAAAATGAAAACCTAGAATAGAGCACTGTGCTGAAAAGCCATCTACTAAAAAGAACTCTTCTACTAAAATATTAACAAACACAATATATGATGCTAACCGAAATATTATAAAAACCAACTTATAGGTCGTTTATCAGACCTCTACTCACCTACGGAAGTGGAGTAATCAAAACAGCTTATAATGGTATTCGAAATAAAATTATTCACATTTCTCGTAAATACTATCATGTTCGCTTCATTATTTTTGCGGCTTCTCTCATTATCATCTTTTAAGGCCAAAGCAAGACAAGAGAGTGAGCCTAAAACCATTCCCGCACAGATGAATCTCATGTAGACTTAGGGACAACGAACGAAATTTTTATGGCGGTAAAGTGGCCGTGTAATAATTCATATCACAGATTATTCGGTTCTTAGCTGTTACTCTGCACATAGACGGTCAGATGAGAGTGGTCGGTCCTGATATCGATTAAGATCGGCAGCACATCTGATGACTAAGCAGCTCTATTTAAAATCACTCTGCTTATCGCTACACAGAGAAAGTGCCTAAAAAAGTACCTAAGTATAGTCCGCCTCACTCCCTATACGGATAGTAAACCGCAGTCGTCAGGAACTGAATGATCGCGATCGTAAAGTATAAAAAGTTAACGTTGCTTTAAATTTTGTCTAACGTTGCTTTAAATTTTGTTATTTGGTAATGTTTTTACACTTCTGAACAATCATGCCAATTAAGTTCCTGAGCGAAAGGTACTATTGAATTGGAAAACCTGTCAACAAGAAAGCAAATAGTGGAGTCGATTTTTCCATAAGAAAACATATCGCAAGATCACTTGTGGAAAAACTAGAATATCAATAATGACCTAAGGTATCAATAATAGACTCCTAACTCTTAGACTTCATACCAGTACCAATAAATACCTCCACTTATACCTCCACTTTACACTCCAACAATGGCAAACCGCAGTCAAGACAAATTGCATTATAATCTTTGAAATGTTTTGCACAGTAAATCCTCCAATGACCAAAATGGTTTTCATACAAGATTTCGATTCTCCAATTGACTCCCATTATCATATCTGGAAAGAGATTCTTGATCAGCACAGAGTTGGCGGTTGTAACTCTAACAATGCACTGCCATTATCTTTGTGTACAAAATTAAATTTCTGTGTTACAATGACCTTCTTCAAAATTGCAGTCGAATATAAAACAACCTGGATACACTCATGATTTAAGCATTGATAACTCATCGATTACGTCATTGTGCTCAGAGCCGATTAGAAGAATGTGTTCATTACGAGAGTAATATGATGTACCAAACGGTTGGAATGATCACCCATTAATAAGATCGAAAGTATATCTCTGCTATAAACTTTCCCGTCGAGTGGAATACAAAATATCAATCCGGCTGGACTTTACAAAACCTACCAACTCAAGTGAAATATAAAAAAACTTCATTCCTCCGATAGTGAAATTTTGAAACTCGTTAGCTACTCTAGACGCTTGCTTCAAGACACGTCAAGGATGACTTAAAGAAGAATCTTTCAACATGGGCTCAAATCAAAAATATGAGAACATAAAAAATTTTAGGGAAAGATGAAAGCATTAGAGCTACAACATTTTACTAATATGAAGCAAACTGGCAAGTCATTTCAGCGCGTTACGACCATTTTTGATCTCAGTTTAAAATTATTTTTGCGAATTATTCCAAAGACGAGGCGACTAACTGGATATTATAAAGTACTGGATCGTGGGACTGAACATTTTAGTAATCTAAACCCAGCTAGTTACGGAACGGACCTCGTTCATATTAGTTCCCGTCAAGCTCTACCCATATATCTAAGGAGCATGATAATCTACCATATTTTGAAGAGTTTCTTCAAGCTATTAAGCTTCTTAAAAATGGTAAAGATTAGACAATCTTCCAGCTGAACTTTACAAATACCGTTAACTCAGTGTTTAAAATATTCCGCTTGAACTCGTGTTGGTAATATGAGAGTCAGAAGTAATAACTCAACACTACAAAAACGCCTCTATCTGTAAACTTTATAAAAGCAAGGGCGATATATTCGACTATGTGTATTATTGCGGTATCGCTTTGCTCAGCGCAACAAGTAAATTTTTGGCTCTTATAATTATTCGTAGGTTAGGAGAGCCAATTAAGTAACGTCAGCAAGGCCTTTGATCGAGCAGGAATACAGTTGATGCCATCTTTGTCGTAAAACAATTAAACGAAAAAAGCCTCGAACAACATCACGATCCAAGTGTATATTTTATCGTACTTAAAACCAAATCTGCCTTTTAGACTGTTCTTCAAATAGTCGGTGTTCTACGAAATTTACTAATGTGCGTCAGTTTCGTGATAGCATGGTGGTTAGAGTACAGGACGAAGACGACTTCACCGGCTCATATTCATTAACCAACAGTGTAAACCAAGGTACTAGTACACCTATTTGCTACACCGGATAAAATATCTCTATATAAAAACTGACAACAATGTCTTTGATTTGATACGTTTCAGATCTAAACGTGTGACGCATGGGCTCTCTACTCTGGATATCTTCTATACAGATATTTTTCTATTGGCTGACGACGTTTGTAGTTTGCAACAATTTCCGAACCATCTAGGTAAATCCTGCAGAAGGTTTAGTTCAGTTGTAAGTATCCCCAAATCAAAGTTTCGATATCTAAACAACTAGATGATGATACTCGTCTAGATAACCAAATTTCTTCTCAAATGGCGAAAGCGGCAGCATCATTCGTAAAGCTACGAACACGAATCTGGGATTTGCCTGATTTACAATTGCGCACTAAAATTGCTGTACATAAAACAATACTTTTACTCATCCTATTTTATATCATTGCAAATTAGTATTTATATAAGCACAATATTAAGCGTTTCGATGCCTTTCACGTGCAGTATCTACACACTATTCTTTACGTGAAGTGTTAGGACCCAGTACCAAACTCTAGAGTTTCACGGTGCACCAGGATGTTTGATAATGCGTGCAAGCTTATTGAGGGCCAACATGGATGACGTGTTTAGTTGATACGTATAGGTGACTCCAGGCTACCTACATCTATGTATACCTTACATCTGAAGAAGGAAAGTAGTATTCTTGGGAGGTAATTTTTATGGTACAGAGATGTACTAAAACGCCATCATATGTGACATTATATTAGATAGGTGGAAAGAACTTGCGAAATAGAGAGGCAAATGGTGCAAATCTTTTTACAGGGCCATCCGAACCTTCGAGGATAGGCGACTACAAGACCTTGACGCAAAATGCCTTTTTAAAAAGAACCGCCCAAATACTTCCTACCATTATAAACACAATTCACTGAGCCATTGCATTGTACGTCATGCACCACTTTTGAAACAAAATTTGGCTTTGATAGTCATCTTTGCTCTCATTTCCGGAGCTCACAGGGTTCGTCATCGAAAAATACATCAAATAATATATCATCATATTTACCATAAGAAATTATAAACGCAGCTCCGTTAAGTTACGTGAAGTTAATTCGAAATGTGTTGCAGTAAGGATTTTCCTTTTTGGTTTTCTAAATTTAATATTATAGGTGAACATGGTAGAAAATTATCTGAAAGGTTAAAATATCCTTCTTCATATATTTTCAAACAAAATTTGTCTGCGTTATAGGAGAGTTCAACTTCACCCATCCTTGTGTATATATTGCATTTTTTTTTGCTCAGTCGTCTACAATGGAATTCAAAAAGCAGATGAGTAAAATTTCCATATTTCATTTGTTTTTTATTCACCGTGACTCAGTTGCCAACTGAACAGAAGATCGTAAACCGCGCTTTCTTTAGATGCCATATCAGAGATATTCTAGAAGTGTCCATAACATTCCAGAAACATCTGGAACAAAGTGACGGTTTTATTAGTGGCCAACATAATATTCAAAATTACTTATTGTATTAAAAGACGTTTTAATGATACGCTACGCGATGGTATTTATGAGAGAAAAAAATATAATTACCAAATCCCATACATGAAGAGGTACTTCCAAAAAAGGGTTCAAGATACCCATTCTTGATTTTTATTTCTACAAATATGTATCAAAAATAGTCCCAAAATTACAGAGTTACCATGAGTATGTCACATATATGTATATACGAAAAGACGGACAGACGGGCGTGACGAAATTAACAGGGTTCCCTTCTGGCCGTTTAACGAGAGAACGCAAAAAGTAACAAAGTCGGTTGATAAAATCTTAAGTGCTAAACAAAAATGTGAACGGACAGACATACAACTGTTGCAATTTAGTAAATCTCGCTCTAGTACGGTAAATGTGAGGACTCTTTCCACGTCGTATATGTGCAAATTATTCCCATTCTCTAACATATCTCCGATTATACTTCACACATAATGCCAGAAGCTCCTTATCTTTAAATTTTTCGTATAATATAATCTCACCAAATTCACAATCACTTAATTTCTAATCACTACGTATAATCTATTCACTCGCCATTTTATTGTACCGCCTAATCACCATTATCTCATAACTCACATATAATAAGCACCGCCAAATGAGCCTCGCTTTCAACATATAATGTCTTATATAGTTGCAAGTAGTGCATGTTGTACTCATCTTTTATATTACAAATATTCGTTCACGTCAGATTTATATGTTGCATCACATACAATCTAAATTTGCATATACCTTCCAGATCAAGAATCAAACATTTTGGATAGGATTCGAGATTGAAATCTCCTGTAAAATTCGATTAAATAAAAAGAAACGTTCAAAATATTTCATCAGGCAACTATTACAAAAATAGCGCAGCCAACAAGAATGCACAATAGGAGCAGATGTGAAACGTGGCTTAGAAATAGATTGTTTACTAAATTATTCATTCCACGCCTTATTCCTCTTGCTCTTATTTCTGCATCAGCATCTATATATAACTTTGTTCCTCTGCTTACAGCATAACCCCGTTCCGTTCCGTTATTTGGAATCATCGCCTGAACTGTGTTAAGTGTGCTGAGCACTTTGGCAGCTTAAATATATGCAATATGTCGTTTCATGCGTCCTATTTGCAGAAGTTATTTTTGATTGGGGATTTTGTTTTTGTTACTTTGTTCGATAATTATTTTGGTTTTACATATGGGTATTACCATATAATTTACCACTCCGATTTTTATAATATGAATTTACATAGTCTTCCAGCTATTGCATGTATTTAAATAAAAACATAATACTATATAAAGCTGGTAAGTGAATGTGTGACAACACGAAACGTAAATGAAACAAATTATGAAATTTTAAAGAAAAAACATATATCGTTAGTTCTAAGACCAAATGAACATGTGTACTGGAAGTTAATGTTAAAAAAGCGAAAAGAATTTATTCTGACTGTTGACGATTATTACTGCTCATTCAACAGTGATGAAATATGGCATTATTATTACAACTTGCAAATAAACTAAAATAAAGGGTCACTAAGAAAACTTTCAACTTTATCATAACTCGTGATGTTATAAAGGAGACGGAGAGCTATGGTTGAACAAGCTAAATGTTCGCAAGTAGATACATACTTATAAAGAACTAACTTCGTTGCCGAGGAAAAGGATATCATCAAAATTTGTATAGCTAATGAGAAGATGCGTCACAATTACATGAGGGTAAGAAAGCAATAGCACAGTCAGTTCACTCTAGCCGTTGTTGCGTATAAATTTGGTTTTCGAGCATTTGAATATCATAGTGTATATATATATATATATATATATATATATATAAAAATATATATATATATATATATATGTATGTATGTATATATATATAGTAAGTCAATAATTACATAACATATGATTAAACCTAATCTAACATTAACACGAAGAAGAGGTTAGCCCAATGTTTACAGAGGGTTGTTGTAGGTATAATTGTTACCATTTTTTGTTAGTTAACGCCCTCGTTGGCTTTTGGGCCATTTGATGACGTACGGAGCAGTAATGAAGAGCTTTGGAGAAGGGTGAATTTCTTATCCTCCTGAAAGTAATTGTTGAAAGCTGCGCAAACTTTTAAATTATATGATAATGTGACTTAAGGCTAATGTGACCGTGTGTTACGAAACTCCTTTTTTTGCTAGTAGACAATTCAAAGGAGTATTACTGGATCCACCTGCTGATGACAGAATTACCTGCCCTAGATGTGTATAAAGATGAGGGTAAGACGGTTAGGGCAGAGTTATTTTCCACTTTGCTAGATTCTCGGCTCTTCCATCAAGACGTGATACGAGTAGGAATCCATTGAAGCATTTACTACGGCCAATGGTTTGCCAAAAGTCGTAACTTCTTTCTTCTATTAATATTTAGTTCTTTTCAGTCTACTGAAGATAGATTCTGAGTGATAAATTGGTAGTAAAGTGGAAATAAAGGAAGCTTTTGAGAAAGGGTAAATTGTCTCTAGTTCGATAGCTGCTAACTCCACATTGAAGTTGCAGGTACTTGTTATTGTATACCTGATATATATATATATATATATATATATATATATATATATATATATATATATATATATATCAGTATAAACATGAAATACATTGTTCTCTGTATTTTATGACATACTTTTACATAGGCGGTTCTTTTCATTCATTTGCCACAAAGGAATATTTCCTTATGTCATAATTTTATTGACAGATGATCGAAACAGTGGTAGAAAACTTGACAAATGTTCAGTGAGACTGATTTTAAAGGGCGGTTTAGTATTTATTTATAACAATTTTGTATATATTCATAGATGTAACATTGGTCTTCTGGTCTTCGGCCTGGTGGTGGCTTATCCGTAGCCATCCCACTGATGCTTTCTGACTCTCTTGAAATGTTTCAAGAATCGTAGAGCTGACTTTCTCAATGGATTTTAGTTAGTATTCAAATTTATTTAATTTAATTTTTTGTAGGTAAGTTCTTTTCATCGCTTTTCAGCGCAGTGTTCAGAGTGAGGCTTCCATGTTAGTCGCCGAACTAATAGAAAACTCCCAGGTGCTGGAATGTAATACTTCCTGGAAGAATTGAGTCGAATGCTGTGTTTTTTAAGAGTCTGTACCTTCGGAATTTATATGAAACATGGATAGTAAGTACGTCAAATATAACCACGTCCTTAATCATCTTGCCTAAATCCACAATCGTACAGACAATAACGATAAAATAAACTTTTTCAAACTTGAACATGCATTTTAATGTCATCGGCCGGACTATATTACCTCACTCATAAAAGTGAAAACATGATTGTATTATTTTTAAACTTATAACAAAATGTTACAAATACTGTACTCTACATCCTATGAAAATTGCTGCATATTTTTTAGGTTATAATTTTTAAGGAACAAAATGACAAGGTAAAAATAATTCCAAAAGTTGCTAAAACATACTTTATACTTAAGTTTGATATCCCCATTCCAGAATGGTCATAATTACGGAATACATTTAGTCGCAGTAAATTTATTGCAATTAATTTATTGTCTATAATTTGACATTTATCACTTCTCGATAGATAAATATGCTATATACAAATTCCATAAATTGATTTCCCTTTCAGGAAAACTCGTCCAAATGTTACAAAAGTAGTTTAACAGTGTTACTAAAGTAGTTAAACCATTATCTCTCAGCACCTAATTCACTCTAAACTTGTAATTACACTGCGAAACTACTACGTATCAAAGGATTTAGATGATGGGAATCCAAGTCGCGCTCGGCCAACCTTTTCTAAACAGGAAGCATAAAATAAAATAAATATACGTTCTCAAAATTGTATATGAGAAACATAACGGACATTCAGTCTGATTCGTTCACATCATAAATACTTATATTTCTGCATGAACAAAACCATAACATGGAGCAAACAGTTAAACGCCAAGATCACTGTCGTAATAAAATTCAAGCTTTCCGTACTAAAAAACACAAATTATCATAAAATAACTAAACCGTCTACTCTGCATCACTTCAAGTCACGCAATACCTTCACAATATTCTCACGTTTTCTACAAACACAAATTGTAACTGCCCGCCTCATTCTTTGACACATGCCTACATCACGTATCAAACGCAACGCGACAAAATTTACGTCGCGAGCACACTCGATCAAGAATAAGCTCAAATCAATGTCAGGAGACAATATCGCCAATATTATTTACGATACTGATAAGCTTTTAAGGTCTGCTCACTCAATACTTCCTCTGTCTTTCACTTCAAAGCTTTCCAAGTTTTTAAACTTAAAACATATTTTTTATTATTACTCAACGCGTGGGCACACTCTAACTTTACGGCTTGTAAATGGTACCAGAAAAGTACTAAATGCGGGCGCATTATGTAATGTCTCATAACTACAGGTATGCCTATTCGAATTACTTAAATTATGAAATAAATTACTTAAATTATGAATTTATCTATACACATTGCAAAATTAAAAGAAATATGTTTTTATATATGTAGCAAAAAACTGTTATTAATTAAAATAATGGCCAACGCAAAGTTCTTCGTCAAAACGTTTTATCGAGCAATTATTTATCTAATCAGTTTTAAATTCATAATTAGACTTGATTTAAACGGGAATAACCTAAAATTAAAAGTTAGAAAATATAATTTTATCCTGTGTCTTGCTTTGTACTTTATAACGACCTTCAAGATTAAGTGACGAGTAAACCTTGAAAGAATTAGTTCCTATATTTTATTTATAATTTCGGTTTCAAAAAGACTCTAGGTGCTTTTAACATAGCAGAAAAGTAACTAATGCTTATTCGACGAAACCCATTTTGACATGGATTTTGCAAAACTGCAAAAAACATTTTGTTTTCTAGAAATTAGAATAACACAATTAGGATATTGGCTCACATACCATTGACTCGTGCAAATTATATCAACGAGCTAAACAACCTCTTCCCCCACCCCCAGAAAACAAACGGAATCAAAACTATTCAAAATTCATACACCATCCGACATTCTATCCATTGAAAAACTAACAAAATTAAAAATGTTAAGCCATTAACCTATTTAAATTATATACTTTACTACTTAAAACTTTCCAAAAATATCTATGCAAATGTATAAATAGCTTTGAAATTAATATTGCTACTATTTTCCGTTAAAGTCTAATGAAGAAACAAAAAGAAATTACATAAAAGAATGGACTGAGATATAATAACACATAGTTTCATGAAAAATTATTTATTATTATTCATTACTTCTAACTCCTTGCAATAATTTTTAAATTTTGTAAACAACATAAACGTTACATTTTTTATCGAATTCCTAACACTGCCTGCAACATAGATACATCGCTGTATCGATATTGAAGTTGTGTAGTGTTTCTTTCAAATTCTCTTTTAATGTTCCACATAATTTATTGACAATTAAACTATCGTGGGCTGTGAGTACTCGACGGTAATACATTTGTTAATATTACCGATACGCCCAATGTCGACGAAGAAGCCGATTGTTATCGATGTCTCCGTGTTTGCGATCGAGTAAAGTATTGTTGGGCGCAAGGAGTGCATGGATATACTGGGCAGTTAAATAAATGATTCTTCCGGTTTGTCTTGCTAGCCTAATGATGCGGCGGTGACTATCTGGCGTAGCATCTTTGATATAAATTGATGGTTTCATGGAAACTCGTAAAACTAATGAGCAGGAAATTCCGTTCATGGATATTTAGTGTTATGGGAAATCGTAGCGTTGATATTCTTTGATTTCAGAATTTTGTATTTAACATGCAATTAACTTTAAATTTTTCGATATATTTATTTACATTCTGTCACAATAATTCAACGAATGTGATCCAAGGAAATATGATTAAACGTACTTTAATAACTATATCTAAATATGTTACGCGAAGAACGCAACCATATGAAAGTAAAACTTCTCATGGGTATAAGCATTTAGTACTCCATACTTATATCTGTGAGAATTACGTACATATTGTACCTCATTGTTGAAGTGAAACTTCTTAAGGGGCGCCGCTGCATGATAAAATATACAGCAGTAAACTAGCGAGTGCGACCCGACCGAGTGTCCTATTATACCGTCAGTATTCGGGTGTCTCCGTGCATCTTCGATTGTTTCCGCCGGTTTGCTTTTGTACATTTTCTTAACCATTCTCGACGCTACACAAAATACATATCACTCGTGCGACTTGTTCGGTTGATATAAATGCTGCTCAGCACTAATGATAATTTCACTTTTTTTATCATAAATAGAGGAATATATCTAAAAAAGGTATTTAATAAATAAATTCGCTAGTTACTTTGTAATTAAGATATATCTATAAGTATTCTTACTATGAAGAAAGAGCTGTCAATTGGCTCTCAAACATCTGAACTTTTTTCACAAAATGTTTTTGGTTATTTATAAATTTTTAAATTTTTGTTTTTGCTTTTTTATTCAAAGTCACGTTTGTTTTTACATGGTCAGTGCTTAGTTTAATTAAGAATCTCAATTAAATCGAAGCTATTATAACAAGCAATTTATTGCTAAAACGCAGTTTGTATGAGGCAAATCAAATTTTGTTGTAAAGTAAAAAAGTAAAGCGTAATTTATTTTTATTAAATACATCTTTATTTAACGAAAATTCTTTCATTTAATAACCAATTAACGATGAAATTTTCATTGGTGGTAAGTTGCATTTGCTTTATATTTTCATTTTTTAAAATTATTTTTCATAACTCGTATTTTTCATCATTTTCTTTCTTGTCTTGTGTTACTGCCGCTCAATCTATATTTCTTTTATATAACGCGTACAAAACGTAATAAGTTCCACTTTTGTCGTTCGTTCCCTGATACACATCTTCTTTGCATTTATTTCACAATTTTTTTTATATTTAATACTTATAAATCTGTATTCATATTTGTATATATGTTGTTTATACGTAAAACAAATAATGGGTAATAAGTCAAAAATTTGTAGCAAGTAATTTATAGGGAAAACGCAATTTAATGAGAAATGTTTTATTAAATATTTAGTACAAGTTATTTCATGGTAATATAGACAAATTAGGAAAAAACTTTTTTTACCTAATACATTTTCTATTGTAATGTAAGGAAACATATGAAAATATTATTTTCAGAAAACTATTGTAAGGAAACATATGAAAATATTATTTTCAGAAAAATGTTTACGTGATGATTTCATTAATTCACAAAATTCGAAGACAGATCATTGAAAACATTGATACAATTGCTTCACAAATTGCGTAAATTAACAGTTTTGCTTAAGATAATACGCATGCATGTGCGCACGCACGCGAAATTCAGTAGATAGCCACAGATCATAGAAACCATTGATTACAATTACTTCACAAATACATAAATTAACAATATTGGTTAAGATAATATCTGAAGATAAGACACGCGCATGTACGCACGCACACGCGTGCGTGTGTGCATGGGCACGGCAAAAGAAAATTCATTACGGTCCCGCGATTCCTCACGCCACTTTTTCATGGTTTCTCAAAACTATATCAAAGTTACCATATCAAATGTTTCCCACATTAACAAATTATCGAATACGTTCGCAATACAACAATGAGAAACCTAGAAAGAAATTTTAAAGTACATGAGTTAATTTAATATGACCTACGTAGTGCAGCCAGAAACAATCGTAAAGATAAAGTGGTCTGTACCTTAAATACGTTTCCGAAAAAATTATTTAGTGGGCTATAGATAAAAATCTACAGGAAAAAATCGATATTTGTTATACATTGTGGTTCGTTTATGTACACTTTATATAGAAACTACTAGACGTATTGAAGACGTCTGTAATAAAATATTACTTAGGCCTCAGAAGTAAAAGTGAGAAAAAACTACTTCCGATTACCACCAATAGATGGCATTAGTCATAAGTAAGCTCAAACTATCAAAATCGGTCGGTATATCAATAGTTCATGCGCATGAATCCGTATGCACATTCTAGCATACTTCTAATAAATTCGATTTTACCCGCAGCTTTCGCACGTATTAGTTTTAAAAAGTGATTCTGAGGTTTTGGTCCAAAGGCAAAAAATTAAACATTCCAAAAAAACAAACAAATAATGTTTCATGAAAACAAAACAAGTGTTTTAATTTTAGGCGTATACCATTTTTCTACTAAATTAATATAAATCGGTTCAGCTGCAATTGAGTAACAAAGGTTTATTTAAAAAAAAAATAAATAAAAAATAAAAACAAGTGTGCTATTTTCTCTATTATATACTGTTTTTATTAGTATTTATAACCAGCATGACAATTTTTAAAGACCAGTCGGTAAGTAAGAATTTGAGGGGCTTATTTTTGGATCGATTTCGAACAGTAGCAGAATTACTTCGAACTGTACTTTTATTTCCTCGCTTAAATATTATTTCAAAATGAAAAATATTTCCTAAACTTAAAATCAATATTTTGCGCTATCTTGGCGACGATATCCCCATACTGATGACCAGTACCCATACTGATAAGCTAAAACAGCTTCGAAAACGTTATGCCGACACAACGATAGCATGCTTCCTTTCATCTTTACTTTTATACAAAATTAAATAATAATTGTTTCCACAAACTCTTTTAAATAATAAATTAATCAAGAATTTTACAGTTATCTAAATGGTCACCATTAAATCATTTTTAAACGTAGTTCAATCAAGAAACTGATATTTAACAACGAATGCATATGAATTTAGAAGAGGCAAACCAACTAGAACCGGTTACGTGAAACACGAGCAAATTTATTTACCTCAACAACTCACAAATCTTCGTTCTGAACAACACGATTAACGACAATCACTTCGATTAATACGACTCCGTATTACGTTTAGGCAGTCACGTTAATTATCTCCGATCTCGCCACGAACACTTAACCGCTAAGACAGGAGGTTTAACCGGGAATCTTAAATTCAGGTACGACCTGCCAGGCCACGCCTCCAATATTCAATTACTAGGGCCTGATTATATATATAAGGCAGTCGTCAGCTGCCACTTAGGGCCACATCGGCCAGGAAGTGACGTCGTAATCCGGTCGGAGGTTGCGTGTGGTGCGATCCAGTAATCATATGTCTGTTGAAAGTATTTTGACGGTGGAAGGTTGCTTTGTTCGTTTTTTGGTTATTATGGAATTGTTACGAGAGGAATACTTGTTAAGTCAAACGAGATTTTGGTTAAAGATAATGGGGTATCAGTAAATGAGTTTTTTTCTTATCTGTAATAATCGTATGTACCCCTGCCTACTCTTCTAACGAAACTATTACACCAAGATCTTACCATCAATGCTATTTATATTTTATTTCTTTATGTAGAATATTGCTAAAGTATTTTTGAATCAATAGACAATACGAATTATATACAAAACAAGTGTTATTCAAAATATTATAAAATATTGTTTTTTGTTAATAATCAGTCCAGATATCGAGATCAAGTGAAATCTTTTCATAGTTTAGCAAGATATTTAATTAAAAAATATGGTATTTATTACAAATTATTTTTAAAAACCTAACTTAATTGACAACCCGCAGGAAAGTACTAGCGAAATGTGCATGCGTGTTGAGTAAGAATTTTATGGAATTAAATTTTAACGTAACGAAATTCATACCAATAAATAATTGAATTTCCTTTTGCAAAAAATGTACTAATGACAAAGGAAACTGGCAAAGCAGGATGTCGCTTTTTATTGACTTTGTTACGAGAACTACCACAAATTACTTATTGTGTTCAGTGACATGTTAAAACCCACTAACAAGACATCTAATACTATATAGTCTTTAATACTATACAGTTACATCAACGTACCTCCAAGAAAGGGCTGTTTATTATTACAATAGACTAGTCATAGTAAATATTGATAATATGTACCTATGCATATTCACGTGTAAGAAATTATAAGTCAAAACCGAAGAGACGCTGTTATAATCAACAATAATGCACATTTTACAAATCAATAGTTCAAAGTAGAAAGTTAATACTGTTAGTAATGCATTCAAGGATCTACAAGCCATACAGGGAAAAGTACGTGAAAAAGAAATTGCGTCCACCGTCTACTAACTAATGTATCCACAACAAGCAATTAAAGAAAATATATTCGTTATTAATAATAAAGTAAATAAATTAGTTAAAATATGTCAGGCCAACATAAATATTGACTAAATAATATATATTATGAGAAGCCAATAATTCACATTACAATAAATTAGGTCTAAGAAATTTAAGTTTTATATTAGCAGGTCTAAAGTATAGAATCAATAGAGTCAACAAACTCTATATTAGCTGTATTTTATATACCACTAACTGAGTGATATAAGGTGCATATGTTCCTAATAGGGAAGAAAATACAAATATAAACAATAAAAAAGTTTAAACTTATCCGGCAATAAAGCAAATAACACATATATAAAACAACATATATACTGAAAAACACATTTCCAGATAGAAATTTGATTCTACATTCCTTCTTTTACTAACTACGTTGATTTGAACGTAACTTAAAAATGTTATCCAATAGATTCTCACATCAAATTTTAAGAAAATATGTGCGTAGACTCTGAAGTGAGACGATGTGAAATGTTTTTAATACAACTCTATAACTTCTATACATATATATTTACAACTTCGATAATATTCATTGGAAATAGTATATAAAATAATGATCGTTAGAAAACAACGCTTTTGGGACATTTTCTTTGACGTAAACTTTACTCACGTGGTTTTGCAATTAAATATGAAGAATATTTAGAATGATAAAACGTATTAAGAATTAGCAAATAATTTTTTATATCGAAAAAATACACAATTCCTTAAGAAATAACAAAAAACCTCTCTTATGGCGTAACAGGAGAAGGTTTCTACACGAGCAAAGTCACGGGTAAAAGCTTAGTACCTACTTATATAAATTAGCCCATAGGTTGCATTAATATAACTTCACATATCTATTAAACGCTGCGTACAGAAATACTCTTGAGCGTTTTATCAATCAATAAGTTTTGTTCAAAGTTTTCTTCGATAAGAAAAGAAAAATATCTCACTTCCACAAAATAAATAGAAGTAAACTATCGGACTGATTATTTTTCTATTCAAGTATAGAACTGAATTAAAGCTAAGAGCTAACGGAAAGAGAGCAATAAAGCTCAAAGCTCGGATGGTGCGGGTGTCGCATCGAAATTAATCTCCGACGACAGCGTTACGAGCGTCGCTTCCGTCACTAAGCGCGTTGTCATGTCGCCAGTTGGACAGTTTCGATGACTCGGCTGCACTAGACTATTGTGTTTTGTATGAATTACTGAATAGAAATTGACATTTTCCTTGAATAATTTAACTACTACTCACTTAACAACTTATAATATTTTCCAAATTTGCGCCTAGCTTATATTTGGAGTTCAGAAAAGGCACCTATTTTATTTTAAGTCTCATCTGAATTGGATAAAGTATCGTGACTTGTCCAAAATTAATTGTTATTCGCTATTTATGGTTAAAATCTATGTTTAAATAATTTGCTTTTGCTCTTTATTCCCTCCATTTAAGATCTATAATAATCATTCTGTATCCACGCTTTCACGCCATTAAAGAAAAGAAATTTATGATATACTTCCGTCATTTTTACCGTCCATTTTTTTAATATTCAAAACGGCAATCGGTACCTAAAATATCCCATATCTAAAAACTACACAACATATCTTATTCAAATCAATTTTCTTTAAAATTTGTTTTAAATTCTGCTACCTCAATTTTTTCACAATTTTACATACGTCAGTTAAAAAATTATAGGAAGTTCATACACGTTTAAGACTTTAGAAGCGCATATCTCACCAAACATAGTACAATTGTATTATATGCTCCGTGTCACCAGCTTTTGATTTTGACTTAATTAAAAAAAAATTACTTTGGTACTTCTATATCATTTAAAGGCCTTTAACTAACGATAAACCACACGGTATGTGCACTGATTTTTTTTTCATCCCTCAGTTACATATATAGCGTGCATCCCTTAATATTATTTTTTTAATAATTCTACTATTTCATTGTATATTGGGTCATAGAAGACACCTACCACCCAAATTGAATCTATATAGTGCCAATAGTCTCCGAGTAAAATGGCACGATGCGGGCAGACAAACAGACGGACAGAATAAAGTTACAAAGGTTCTATTTTTGCCATTTGGCTACAGAACCCTAAAAACATAAAAGTATGAGTCGGTTCGGTGATGAGTGTTCTATACGTATTTCAATTTACGAGTGCAAACAAGCACTCTATTTCCATATAAAAATGCAAATGTGTTTAATTTTTTTTAAATGATTGAAATATCAAAATGGTTCTTTGTCTCGTTTCTAAGCAAAACGTGGTACTGAAAAGATATGTTGTTATTGGGCTAAATTACTGGGGCTAATTACTGGGCTAAATTACTCTTGTTATTGGGCTAAATTAGTTTTACTCGAGTAAATAAGAACATGTACATGTATGTATTTGTTTAATTTATCTGGGTTAAAACCGTCCAATTAGCATTTCGTAATCAAATAAGTGGATCTTACAAAGGCTTCCACCGCACAGTTATCATATCACATATTTCTAATACTATATTTTTTATTGGTTCATGTTTAATATAGATTGATGCGACATTACGAAGTTGCCATCGACAATTTATTTATAACCAACGTAATTCGCAACATTAAAATGAACAAATTACTCTCGTAAATGAAGCCTTAGGAAGATCGTCAGTCATTTTTGAGAATAAATTCTTTTATTTATTACAACTAATAGTAGTATTCTCTATAATCCATGTTCTGTAGACAAAAAATACTTCCGTACGCCAAGAATATTCTCCGGTATAAATTGTTTATCGCTGTGGCTCTAATCTTTAATTCAGTACTATTTTACATTTAATTAAGCAGAATTTACAATACATAAGTAGTTTAATATATTAAGTCGTTATATATACATACATATTTATGTAAACACAACAGCCTAAACGTATCTGTGAACACGAAACGCATTTTTAAACTTAATTATGTATCGTGCCTATATTTCCTTTTACTACACACATGATAGTAATCAAATTCCACGTTTATAAATAGGTTAAAATATATAACTTGTATTTGCAATATTCAACAGCAACAATAGTCTATACTGAATATATTTGGCGTTAATTTTGTAGAAATTCATTATTCACAATTAAATGAAACTACGTGATGTAGTATTATTTCTACTATATCTAATTCCTTTACCACGACCTAGGTTTCGTTGTATTACAACATCTTCAGGTGGGATATCAGGTGGGATCTTTGCTAATATCCCACCTGAAGATGTTGTAATACAACGAAACCTAGGTCGTGGTAAAGAAATTAGAGATAGTAGAAATAATACTACATCACGTAGTTTCATTTAATTGTGAATAGTCTATACCTCAGTTTTGAATACTCCTAAACCAATTTACTCGTATTGGTTACGTTCCTACTCCAAAAAGCGTTCACGAAAAGAGAAAAGTAATCAATAGTTTCAAATAAAACCAAGTACAGACCGGTAAAGGTCCCGTCGTTATCCTCCTTACAAATATCCCACTTACAATCCTAACAAATATTCCAACAATCATTACCTGTTGATTAACATCTGTAGCCAGCAACATCCACCATTAAATTAACATCCGATCACTCTCATGCGTTAACTCGTAATTAACTAAATTCTTATCGGCCTCACAAGCTACAGCGGACGAAATTAATTATCTCACCGAACACTTCATTATAATGAGTGCACGCGTGCATTTAATTAATTTTAGTTTAACAACTGATATTGTTTATTACTTAATCGAAATCCGAAAAAATTCTGTTAAGGCTGGATTATAGAGCTGTATAGTTAACAGCGCATCCCTGGTAATATTAAATTTCAAACTGTTATTTTTATGTTAACGCGTTTTAGTAATATTATTAATATATACGAGTAAGTTTACATAAACTTTTCAAATTTCATTTTAACGCTCAAATAAATATAATATGGCAAAATCTCTATTTTTATATCCCAATTATTTAAACAATTTTAGTAGTATAAAATGTTAAATCAATTCTGCAATTTTCAATCGTATCACCAAAATACATTGGTTAGTGGCGCAATGATTTGTAATAAAGTTTGTTAAAAATGTATAATATTTATTTCTTAAAATATGAAAGTCTCTTGCAAAGAAAAAAATCTGTTGCGAACACGCTTTGACGAGCAACTATGTCCCTTGTTTCTTGGCTAATGTTCTTTGAATTTATATTTAAAAATATTCATATATTTATGTTTTATTTATATTGTAAGATATAATCAAGAAAACTCCTTTTGAATTTCTTAAGATTATAGCAGGGTTTTTACTTAAAAACTTATATAACTAGTCAAAGCCAATGTGGTATATATGGTCACCTCTCCCCTAATAATGCCATCTTTCCTAAGTATTCACCAAAGAAGGCCATACTGAATATTAGATCAAATCAAAATAGCTATTTCGAAATTTTGAGGTGCTAATACAATAAATATCACAAATAACATTACCCAACAAAAAAATATTAAAACGAGTAAAGCAGGACTTTTATAAAACAATAATCGGTACATTTTTGTGGTACACTTTACGAAAATACTATGACATGTCTAGATGTTTAATTGGCTGAAATATCTCGTCGTATTAAGTAAAGTTATTTATAGTCATATCTAAATATGTTATCCATCATTATTTTATTAAAAAAATAAATTTTATCAAAAAAATTATGAAAAATTGACGTTTAATACTTCCACTCTACCAAAATGGTATTTCTAACGCCATCTGTTAGATATAACAGGAATTAATAAATATGTACATTGTGCTACAGAACAAAATGTAATTGCATTGCCTTTTGACGTTTCTAGAAGTTTCTAGCTTCTTACTTTTCTGAAAGTTTCTAGCACATATGACAGAATATATAAACTGAACAAGAGAACGAATCAAAACTGTCGATAAAAGATCGTGAAATATTTAAAGTTACTAGTTATTGAAATTTTAATAAATTTGTTGATGAAATATTTAAAGTTATTAGTAAGTTAAAAGTAGGCTCTAGGGTAAATATCGTGAACATTTCTGAAACGTCACATTAACAATAATTAATAGGTAAGTTTATTATTTTTTGGGTTTTAAAATGTTTAAGTGCTTGTTCAGGTAATGTATCATTACTATCAATTTTATAATTTGTGTTGTTACAAAATACCGCTAAATCGTACGTTAACTGGTATTAAAGAACGTAAACGTAACCGTTTTTTGATGCGTGATGCACAGGAACGACAGGAGGAAATCGGGATGATTAATTATATTCCTCTAAAGGAGATACTCACTATTTTGAGTAAGAGTTAACTTTGAAGCTGCCCACAAAAATTTGGAATTAAGATTTTGTATTTTGTGTCACCGTCGTCAGGTTGATTTCCATATTGAAAAAGATGGATTTTGTATACTCTGTCAGAGATTTCAAGTAAAACATTATGTGAATTTATTTTTTTTCAAAGACAATAATACGGATCTTAGACCACAACCCGATGTATTGAAAATGTTAATATTTTTTGAGGAACAAACAATCGCTCAAGTGCACCTTGTTATTACAGTTTATCTATTTAAAGGTGGTGAATACTGATATAATCAATTTTCATCAAGGCATTACGAAATCAAGCCAGCACAAATATCACGGTTTAACATTAAATAAAGCTGTTGTGGATATTAAAGAAAAATGAACGTCTATTCTTTTAAAATATACTGCGTTTTCTGGAGTAAAAATATTAGAAGGATTAATATTAAATAGAAGATTACCTAATGATAGATTTTGTTATATTAAAAACTTACATATGTTAAGTGTAGAAGACAAGAACCAATTCCTTTGAGGAATTTTGTCAAAACAAACAAATTTAAATACTTTTCACAACGTCATACAATAAATATACCTAATATTTCTTATTAACTGACTTAAAGCATAGCTATTGATGGTAGGTATTTCGTAAAATTTTAATGTCAATATTATAATTTTTTAATTCGCACCTACTATTTTAAATAATAAAATTTCGCAAACTCCCACAAAGTCGTGCTTTTAGCTAGTATTTAATGAAAATGATAACACTGAACATAAAACTATTGCAAAACGTTACATTTCAATAATTGCTTTTGCAACATTTTGCGTATACAGCTATTATCACGCACATGTCGTGTACTGATTAGTGAACATTGATATAATTATGACTATTGCAAATTTAAAAGATTACATCCCTCGAACTAATCCCATACTGTTGAGCTAGTTAGGCTTATTAGTGTGCTAGCTATTTAGTATATTACATCCCAATATACATTAATGTAATAATATTTATACTTGATTATTTAATAGGCTAGGTCAAGCTAACCAGGACACAATAACACACGGTAACCATATCTTCGCCGTACGAGACCAGTGTGTCTACTCGGGCAAACTCGGGTAATGCAGCTAGCGAACATATAAATGAAGTAGTGATGTACGTATATTATTTAAATAAAGCCGACAGATTTCGTTTTATACGTTAAGTTATTGGGAGATTAGTTTATTTTAGTTCTTGGTAAATATGATTTAACGTTTAAACGGTGACCGTATTTAACTTTAACGACAATAATCGGATAATGGCTATTATTTTGTTTACATAATAATATTTATTACTAAATATTTAGAATATTTGATAGGGGACATTTATTTTATGGATCCTTCCATAAAATATATTATATGTTTCCATTAAATGGGAGAGTGACGGAGTATTCAAATGTGCTTAGTATTATTGCAATACAACTACAAGTACTTAGGTTAAATTTTCAATACATTCTATGTAATTCAGCATATTACTTTTCTAATAGAATGCAAATCTGTGTTATCAATCTATGAAAATTTAACAAAAAAAATAAAAGAAAATTTTAATATGGTTTTCTGAATATTTATTTTTATCTCATGGCCATTTAAATTTAAATAAAATGGAGAAGCTTCATATCGGGAGGCATTAGATAGCGTAGCATACTTCCTTTATGCACAGTGTAAAAATTAATTTTAATAAACTAAAATATGTAAAAATTAATTTTAATTAATTTTAATGAACGAGTAGAAATCACATTACTATGATTCCTTTCTCTAACATTAATAATATAATAATAACTAACATTAATAATAATAATATTTGTCACTATTTAAGTATATTTCCTAGTATATCTTCCGCAGATGAAAAAAAATAAGTTGGTTGCTTATGTCTCTTTGATTTACTGATACAAATTAAGAGACATAACCT
Source organism: Druceiella hillmani (assembly GCA_039881145.1). Classification (NCBI taxonomy): domain Eukaryota; kingdom Metazoa; phylum Arthropoda; class Insecta; order Lepidoptera; family Hepialidae; genus Druceiella; species Druceiella hillmani. The sequence goes on from JAYKKI010000061.1 coordinate 8,071,310, forward strand.
GTGCATTTATTTGTTTGACTATCTTTGCCATTACACTGTAATTTATTAGTTTGTAATATTAATACATAATCCTTTGTTCTCACAACTTACAACGTTTCTAGCGCTTCCGAAAATTTTCATTTCTGTTGAATTCATCACAAGGAAAATCCCCAAATTCCTGATCGTAATCACCGCAAGTTTCACATATCTGCTTGGCTTTCTTTATCTTTTTCCCAGTTTATCTACGTTTCTTGAGAGCTTTCTTACAACTTGTTTGATTCAAAAATATTATTTTGAAACAAATATTATTTGGAAACATATCTTCTAATTACTAAAGACAAGCAACGATTAAACACTTATGTATCTTAACGAAATTCTTTCTTTAATTATTCTCGTTCATGCTTACAGCATCTATTAGATGTTTCTTACAATCATTTCATCGTTTAGACGTCCTTGCTTTAATTCCCCGTTTTCTTTTCACACACACTTTTCTGTCTATGTTATCTTTTATGTATGACACTGTTTTGGCCAGTTGTTTTGATCACTAACCATGTTCTTGGTCTTTACCTGTCCATTCGCTTAATATAGACGAACGCTTTGAGCATCTCTTACATTATCTTGGCAATCACAATATTCTCAACCACATAGTCCCATCGTATTTCTGCATTTTCAATTCTATAACGTATGCTTTTTCCGGATATTCCGTAATATCTCATTTTAACCGCATTTAACTTCTTTTACATCCACAAATTTTTAAGCCTAATTATCAGTAATAACATAATATTATATGCAGACACCCTTACTTTCTTTTGTAGGCTTGTTTTTTTAAATCTAGCATTTTAACCTTCTGTTAGCCATATATATGTATCATTTTATATCATATTTTGTAATTCCGTTCATTATTAATAAATTTACTGAATATATTTGGCGTTAATTTTGTAGAAATTCATTATTCACAATTAAATGAAACTACGTGATGTAGTATTATTTCTACTTTTTTAAATTTCTTTACCACGACCTAGGTTTCGTTGTATTACAACATCTTCAGGTGGGATATTAGCAAAGAATCTAATATCCCACCTTCTTTGCTTATAAATATACGTTTCTATTTCTCAAAGAAACGAGTACATTTATATTCTCTAATACCACGTCGCTAATCTTTATTTGCTGTCAAAGTTTTATTTATATAAATATTTATGAGAGTAGATTAACATTTTCAATACGGATGCCGACATAAGGAATGTATTTAATGTTATTGACGATGACATGTTATCGTTATATCAAATCGTTACTGAAAAAAATTTCCGCCCAAAATTGTTACAAGTAAAATACATGAAAATAGCCGAAGAAAAAAAATCAGTCGTTTATTAAGATTTATTTCTTTCAGTGTTTGTGAAGCCTAGCACTTTCAAAATCACCTGAGCACTTAAACATGCGTCAAATATACTATTATTTTTTGTGTAAACTTTAGAAAAAATATTCCTCGTCTTAATTACTCTAACTATTTATTGAAAACTCTTTCAAATATTTCCGATATTTTACCGTTTAAAAAATAACCAAAAATATAATCAGAAACTTTTACCTTAGTATTGTTTTGACTTGCGGCAAATAGCAAATATTACAGCATTAAAACCCAAATATTTCAATAATAACAATAAGTGAAACATTTACCGTGTTTACACATTTTAAAAACGTCATAAGTAAGTGTCAGAAATTTAACAGATAATAAAAAACCCCACTCCGGTACAACTAATACTTTAATCAAAATTTTTGTTTTGAGTTCTGATTATTTTCTCATATATGCATGCAAAACATGCCAAGTAGTTTCGAAATCATCCCAAGTAGTAACTAATAACCACCAGTGAAGTCAAATTTGTCAATTAGATTAAGTTTTTCGGAGCACAGCTTCCAGTATATAAATATTTATGACTTCTTTTTAATTAACCTTGGCATTTAGTTTGAAAGTAAAAGCCACTTTAAACTAAAATAAAATATCCGTAATCTAAATTTAACAAGCAGCCCACCTCCATTTCGTACGAAGATAATTGTTAATTTATTTGCTTAAGTTTTCATTCATATATATATATATATATACATATATATATATATATATATATATATATATATATATATATATTTACATGAATATAGTCCTCCTACATATAACTATAATCCTCCGTTTTATTTTCATTAACAAAAGTATTTAAATCAACTATGTCTTGCACTAAAATTAAACAATCATATCTATGAAAAAACTATGCATGCACTATACGCAGTAAGTACCGAAATAAAAAATTAACAATAAAATAAAATAAGTCTGTTAACTGTTTAGTAATCTAAAAATGAGTAAAACTAACATATGTGCATATGTGCTAAATGCTCAATTAAGGAGAGTTTCTTCTTGTTGACATGAAAAATTAGCAAATATTTCAAAATGTCTCAGAAAAGAATAAATAAAGTTAGTGCCGTGAAATTTTGTACAAATTTTAATACAGTTTATTAAAAATAAAAAATACCATAAAATTTTAGAGCCCTATAAGAAGAGCGACGATTACAACGAAACCCGACGAAGTACGCAGATGGCGAAGTTCCAGAGCCTTGAAAAACTGTCTGAAAAATATCTAACAGTTTTATGATCTATATATGTGTGTACATAAATTAATCCATAAAGTAAAAAAAGTGATATATATATATATATACACATATATATATATATATATATATATATATATATATATATATATATATATATATATATATATATATATATATATATCTCACTGAACGCGACGTCAAAATGCGCATATTTACTTTAAACACCTTTTAATTTCCTTTAAACAACTGACACAAATGATAAAGCGTGATTTATATCTACAGAAAATATTTAAATTTATTGCGACATTTATTTTAAAAATGTTTAATAAATCGATCTAAATTTCACATTAATTTTTTTCGATTACTGAGAGAAGAAACTCATTATATTGTCTGCAGTTAAAGTAGCTTATCCATAAATCATAGATATATGCCATTACGGACTGTGATATAGACCTATTAAGACCTACAATTATCCCATACATAGTATTAGTGCATCTGCAATATTTTTTTCAACGTTCGTCACGAAAGCTATGTTGACATTATCAACTATATGTCAGTGATTATAAAACATATATACATGCTATATCGCATAAGATATTATGTTGCTTAATAAAACTGTATGTCAATCAGGTTATAGTTATTGCGTGAATCTTGAAGAACAAAAGAATGAACAAACAAACAAAAATGTCATCTTTATAATATTACCGGGGTGTTCAAATTTTCCACAGAACTTATAACAAATATTTCTTGTGTTACTCATTGAATAGATGATAAGCATTAAGGTATTTAGAGTTATGTATACACTCAAAACTTGGTTTTATCAAATAACCAGGTTAAAGCATTTAAAAAAACTAAATAAATCAAAAAACGAAATTATCAATGAAAGCAACAAAAATTTTAAAAGAGGTTGCATAATTTATTTATGATGAAGTAATTCAAATTTGTCAACACAAGTTGTTCAAGTGGAGACAACCTGAAGAGGTGAACAATATATACTTCGCATTACCTTGATACAAATCGATAAGACGATTACAAAGTAACTACTTTAAATTGCGAATTGTATTTTAAAATTATGAGTAAAATTAATTAAAGGTAGTTTGCGTTTTCAAAGTGACATTTTAGAACGGATTTTTTTTAACCTGTAGAGACAGTATGCTACTAGCAAGTGAATAACATTTAGATACCGATACTCTTACTTAACCTACAGGTACTTTGATCGACATTTTTGAACTCGAAAATTTCAAAAATTATTTTTGTATTTATTATTATATTTAACACCTTAATGTTAAGAAATTTTATCAATGACGTCTTAATGCTGCAACTTTGTAATAAAATCATATGTAATTTAAATCAATTTCAAGCTTATGCGATCAGATAGTTTTCAAATTTGACAGCATGCCACTGTGAGATGAATACAATTTTTCTAGCGAGGGGGATTTAAGGAACCTACATGGCTATATCAACAACTCCGAAAGACTAGGAAGAATAGAAACTGTAACTACACAATGGTAAATTAAACTAACGTGATATTAACGTTCTAAAAATTGAGTATAACATTGTTATAGTCATAGGTATAAAATTCCTCACTTTAATATTATGTGAATTTAGGTTGAGAACAACAACAAGTAATTATAAATTTGGTAGTGAAAAAGTAGTGAAGCTATATTTTATTACCAAATTACACTACAAATGCTTTAGTGAGATTATAAAGAGTTAAATTAAAGTTAAAATAAGCATTCTAAATACTTAAAAAGAGATTAAAATGCATGAAAAATTTAAAATATGAAACTGCTATTCACTAAACATTACTGAAAAATATTTGCTAATCTTGTGTTTAGTTACCACTTTCCTACAGTTATTATATCACATTAGAGTTATTATTAGTGTAGAAGCAACACATAACAATTATTAACACAACCACAGTTATTAACTATGACACATTAGAGTTGTGGTTTGACATAGAAGTCAGTGGAATATTTTATGTGGGGAATAAACAAGGCGGTGTACGTTGCTATTCCCCAGGAGTAAATCTTAGTCTTCTTAAGAATGGTATAGCATTTCTTTATGTCAAAAATAATCTTATACACACACACACACACATATATGTAAAGATTTATCAAAGTCACTATCATAAATCGAATAAATATGCACATAGGTATAGGTTTATACTTCCAAGTTGTATTATTGCAATCCGTATCGACCTTACCCTGTTCGTTTTGAATTATAACTACTTCAAGGTGCTGCATACTTCATAATAAATAAAACACCTCGTTAACCAACATAACATAAGCACACAAAGCTTACCCCATTTTCTTCGACGGATTAACCGGTACAACCAATAAATTCTCATGGTCACACTTAACTACAACAAATTACCACTAACCGCCTTCAAATTATGCTAACTAACTTTCGTGATTTACGACACAAGGAAATATGGCCGTACAAAGAAAAAGGAACACCGACGTAAATATAACTCGCCCGCATTATATTGCACTTCCATAAACGTGCTCATCGTTAGCTCGAATCCAGAAATATACATTTCCGCTTCAAAAAAGCTATTACGGACGCGTCCAAATATTCATTTGTATCTCCGCACGAAATCGTTCACACAAATTCACTCTGACATATGAATGTGCTTACCAATAAATAAAAACATGGACTTTGGTTTACAGGCAATCAACATAAATTCGGAATACAAAGGTTACGGACCATGGGAACCTTTAAATTACCGATCGACCGTTAAGCGGAAGAGCTGAAGATTTAAACGCAGAAGGAACATAAGAAAACGTAAATGCCGCGAAATCGCAAAACTCTTTCTATGTAACATTTCTTCGTAGATGTTCTAAGTAGTAGCACTCTGCTATATGATAATAGTAATAGATCCAGTTCACATTAAGTGCGCTGTGATCATCAACTGATGACAGGGGAAACAAGTTTCTTGACCAGTAAGTCAAGTCATTTTCTTTTATTCAGTCTTATGTCTTTAGGTCATAAACGTTGAACGTAAGTTCACAATTAAAATATGTTAAGCGTTTAATTTTTTTGGGACTTAATATGAAGGACAAATTAAAGATAACGTTTACATAAGTACATGAGTAGTGGAAACAATTTCAAAATTGTCGACAGCTTCACCGTTAAAGCCCATGGTAGACTGAATTTATGGATTTTATGCTTGATTTCATGTTAAGAACAACTAATGTTTTTAAACTTTACATAATGTACATGGCATACGGTTTTAAAATGTGATCGCAATTCAAAACCTGAAGCTGGTGGTAAGTGCCAGTCAGAAAGGTAAATTTCGTTTTTGATTACCTGCATTGTTTATATTGTTAAGGAAAAAATAAAATTTTAAAAAGCAAGAGTAACAAATATTTTGCATTTAAGTTACACCCACATCCACTTTTAATTTGGCACTTTGAATTGAGAAAAGAAACTATAAAAAAATAAAAAATAGAATAGACAAATTTAATTAGTGTTTTATTGAAATTGATGATTGACCCGTGATACAGTATAAATTGGATAAAGGGTTAATTTTACAGTACGTCCTTATTTATATAGGTAATAAATACTATTATTAAAGGATATGAAGAGATTTAGATGGAATATCATGAAGTTTAGATGGTGTTCATACCTGTGCCGTTGAAAAAATGAATATTGATTAACGAGACTTCCTTTAATGAATGCACATTTCCTTCAATGAATTCATGAATACTTTGATCCTCAAATGCACTACTTTTAAAAGAAATATATAACATAACATTGCATCGAGACGCTAAAAGTATAATGGATACATAAGTTCAAATAGAGTGTTTTTTCCTTAGGTTTTTCTTTCTAAGGTGTTTTTTCTTTTTTCCCCAAATGTTATAGTAAAGATGTATTTTATGTACTTTGTAAAATTAATTTTTAACAAATCCTTTTATTTATCAAACTGTAATAAATAAAAGGATTTGTTAAAAATTAATTTTACACCGCCATATTTAAATTATTTAAACCGCCATATTGAGAGTGTTGAGGTAATTTTGGACGAGTATATGACCAATTTGAAGTAGATTTTCCATACTATTTTCGTGCCAAATTTCATCCCGATCAAATATGAATTGCAGCTTCTGCATCATTTGCGAATTTTGTTATGTTCCATACCCACACCCACACCCACACCCACACACACACACACACACACACACACACACATATATATATATATATATATATATATATATATATATAATGTATCAACGTAGCTTTTCATTTGATGTATGGGAACTATAATGCAATCACCTCAAAACTCAAGATATCCATAATAGGCGCATTTCTGCAAAATTCAGATAAAAGACTTTTAGTATCTAGGATCCGCTTTTAATTTACCGTACCACTTGTGACATAGTTTAGACACCTCTGAATCCTAACGATATCCTAACAAGTAACTGTAACTTTGTTAACGCTAATAAATCTTACGAAACATATATAATATTAATTAATAATATCTACAATATTATCCAATTACTGCTGTAGGTACTAGTCAAGCCAGATTCGTGTTCCCGTCCCTAAATTTCAATCCTTTCTTCCACAATTTCATAGCAGATTTAAAGGTTTGATTTTACATATTGATGTCAATTATTAAAACGTAACATAACCAATACCCGAACAATGCTAAACCTGAACTACGCGCTCAAGTTTATTTCTCTCTTGGACTATTTATATATATCATATTTTGCGATAACTGTATTGCTGTTGAAATAGCCTACAGTTGTTACGAATCCTCTTAAACCGTTTTTGTTTTCAATCTACATCTGTCAAAATTAAAATGTGTTATGTGTTACTAAATATTTAATTGTAATTGCAATGTATTTTTTTATCATCGTAATTTATTTAATTCAAAGGTTTTATTATCTAATCAAAAATAATTTCAAGAGGTTATAGAGAATAAATATTTAAGATTATTGGAAGCGAAAGTAGTAATAGTGATAAAGACAGTAATAAAGAAAGTAACATTTTTTTTATTGCACGCTGCCTACGTATCCTCTGCTTTCCTGTTATTTATAATGAATCAAGTGACAAAATACGAAGTGAAAGTGTCAAACGACGAGATATTGACGATGAGATATTGAGTAAAGTATTTTTAGTTGAAACCGATGTTAAAATTCTATCAAATAATTAGAAAAAATAAGTAATATAAAAAAAAATTATTGAAATTAATGTATTATCGTTTGTGAAGAAAAATCTAATGCGTTAAGATTAAATCTTTAGATTGGAAATAATTTCAAAACGCATGAGAGTCATTGAAATGAAATGATATCCGTTTATTAGATCAAAACAATGCTAGAAGGAACAATAATTGTGGAACAATGAGAAAGGACAATAGAGACAATTACTTAACAAATGACCCATATCTCTGAATGCCGATCTTTCCCTGAACACTGTCGCCCGACCTATTTTAGTGAATGTTGCGGACTTTACCTTTCTCAAGCGACGAAGTAACGATTGTAAATTCTAGGAGATTTTATGAATATTCAGAAAATGCTGGAATATTTCTTGGAAAAATTAAAAATGTTATAACCCCATGCGAGATTATTGCTTGATGAAGATGAGATTATTGCATATACTTTGTAGAAGATTGATATTTAATACTTATATATATATATATATATATATATATATATATGTATATATATATATACATATATATATATATATATATATATATATATATATATATGTACACGTGTATGAATATATGCACATGCTGTATTTTTCCTTCCAACGTTTCTTCACAAGGCTGATTCCTCTCACCCAAAATCCTCACCGTTCCCGTGGTCATCATTTTCAAAAAAGTAAATCGGAAAAAAAATTTAAAATATTTATTAGAAAATTACTCTTTTATATTTATCACATCAAATTCTACTACTTCCAAAAAAAAGCAATAAAAACTATGAGAACCTCTTTTTCAAAATGTAATATCAGTAACAAAAACGGCTCAAGATTGCTAGCGTTGATACATTTTTTCCCTTAATTTTAATTGCAGGTATGATTCACAATTTCATTCTGAATAGGAAAAACTGAAATAAAAATGACTTTGTTAAGTTTTGGGAAATATCTAATACTTACGTTTTTTTTTTGTTACTAAGAATAATGCCAAAAAGTGTCGCAAAAAAATGCACACCACTTACAAAATTATATATATATATATATATATATATATATATATATACATATATATATATATATATATATATATATATATACACATATATATATATATATATATATATATATATATATATATATTTCTTCTAAGTAAACAAGAACCCGCGTTAGGTGGAAACGTGTTTACAAACAGCCCATAAAATAATAGGCGCCGAGAAAGCGGTATATCGCACATATTTCTTTCACTACGAATGGCTGCCAAACGTCAAATTTCAAGCACCTTTTTAAATTATTATTTATTATATTATATATTATTTATATTTATTTGGCCTTTTTCATTTCATGTTATTTCATAGGTTTGATATTTATCAATTTGATTCGTGTTTAGCTATTCATTTATTTATTTATTCATACTTTAACCTACAATAATACATACATTTGACGGACTTATTGCTACGTGAGCAATTACTTCCAGTCAACCACATTGATTAAATATAAGCATTTTGTTATGTGGTCATAACATATAAATAAGGAAAACTAAGCTACATATGAATAATGCAAAACAAAAAAGAAACAAAAAAAGAATGGTTAATTATAATTGTTTACTTGTATGGGAACAAGGAAAACGGGGAACAAAATTGAATTAGGAACGATAGGACTGAAGGATTATGAGAGGAAGGAATTTTTCAGACGATCTTTGAGTACATTTAAGGAGAGCGAGTTCCTGGTATCCGGATCTAGTCGATTCCAAAGTCTTATAGCTTGGACAGCGAAGAACTTTTCAAGTATGTACTTTGGAAGTATGTTTGGGTGACTGAGCTGGTTTTCAGAGTATAGACCTATACCGTGTGCAGACAAGTAACAAAATCTGCTTCTAAGTAGCATAAACAAAATATTAACGAGAAGTGTAAGAATGTTAAAATTGTGCCAATTACGGACTTCCGATAATTTAAGTTGCGCTTTGAATTGAGATACATGATTATATATTTTATAATTTTATAATCTGGCTTGCTCCAACTGTGCAGGAGGTGTGATATATTCCGTGCAGCTATCGCGAAACATCACAACAATCCTTCCATCGCGTATGCAGCAGTTTTTGACTTGGAAGATTGCGCGAGCCTCAATGAAAAATATATTTCGGGATTGAATTAGAGATTCCGTGATGAGCACGCCGGTTCCCTTTAACGTTTTCTTCACTGATCATACTTTATAACGGTGTTCGCTGCGGGCGAATTTGACAACTATTGTCCTTGGAGTCTTGCGCTACATATTTGCAGCACCCAGACGGTAGCACGAACCCAGGTTGACTTCAACTATTGCAGAACAGCTAAATTTGTCTACGACAATGCTAAGAGCGGCTGATGTCGGAGTGAAAGTACCTTCTTCTTTCAAGCCGTGGATGAGGATGGTATTTCTACATCCCTTTGCCTTTATAAAGTTAAAAGCAACTTCACCATATCCTGGATTTGACCGCGGAATTGCTTGAACTTGGTGAAAAGAGTTTTGACTGAGGATGAATGAATACTTGCTACTGATAAAAGGTCATCAAGCTTCTTTTGAAAGTTATCCAATCCGATGTTATATGTTTCAGTTAGACGTTTCAATTCTGTTTCCGTTGTAATATATTAACAAATGTGAGTGTTTTAAAATTGTATTTCTCGTTGTTGTGCAAGTGACAGTTGTCAGTAGAGTAGTCCGTTTTTATATCATTCGGTTTAGAACAAATCTTATTTAATACAGTGCTTAATTTATTATTTTTATTAAAAAAAACTCTTTAGAATTACTACTCGTATGAAGTAGACTAAATAGAATCTTCAATTTATTTTATTATTTAAAAAGAAAAAGTGAGCAACTTTTACTATTTAGCGACATAAGAAAAGACAATAAATGGAAAAAATTATGACAAGTAATCATTGCAAAGACTATTTCTAGGGTACATATTTTATTACCTAAATTATTTTTTTATAAAAGTTAATTTTGTGTGGCGCTTAAAATAAAGAAAAACAACGTTCATCGCAGGTTTTTCTATAGTTTAATAAAGATAAATAGGGAATAATTCAATTTACCTAATGTGCACTTGTTACTTTGTGAAACTTGTTATTTTGTGTGAGTTTGTTTGCAAATTCTGAAAAATACAGTTTTTTGAAAAAAAATGTAAATCGGCTAACGATAAAAGTAACTCGATATAATTATTTTTTATAAATTAAATTATTATTTCTCGTAGTAGTAAAAACACTATTCGCATACAAACGTAACTAATTATTTTAAACTTAATGAATTAGATAGAACGAAAAACCCTTTCATAACATCTAAATAATCCAACTTCATATTTCATCAACGCCTCACTCCTAGAACCCCACCCAGTAATTACCAATAAGATACCACATTTCATCAAATAAGACAAATTGAACAATTTCATTAACTGCATATAAACACACGGCGGGTCCATAATAAACACAGTGCGTTCCAGTATCTCTCGTCGCCCGCCTCGCGTGTCGTAAACACAGATGAGACACTCGTAAACCGCGCAGCGGGAATCGAACTTAGGGCCTAACGATGTTTACGTGCACGCCACTGTGCTTCCTCTCTTGCAGCAATGTGTCGCTTTTATGATATGTTTGTCTTTACGTGATCGCTTTTGATGTATCTGGTACATAGAGTTTTGATGCGGAATGCGAGCGACGACAAAATGAACCGACATAATTTCTGTGTTTATAATAAGATCTGCGAAATATTATGTTTTCCAATGATCAAGCACCATATATCACTTTATAATATACAAATCTGGTTTCAGTCAATCAGTGTGTCCATAAAATTAAATAGCTGAATAAGCAATAGGTATATGTTACATTACTATTCTAAGACTGTCCTGGAAGCATTTAATAATTTTTCATGAACTTGATGGTTCATAGATATAGATCTCTTGATCGACCAAAAACTGTACTGCAACCTCAACGAGACAAAGTTAGCCATTTTACCTTGTCTTCAATATTCTGTATGTAACTTTATGTAAAACTTAAAGTTTGTTAAACATTTTGAGTACTTTTTCTTCATTACAAAATATGTAAAATACTTCCCTTAAAAACGTTCTATCATAAAACTAACTTATTTATCTATCTTTTTCGTATAAGCGTTATACACTACGTGCATTTCGACCTAAAGCGTTACGTCAAATTGTAAGTTGGAAATTGATTTTCAATGCAGATACGCCATGAATGAACGAAAATGTATGATTCCCTACCAAACTCTGTAGGACTTCCTCTGCATATAATTAAAGCATATACAAATATAATTTTTTATTGAAACGACTATATAAAGTAAAGAATGAGATCCCCCCGATTTCAGATAGAATTGTTTCCTATTTGTTCACGTGAAAATATTAAATTTATTTCTTTTTTCAAAAAATATTGAAATGTAATATGTCATTGTTGAAAAAGTCAAATTTTGACATAAATACACGAAAAATTATTTAATGCACTCTTTGGAACATAACGTCTTTTATGCTGTTTTATGTTCATACCTACTATGCTCTAAATATTATTTTTTATTATTCAATATTATTCGAGATATTTAACTCGATAATTCCACTAAAATGCCATTGATTTTTAATTATTTAAGTAACATTTTTTGACTCTATCACCCCTATAATAAAAATATACGTACATTTTTTATGATGTTACCCTACGTACAATAATTAAAAGGCTCTCTGACAAAAATAAAATAATTATTTCCCACTTTTACGACTACGTTTTCAAATTATTATCTTGACATTTTTTTTTACTTTACGATCGGGTTTTGGCGTACATATAAGAAATATCTACGCAAACTTCATTACCATAAAATAAAAACTTTCAATGCTTACTGCAATAGGTAAAAACATTAAAGATACAACCCTCTTTTTGACCCTTTACAGGCATTACAACAGCTCAAAACTATATTTGCCATTAAAATGTCAGTTTCCTCATATTAAAATTATATTCCTAATTTATCTAAAAATAACAAAATGTTTTCCTTTAGTTTCACCTCATTATATTTAACGAATGTCGCTGACGGACACGTCAACTCAGGTTGACAGATTGCCCTCCTCCATTCTTCAAACGAAGTGACAATCAGTATTTACGAGCTTCCCATTATACCAGCGTCGATTGACAGGTATCGGAGTACCTCCAACTGTTTATTATAAATCACATATAGGTACACTATCGATCGTTAGTTTTAATTATCATTCTGTTAAAAGTATCTAATTAAAGAAAAAAACACAAGTTCTTTATACTCGATGAATGAATTTGATTGTCACAATTAAAATATTTTTCCGGTAATAAAATAGCTTCACCTGAAATGTTTTTCACACGCACAACCCTTTCGTGCATTCTCGATACGGTCAATGTAAATCAAACACAGTTGTCGACCCTTCCGAAGCTACAGATGAGATGTATATAATAGAACTCTCTTCATACCAATGATATTATATTAAACAGACTCATTAAACCCTTGTAAAATGAACGAAAAATATGGTTTCAGCTCTTAAGCGCACACCACAGGTCTAGTGGATGAGGCCTGGAGTCAAAAAAGCACATATAAAAAAGAACTAAAATCATTAAAGTTTTCTTGTTTATATTATAGGTGAGCAAGAATGACACATGTATTTAACAACATATATATATATATATATATATATATATATATATATATATATATTAGGGTGATTCTTAAACACCCTTTTATAATGTTCTTAGGCATAAAATATAACCATGTGTTTTTTATTTTATTTTTTGAACGAAGTTTAGTAGTCGCTACCGAATTTGAAAACTTTATTTTTTATTATAATTTTTTCGAAGTACGTCTGATAGTCCTGATACACATTATTATTAACCTTATATTACAACGCTCACAAAAGCAACATTAGGAACACTTCAAACGTCATAAAAACTCACCACCTTCCCCTCACCCCTCCCTTCGTTCACTGTTATCGATCGCTGGCACGCCGCTTAGTGCCTAAATTACGTTCCTCCAGAGCGCACGTCTTTTATTTTTGTTTACTCCCCGGTTTACTGCGTGTACGTAATTTTGCAAGTGTGTTCCATATTATTCATGGCATCTACAAGTACTGGTTTAATTTCTACAAAAAGCAAAACAGTTGTGTGGTTAATCGGACAGGTATCACAGTTCTAACCGAAACAAAGCTGCCATCGACCAAAGAAGTTTTGCAGTTATTTTTCTATTATAAATTTGAGAATAAATTAAACAACAATGCTGCTGTGGACTCTACTACTCCAGATGTCATGGCTTTGTGGGAAAAAAGCAAGCATACCTACTAGGAAAAAACAACACGTAAAAGAAAAAATACTGAAACACTTTAAACAATGGCAATGTATGAAAAATAATAAAGAAAATAAAACCAAGCGGTCCGAAGCAATACAACGAAAAAACGTGACAGAGTCAGTTCGAAGAACTTTTTGACAGCACATTCTGATGCATTGAAAATTATGAAAATTGACAAGCAATTCCTACTAGCTCAAAGACTGAATAGATCTGGAAAAATTGGTAGCTTAGGTAAACAATATTCAAAAAAGTGACCGAAAAACAACGAAAAGTGGAGCAGTTGTAAAACTTTAAGCAGCGGGAAGAAGGAAGTGTCAAAAGATTAGCTGAAAAATGTACTCTGCCTATTTCAACATCTTCACCATCTGCAATTGGAAGTAGTGACGATGAGAGGTTGATTGTTTCTCCACAGCCAGGGCTTTCGAACTCTGAAGCACCGCCAGCGAAACGAGGCAGAAAAAAAATTAGAGACGATCGTTTAGCTGCTAGCCTTCATGTTGCTAAATTAAGTGATAGAAAAACTGCTGTCGTCCTGATGTCTACACTAAAAAGCTGATCCATCATAATACAACATTAACACTTCTTCTATTAGTCGTCAGCTAATACAATGTAGAAAGAAAAGAGCATAATGTTTAAAGTTAGAATTTAAACCGGAAGTGCATCTCACCGTTCACTGGGACGGCAAGATATGTGAAGATATCCCTGGCCACGAGAAAGTAGATACATAGCCTATTTTAGGTCAGGGCGTCGATCAACTTCTTAGTATCCCGAAGTTAAGCCGAGGAACAGGAGAGGAAACTGCAACGGCAGTATTTGAAAATATAATGTGTTGGAATTTATGTGAAAAAATTAAGTGCATGTGTTTCGATACTACGGCATCCAACACTGGTTCGAGGAATGGAGCTTGCATACTTTTAGAACAAAAGTTGGAAAAGGATTTGCTCTGGCTGGCTTGCCGACATCATATACTCGAAATAATGTTAATTATAAGAACAGAAAGGTATAAAAGATATTTGCATGTTTACAGTGCGAATATATATGAAATATTAGTATGAAGCTCATTCTGCAACATTAGCACCTGGGATCGATTTGCAACTGGTGAAAGATCTCAAGCTGTATGAAGATGTCAATCCACTAATATCCAAAGTAGCTATAAAAATAAATGTTATCCGAAGAATTGGTGGGCTTATCCTTATTTGACGTCAGACTTAGCTTAGAAACTAAAATAAAATTTGGTAAAAGTATTACAAAATGGGTCTAGAGTACTGTCCTAAGCGTTTAGTATCGGAAAGTTATTATATTATTAACAAAAACCTTGAAAACTTCATCACAAGCAACACATATAGATTATTTCAAATAAATGGTCTGACGCCTAACTTTCCCAAGAACAATGTAGAAACCTGGAATAATGACGAAAGTTATAAAAGAATTAAGGCAATAGCTTATAATACGCGAGTTGTGAATGATATCGCAGAGCGAGGTGTAGCACTTATGGAGGAGTATAACAAATTAATAACCACCGATGAAGAACAAAAACAATACCTACTATTATTAGTTAAATACTATCGAAAAAAGTTTCCTGACACCAAGAAATCTACTCTGTTGTCAACATAAATATTCAATTACTTGTTTTTTTATATAAAGATGACGTTTTGTATGTAAGTGAATTTGATTGATACATTTGAATAAATAAATAGTTACTAATATGAATTTATTTATTATTTCCCAAGTTTTATCTTTAGCGGTAGCGTCCCCCTAAAAGTTGAATAAAAAAATTATAAAAAATACGAGAGAGAATGTATATATATATATATATATATATATATATATATATATATATATATATATGTGTATATGTATATATATATATATATATATATATATATATATATATATTGCTGACATCGCTGTTATTTTAACTATATTCTGTGACGCTAGGCCAGCCGCTATTTTGCAACTTCGCATGTCGTGTTAGTGGCGCAGCAGATAGTGCACAGAGCCGCGGCAGAGGCGCATCGGGTTCGAAATCCAACTGACATTGGTTGACATTACTGTCAGTGTTGCCAATAAAGAAAAATATTTCTACCTAATACGTATTCGTTGCTATCTTATACGTTACGTTTCGCTACACACACAAACACTACAAGATGGATGGACAATTTCAACTTTTGTTCGAAAAAATGAAAATCGAGATGGGAGTCCAATTTAACACTATAATGGCAAAAATTAACGAGAAACTAGTTCCTTTAGTGGAGGAAAATAGAAATCTAAGGGCAAAGGTAGAAAAATTAGAGAACGAGTTGGAGTACCTTAAAAGAGGACATCGAGAAAATAATATTATTATATTTAGCTTAGAGTTTTTGTACATAATAAATAATAAAAAATAATAACAATAATTATTATTATAACTTAAAAGAAATAAAATTTTATAACAATTCCTTCACTAATTAATCGAAAGGAACTTCATTCCATCCGGGTGTCCCTTGACGCCTCTCAAGTTTTTTTTAAAACTTTTATAAGTTTCCAAGTGTGTGCGGAACCCACGTAGTGTGAGTTCTGCTCGAACGGTGCTATAATTTCTATGTTCAAATGAAAAGAAGCATCATTGACGAATGTACTAACTTTATAATGAATATTACATTAGATAAAATCTTAAAAGGAAATCATTCTTATAATCAACGTGAACAATAAATGCTACATCACGTCGTTTGACATACCTTTTGATAATACCACATAAAACCAGTCTCGCAATTTAGCGATTCATTGTGATAAAAATGTATGAATGATGTGATCGAGTAAAAGTAAAATTTAAATTGCATATTTCAATGTGACGGGCTTCTAAGAACATCTAAAATCACAATGTCTCGATCTTATTCGAGACCATTATTTGCATAATTATTTACAAGTATCACTATCAGAGCTGTGACTGCAATTAATGTATATCGTGAGACATATCCCGACTAACTGATTCATCAACGCAGAACCAAAACTATTGACTTTTACAGGAAGACAAAAAGAAACTAGGAAATAGGTATGAGAAATATTTCTTCTCGACAGAAATTACTCTAAAATTCAAGATTAATTACTGAAACACCGAGTGAAATATTTTATTATTCATCAAAATTTCTATAAAATGCTGAATTAAGTAACTGGAAAAGATCTATTAAAATGATATCTGATGCTACAAAAAAAGGGAGATCTTAACGTAAAATTCTCCAGATGTTCATTCAATTTGACCTTACATTCCAAAATAGTAAAAAAATATTGTGAGTAAAAAAAATATTTTTTTTTAATATTCTGCAAGTCTATATTTATAAAAGTGAAAATAAATATTAGTTTATTGGATGTGACAGTAGTTTTAGTAGTGATCATTAGTATTAATTTGAAAGTAAAAAGCATTCGAGAATAAAGCTAGAAATAATCTTCTTCAAAATAGCGTATTTGATCTAAATTTAAAACAATTTCAATCTCTGGTAAAAAAGGGAACTGATTATTTTTAAATAACTAATTAAAACGCATCGTAATTGTTATAATATAAGAATGATTCAGCAATAAATGACAGTAAACAATTTAGTCTTTCGCTTTCGACTCCGAAAATATTTTGTCAATTATAATTAAAAACAATAGATACTTTCTATGGACCAAAAGTAATATCGTACAATTTATTCCATTCCAATCGAACCACTCTTTAATGTTTTAAGGATATTAATTTTGGTGGCATAGTTCAAGGGCTTAACGGATTACCAAACTAGAAAACTTATGGTTTTTCGTTTTCCGTTAGGCACTATCTAATATAGAACATTTACAAAAAAGGAAAAAAAATCGCTAATTACGTTTATTTATAGCATCATTAAAAATATTTGAATCAAACACCTTTTTATTTATTTTTACTAGCAACGCTATAGTTTTTTGCCATACTAATATTGGAATTAATTATATTGCTTTTGGGTTAATAGATAATATCACTTAATTAAATTAGGGAATAAAAAGAGTATAGGAGAAAGTACATTAAATTCGCTCAATTTCTAATTTTTTTTATTTATATTAACTTATACTTACTTTTATCTTTACTTATATCTTACAATTAGACTTATCTATGACGCCAAATGTTAACGTGTTTTTAAATTACATTTACCTTATTTATTTTATAACTTAGAATTAGCCTTACTTGACTTTCACGGTTCAAAGTTTTTGAGATTTATACAGAATGTTTATGTTGTCACGAAAAAGCGGTTAGAATTTTGTAATCGTACCAATTCAAGTGCCAAATATACCCATCTCCTTTAAATAAGACATTACTTATATATTATATAGATTCACTATGAATTCGCTCACTACTGATTTTCCTAAATTCAATCCCTAAGTAAGTTAAATACTGTGTCAAAATTTGTACAAAAAATATTATAATACGCCTATTAACCTGAAACACAACATAAAGAACCTGCAAAGCAAATAATGAAACACGATTTCACCGACTGTCAAAATCTGATACATGAAGGGATGAGATATAGGGGTATTAAAGTTTGTTAAGAACACTTATTACAAAATTCTTTTTAACCAAAGGCAAAGGCAGCAAATCTCTACTAAGTAAATAATCAAAGAATTATTTTAATTATTGTCGAAATTCAACTCTAAAGAGTACTATAACACAGGTGGTAAATTTGTTATATACAAAATGAGGCACATCTATTTACCTGAAACACACCATAAAGAATCTATTACAATAATTAACCACAAAAATTGACCCCGAAAACTGGTGTCTACCTTTGGGCGGAGAGAGTAAGTTAACGCCGTAAATGGTAAGAAAAAATAATAACTACTTGAAACTAAAAAAATTCTAAATACTTATATGCTAAATTACGATTTTCGTATGGATGAAGCCGCTGGAAGTGACTGGTTATATATACATATATATGTTACACATATGAATAGTTTGAAACCGAGCAATTTCACTTTACATCCCTGTTACTCAGACCGTGGGAGAGGGTGTAGAGCTATGGAAATAGAAATAAAAGAAATACTTCTAAGATTTACATTTCATATTCCACAACAACGTCGACATACACCATCGTTATTTACGTCCGCCGCTACAGTAAAGCGCTCCACTCGCCGCGATTAACAATTACCGATGTAATTAATGAACATTAACAAGCATTGGCGCCAACAACGCCGCTGGGCGTCTCGCGTGGGTCCACAGTGCCCGGTCGTCGTTTTGTTATGGTGATGCGACATAAATATTCACAAGTTAACGTGGAGAAAAATGGTTAGAACTAGATGAAGGAGGCTTTGTTCGCGTCGTGTCGCCGCGTGGGCGTTAACTTTAACCGAATATGTTTTGTTGGGAGGAAACGTAAACGATTTGATGCAGCGATCTCATTAACAACGGCGTCTCTGCACATGAGGTACATGTTATTCATACGACTGAGGTATGTTTCATATTTCAATAGTAAAATTATTAATCGATTTTAATTTTAATCTGTGGTTGTGGACAGTAATAATAGAGATATATTTTATTCCAAAATGCATATAGGAAGAACCCAAACATATCGATGAAGAAACTGTACATATAGGAAGAATCCATATTCAAAAGCGTGTTAATTTAAAAGTAACATATTGTAATATGTTGCTGAAAAACCTGGCAGTTTTATATTATTTTTCAATGTTTAAAAATGAAAAACCTCTCAAGCACGAGCGGAACTCCTACTATGAGAATCTCACACACAATTAGACATGTAAACATTTAAGGTTATAATTCTTACATTATTTCTACGTAGATATCTGAAATAATTGATATCGTTTCTCTACATCCTCTGCATGGGTTTATAAAAACTTGATTTTTTTCATAATTTTAGATTCAGTACTCCCGAAAATAGGAGAGAGAGACATATTTTGTTTGCATATTTTTCAATATATCTCTGGTGAAATAATATTTCTATTACCAACTTCCTCTCCGTATAACCATTCTTTTCAAGTAACATCCCATACTAGAATAGGAAATAAAAAAATTAGAGTACCTAATTTGCCCACTCTAAAATTTCCATATGAATAGTTTTGTCTATTAGCTAGTAAGATATATGCGGGCCAGTAAGTTTTACTGCTATGCCAAGTTTCAAGTTTCTCCGTCAAGTAACTCCTGAAAAAGAATTTGTGGCGGACAAAGCGTCAGCCCCGTGAGTGGTCTCAGAAAGATTTTGTTTTTTGAGGTACGTAACCCCAACAATTTGCATTTTTACTACGAAATTTCATAAAAGTACTATACTTATATCTGTTCAATATTTAAATTGAATTGCAATTTATACTCGTACTTCTAGGAGTAACAAAGAAAAACACTGTTTTTACCGGTTTTATAAATGCTACCGAATACAACAATGGTCTGTTTAGATGATATCAACATAATAAACAATTTTCAAAAATAACTAATATGACGACGATGCTTTAATCACAATGATAATATAATACACCTATAAATGCGAGTAAAACTCGTACTACGAGGATTTCATATATGTAGTCATATATTAATATTTCAGGCAATGTAATATTTCTATTAGGCTATTTACAAACACCAAAAAAATATTTTTACCATACCAAATTGCCTAATACGTCTTTCACAGACGTAAAAATGTCGTGAATTTCTCAAAAATACTTTGGTCTTATTACTCATTTTTAATATTATAATAAAACTAGCGTGACCCGTGCGAAGTCTTCGCATTATTTATTCCATTATGAAGCTCAGATGACAGATCAAACAAATATTTTACTAAAATTGACATATAGAGGCGCAAGTATCAAAAGCATTGAGCTAAAGCGCCACTTTATTTATACGTGAGTGGATTTGAAATTAAACAAAAATTTTACCGACCGTCAATCATATTGACGTTGAGCCGTTAGATGGCAGCATTGCTGTTTTGTGTATATAATTTTAATAATTAATTAATTTGCAAAAACAATAGCAATAATAATTTTTTTAGTTGTGGATGCCGGTAGAGCAAGCAATTATCTATAAAATGATATATAATTTATGTGGATTAGTTGTGAGGTTTTTTCTAAGAAGGGAGAGTAACATCTTAACCTTAGCGTATTAATATATATGATGATGATGATGATGATGATGATATTTAATTATTTTTACTATTTGTTGTATAAACACATGATATTGCAAATTTTAGAATCTAATTATCTCGTCCTGCGTAATTAACTTTTTAAGATATACTTGGTAACAAAAAGTTTTAATGATGGCAATTTTGGCGGACTACCAAATCATTCTATCTCAATTACAAAACGAAAAAAATTGATTTGGACTATATATAAATAGCTATTTTCAACGATACGCCCCTTATGCTTATGTACAAAAATATTTTTTAGCCTCCCTATACGTGTAGGTTTCACTGAGTGATTTTAAATGCCACTTTTAGACTAAAGAGCTACATATAGTATGTAAATTTTGAATTTCTATCTTATTTCACTGAACAGTTAGAAGCAGTCGGCGGACAGATGGACGGACAGACGATGTTATCGCGACAATGGGATTCCATTTGAACCTTCGAATACGGAACTTGAAAAAAGAAAAATATGTTTATTTTTGCTCAAAAATTACTTATTGCTTATCTGATTGAAATGAAACTTTTATTGAGATGTTATGCGTTTTCTTCCAAGCCTCATTAGTAGTGTATAATATCGCTTTATTAAAAAGCAATGATGGTAAAATAAACCATTTAAGATAACTAACAATGTTGATATATCAAAATGACGTATAATAAAATTGTCGACACTAAAAACCTATAAAAACTTGTCAATATTATATATGTATGATTAACACATATGTAACATTAAGTATTCTTATATTCAAGTTGGCAGTAAAAAAATACTGTCGAACTTACAGACGTTTTTTTAAATCTTTGACTAATTAATCTTCGTCAAAATAAGTTACTTATTCACCTCAAAAAATTATTTTAGTTAAATGTATTTTTATCGTATATTATTACGATATAAACTCTAATGCATATTATGTTCGCAATTAAATGAAACTACGTGATGTAGTATTATATCTACTTTCTTTAATTTCTTTACCACGACCTAGGTTTCGTTGTATTACATCATCTTCAGGTTGGCTATTAACAAAGAATTTTTAATAGCCCCCCTGAAGACAATGCCGCGCTGCGAAATGATAAATAAGTTCAACGATTCGACTACCGTATGAGAGCAGTGCGTGAAAAAAGGTGTCGTTTACTAGTTTATATATCACGAGAAAAATGAGTTCTATTGTCTTTGTTTATTTTTAAATTAAAGTGCTTTCAAAATGTATACATGGGTCACAATTTTCACCTAAGGAAATACTACCATATTTCGAAATTCACGTCGTCACCTCAAAAGTTCGTGGTCCACCCCATGTACTTATTCTTACACTTCTCCTCAATATTCCAAATAATCCCAATATTTCTCTAAAAAGCATATTCGATCACTTCTTATGGTATAGAGCTAGGTCTAGCGAACTTTCACAATATTCTTGCTTTCAAATGCATTACTGCATTACTCTTTAAAAACCTTTTTTTCTATCCAAACCGCAAAATTTTGGAATCGAAGAACCCATTCTTCATTCAATCATGAAATTTTTATACCCAATAATTTATTCATATTTCATTTAACCAATATAAACCAATGGTGGCAAAAACCAAATTTATCCCAAATCCTGAAAGGATAAAAAAATCTAAAAATTACCTACGTGTGTGTATGCTCATCACGTGCACTGTACAACATCAATTAGGACCAGTGCAACGCCAGAATAAACTGTTAATAGAATTGGAAAAAAACCATGAATTATGAATCGCATTCACTTGAGTAATGTTCCTTGCCAAGAATGGAATAAAGTAATTAAGACTAATTTGTTTGGTACATAAATGGTTTCTTAAGTAATCATAATAGTTTTTACAACTACGTTGTTCACAAAAAGTAACACCATCTAATAACCATACTTGTTATTTGATTAATATATGTAACCATAATTGTAATTTGATATATAATATTTCATATTTTTTAATAATAATCTATTTATATAATATGTAGAAAATAATTAACGATTTTCAAATCGTTATTTTATTTTGTTTGTTTTTTATTTATTTAGTATGAATGAGCCACTTTGAGCAATAAAGGCTACAATGTAAAATTTTGATTGAATCATTTCAAAGACAGGACTACCAATTTTGTATAAGTAGGAAATAAGTATGATTCAAAATCGTCTTTATTTTTAGCAAACAAGTCATCATTTAATGTTAGTATTTATTTTTTTATACTTCTGACTATAACGGAGTAATTTTGTATTAACCTAAGTACTAGGGAAACTAAGCATCGTTATATATTTAGCAGACTTTAAGAAACTATTTTATTATCGGTACTTTCTATTCTCTTCTCTATTTCTTCTAACCTTGTCGCTTCCTTTATGTTGTTTAAGCAATGTCTTATTTACAGCATAGTCTTTATTAGTTACTCCTTTGTTTTGATGCAAATGTAAAACATTTGCCGTACTTTTATCCTTAACAGCTTTGTATCGGGATACTGTGCTTCGGTACGTATTTTCTAAACTGTCTCTTGGCGAACGTGTCCGAACGTGATATATCTGTTGTGAATGAGAATGTATTCAATCTTTTTGCTTTAAATTGAATGGTACGTCCGTTAATTTTTTATTTAAATTAAATTTTGGCTCACCAAATTTTCTTTAGAGTCTCAAAATAATTCGAAGAATTAACAAACGAATAGATGACCTCATAATTTTCGTTCCCATTTTTATCGTCGGTATTTGTATAGACCAGATTAGAAGAAAAAAACATCGCAAGTTTTAAGTTAACGAGTATTATTGGCTGCAAAAATCAGAATTTATAAGATTAATAGATAGTAGACATAAAATTAATATTACTTTTCTATGTAATCTTCTTTAAAATCAATACATTTGTAAGATATTGAAGTAATCTCATAAGTACAAAGAACCTGTCAAGTACGAGTAGAACTTGCATTAAAAGGGTTCCGCACTTCTTTAAATATTCAAGGGTACATAATACTTCTATTACATTAACTACAAATATTAATGTTTTACAATGTAAATATATTGCATACTGCATATTTCACAGGCGTAAAGACATGGTGCATGTCTCAAAGTATTTTAGATCGCAGAAAATAACTATAATTTTTCTCTATCTTTGCATAGGCTTTTAATAACTCTATTTCTTGCATAATTTTAAACTGAGTGTTTCAGAAAGCAGGAAATAACATATTTTTTTTAATATTTTCCAGTACATTTCTGAAGATCTGTAAACTAAAATTTTGAAGAAAATATTTCAGAGGCTCTTATTATTAACCCTTTCAGACGATATCCCCAATTCACATATCATACTATACGCAACATATACTTTACCTAGATAGATAGTCTAGTAATTTAGCGGCATTCAAGTTTATACTAAATCCAGTTTATTTTTCAATTTAACCTGTGGTTTATTTTTAATTAAGTCACGTTTTTTTAATTATTTTGGAAACAAAAAAAATTAACAGTCACTAAGTACCCATATTAACTTCTCAAATGTCCAACAATGTTTCTTCGACGAGTTGTCCAAGAACGCAGCACTTTCAATAAGCTCCCCACATTTCTTAAGTAAAGTCGTTTGATTATGAATTATAATTTGGGTAGAGCAATCATTTCCATAATTCATTGTGATATTCGCTATTACACTGAGTTTTTAAAAAACGTTTTTTCTGAGCGATACCTTGTAATATAAATATTTGATTAATTACAACTTAATAGTTTTAACTTGTTAGTTTTTTATTAGGATGCACCAAACGGGCGCCTCATTACTTACACAATTCCGTATATAAGTCTACTTAATCACATTTTGTCCGTTTTTAGACAGGTGCCGTAAGCAAAAAAATCTCAATATAAACAGTTGGGTTTGATAATATTTCAGTTAAAAGGCAAACAATACTAACAGCCAGGAATGGTTAAGATTCTGTCTCATTGATACATGAGCAAAACTTACTGGTCGCGGTACATTAAAATGTCGGTATCCTTTACGGTTCTTTAAATTATATTTACATGCAAGTCAACCTGAACTTATTTGATTACACACACTTGAAGAAAATTATTACACTTTTGATTACACTCCCTACGACTCATAAGAAAAGATAGATATACAAACTGACAATCATATCACAAACCGACCATAACATAATATATCGATCCTATTCTCGCTAATCTTCTCTTTCGCTTCCTCCACCCAGAATCCGGCCAGTAATCGGTCTGGTAATTGAAAATCGAGATGTTACTTTCGATGCTGTACGTATCTACACTTATCAGAAGAGCTTAATAACTAGTGATGGGTTAAATATCGATATTAAGTAGTATATCGATTTTTTAATAATATTGATACAAATATGGACATAGAATATTAATTTTTATTAACCCTTATATCAATATTACCCGTGTACCCGGGCACCTTTTTGTAAGCTTACGCATCTGCTTGTAATCATAAAATTCTTTCGGATCTTCGTTATTTAAATCAATTGACGCCCAGACGTACACGTCATGATATTCAAATATGCGAAAAAATTAATAAACATAAAGACTAAAGCCGAATACCCATATTATCAATATCCGGAGTAGCTACTCCGGGTGCCGGACTGTTGCACCAAAAAAAGCTTTGTTTCGCCCCACAAAAGCCCGAGACTGTCCTCTTCAAGGGCGAGCTGGCGAGGGAGCCGTCTGTGGTTATGGCTGGTGCTAGGATCGACTTGCGGGATCAGGTAACCTACTTGGGCATGATCCTTGATGCACGTCAGAGCTTCTTACCACAGGCGTGATACACCGGCGAGCGGGCTCGAATAGCTTTCCACGGCATGGCCAGGTTTGCCGGAGCCGGCTGGGGGCTGAATAACTCTATCCTCAAACTGATGTATACGGCAAAATACCTTGGTATATTGGCCTATGCGCCATCGGTTTGGGCTCAGTGGTGCGTTGGGGTCCAGCAGGTTAGACAGGTGGTGCTAAGATCGTAGCGTGTGCTGCTACTGGCGCTGACCAAAGCTTACAGAGTGTGTTCAATGGATGCGTTGCCGGTTTTGACAGGTCGTTTGCCTGCCGACCTCGCGATTGCAGAACACGCGGCGAATTTCAGTTTGGCTCGAGGTAAGAGTTTTGACTCAAGTTAGAGCACTTCGAGCTTTTGGCTAATGAATCCCTTATTGATAGAAAGAGACGTATTTTAAAGATCGTCTTTGCTCATTGGCAGTCCAGGTGATCCTCGCCTGATTCATCTCACAGTTTCTGACGGGACATGGCGCGTTTCGTGCCAGTTTATATAGATTTGCTCTCCGAGATAGCCCGGCATGTACCTGCAGATATGAGACATGAATCACATCCTATTCCACTGCAGTGAGCACGATAATGCGCGTAGAGTTTTGTTAGAGAGCATGCGTCTAAATATTAACGTAGAATCACGGGAAGACTTAGAACGTGGTATCTTTAGTCACCGAGACTTGGTTGAGAATGGACCAATCATTAAGTCATTTAGAGCGTTCACTAAATGCGTTATTTAAAGAAATGGCGATCCTAAATGATTCATTGAGAAGGGTCAGACTCTAAAACTTTTGGGTGGAAGCACCGAGACCGTAGATACAAGACACTATTAGTGGACCTCCGACGATTCCCTCTTTTATATGAGGTGGGTCGTTATGGGTCCCAGGAGGGCCATTGAGACAGCCCGGGTGAAAGGTGAGAATAGTGTATCGACTCCAATCTTGTTTTTTATAATACCGAACAATTTTTTTATTTTTTTCCTTCTATCTTCTCAAACTGTTGTTTGTGGAAGTCAACTTGTGACTCGTATATAATAGTAAAAGCTTTTTTATTGGAACATAGGAACATATTGCCACTTTCTCATGAAATTGAAATATACTGACTCATCTCCACTGGAACATAATTTTCATTTTTTTAAAGATCCTACAATCGTTAGGTTCTATGACAATAAATTCTTCGCTAAAGGTAAATTAGTAAAAAATATCCATAAAAATATTTCTTCTGGATCCTTTATATTGTGCGACTAAATGTTTTACTACTCTTTCACCTTAATTTACTTCGCAGCCGACCGGTTCAATGTACATGAATTGTCTGCATCACATATTCACCTTACTTTTATTCCACACTTTGCTGACTTTTATGATATATACTGAACGAATCTAGTTCGCACTCTGTATGGATAAAATTCCTTATGGACTGTCAAATACTCCGTTGGTTTGTAAAGCGCTAATAAGTTGGCATTCAACATAGTCCATATATCGCGGATAGGCGCTACTTTATCTTTTTTGATACGAACTTCACGGGTATTTGCATCATGAAACCGAAAAAAATTGTATTCTATTCCAAAACGAATTGATGTCCATCGTAGATCGATATAACAGGTGAGAAGATGACTTCCACATATGCGATGAATGGTCAGTATTAGAATTATTTGCACCTGACATTATGAGAATTCCCAAGAACATTTATAAACGTTAAAGATTTAAATTTTTCCACGTCAATTTCTTTTTCGTTAAATTTTATGTTTATTGTATGCTTTATGGACAGTATATCCTTGTAGGTATGACGAATACTTAGAACGACTATTTCAACGGTAAAAACTCTTTTGAATTTTTTTACTGATCGATAAAGTCTCTGTATTTCTGTTTGGTCCAAATTTTTGCCGAAGAATATTTCGAGTATGGGTTTGATGTTGAATTAGTGGTATTTTAAACCAAATAGTTTTATCTCTGGCTATAAACATTGTTATTGACTGTGATGGTTCATTACTAGCTGCAACGCTTTCAGTCAGTTCATTAACATTCTCGTCTAACTCAGTTTCACTTTCACGATCTTCTACTAAATATAACAATTTTATATTTTCAACTATTTTTGAATATTGAAATTTTAATAATGGGAAAATAATAATATGTGCCAGATTCTTCAAGATCTGATAATTCTGAACATCTCCTTTCTGGGTATATAATCCTCATCATCACTATTTGAGGCATAATCTTCGGCAACAGAATCTTCTCCCAATAGTTCACTCAAATACCAAGCTTTCTCTCCAATCTTCAATTTGTTAAGTTATTTATTTTATAATTAATAAACAAGCGATAACCATTACATGAAACATTACGAGCATTACATAACTGCTAAAATTTAAACATTAGTTAATTTAAACTACAGTAAAATCACACACACTTTGAAAATTTAGCTCCTGGTAAATTTTTACAATATTTTGTAACCATTTTTTATGTATAACAAGAACATTTCAAACACCAAACAAACTCAGTATTCACAAAATATTCAAACTCCCACTACAAGTAAAGACTTGGTTGAAACTGACAAGTAAATGACGCATACAGACAGCTCCAACTGAGACTGCTATTCATTTTCTCCTTTCCCCATTGTAATTTTATAAGATGATAGTTTCTGAGATAGTGTGCTTTCCCACTGTGACTCTCGATAAAAATTAATTTGAAGGTAAAAATTTCCCATCCACCAATTCCTTTTGTTGAATGAATCGGATAACCTTATAACGAAAAAATTATCAGACTGAGCTTACAATTATTTAAAATATCGTCGTTTTTTTATTTATATATTCATTATATTTTCACGGCCATCGTACTACAATCTATGCTTTTACGAGGCTATAATTATGAAGACACAAGATCTTGAAGAGTAATAGATTTCAAGGCACTCACTTTGAACCATTGTATCCAATTAATTAAACAGAAATCTATAAAAAGCTTTGACTAATTTAAACATCATAAATTGAGTACAGCGGATATTTTCGTTACTTCATGAATAAAATTGAAAATCAACTCTGTCTCTCAGATTGCGAAATATGTAAATAACGAAAAAATGTCTATTATAATTAAATGCTCAACCATATCAAGACCGAACCTATTATTTTCATAAAATTTTAATTTTAAAATTAGTTCATTATCCCTTTCAGCTTACGATTTGTTTCAAAATTTATGTGGGCTAAATTCCTAGAGCGTTTAATTTATGTTAGAATAATTATATTTTGGAATGTAAAAAAAATAAAAAGAAAATGAAAATTATTGAATAAAATATTTTTTTTTAGCATTAATCATTACAATACTCTGCACCGTGCTACTTGCAGTTATATGCACGAAATTTACTTTAGGTTCGTAAGAAAGTGCAAGATTATTGTATTTTTAAATAACATCACTATATTTTTTTATCATTTATTACAGCGAAGCTCGTCATTAGACATGTTATGTATATATGCTTGTATACTGTATGAGTACATCTGTATTTTTTTAAACAAGGATGCAACGTATTTTTTGAAATGCTCTTTAGAAGCTGTGCGCAATCGTTGCTTTTTATAATTTATAATTTATCAGCTAACAACAACTACGAACACCAGTTCCATATATACGAGCATATCTGCTACCACATTTCTATGAAGGAATTTAAACTGGTTCCACTTAGTACCCACAACCGCATTTGCGGTCAACTGTATACTACAATATTATTGTAGTAAAGAGATAAAAAATTGTTTAAATACCCTCACAACTAATTACTCATCGCCACAGTCATTACTATGGTCTTGATGTCATATCTGTACACTCTGTTACGACACTCTGTGTCTGGACATAAAGTGTACTGAAATAAAAAAAATAATTAAAAACATAAATAAAAACTGGCTAAGTGCAAATCGTGCTCGCGCTACGAGGGTTTCACATCTATATTATTTAGCGTCACGTGTTCTTTGTTACAATAAATATATTTTTTTTAATTAAAAGAGCGTGATGTGAGTACAAGATTTATTTCATTATATCATTTTTATGTGACGCCATAAAAGATCGTAAAAAGTTCGTATTATTCATAAGCTACAAACTATTACGACTAAATACACTCTTAATATTTATTGTTTAGTTAAAAATAGGATATTTGCGATATTTACGACATATTTTATGTTCCTGGATCCTAGATTTCAAGGATCCAGGAACCCATTTTCTAAACGCGGTCGCCGTTTTGTGAACTCGGTTTCCCGTTTTGTAAATGCGGTCGCGGTTACAAAACGGGATTAAAAACAAGAATAATGGTCTCAATTATATTTTTCAGCGAAAATTTATATTCCTATAATTGTAGTTTGCTGAAAGAGTTCTTTTCCAATGATACCAGACAACAATCTGCACATTCCTTTTTTAGCACGTGAGGACCCCCTAATGAAATTGTTCGTAATATTAAATATGGTTTTGATCTTGAAGGTTGAATAATTACATAATTTATACAAGAAAAATCATATTTAAGGGTATACCTAACTTATTTCTTTTAGAAGTTAAGAACTTTGGACGCTTTGACATAGAACGTTAGCAAAATAATAGGATTCTGTTCCTTATATATATATATATATGTGTGTGTGTGTGTGTGTGTGTGTGTGTGTGTGTGTGTTTATGTGTGTGTGTATAAACAAAAAATTAAAGAAATTCACGGAAGAGTAATTTCAAAAAAACATAACTTGCGACCAATAATATTTTTACTTTTGATGACGTCTTCATAAAAGCTTTTTTGTGACAATCCGGTGCGTCTAAATCCACTTGAACCCGACTTTAAAGCTGGTAACAGCACCTCAACTGCCCTTATTAAGGTGTTCTTCTTGGTTGCAGCAGTGCATTCAACTCTGTTGACTTCGATATTCTTCTAGCCCACTTGAAATATCTTAATATATTCCAACATTCACTTGAGCGGTTTAGCTCATATCTCCATGGACGCAGACAATGTGTTAAATCGTCAGATATACATTCTGGGTGGACTGATCTTACCTCAAGGTGTAGTTCTATCTCCTCTCCTTTTCTCAGTATTGATGGTGTTGTTAAGAATATCTGTAGCAATTATCATCTCTATGCTGATGACCTACAAATCCGGACCTCTATTCCTTGTTAAAAACCATCGACATCCTTAATCGAGATCTCACTTCAATTGGTCAGTTGGCTTTTAAAATGGGTGTTTTGGTGAACTCAAGCAAGTCTCAAGCAATCATCATTGATAGTTAAAGACCGATTTCTATAGTAAATCTACCTAGTTTACCGAAATTAGTACTAAATAGTGCAATAATATATACCGTATACGTCAACGTATACCGTATACGTCAACTGTTGAAGCGTGGACCGACTGATCGATCAAAATCTTAGTTGGCGGCCTCAAGTAAATTATTTTAGTCGTCGTGTTTTCAATAGGATACACTCTTTGAAACGCTTTCGAAATTTTCTACCGACTAAAACGAAAATCGACCTTTGTCAAACACTCCTGTTACCACTAATCGATTATGGAAATGTGTGCTATTCTAATCTCAATGAAGACTATTTGTACAAGTTGGAACGTCTTCAAAATGTATGCATCTTCAAAATTTATGATTTTCGGCCTCAGAAATTATGATCATATTTTGGAATACATATCACATCTCAAATGGCTGAAGATCCATGATTGATGCTAATTTCACATACATATACTTCTTTTTAATATACTAAAATATCCTCAGAGCACAAAATATCTTACTGGCAAAATTAAAGATTTGTCTGCTCACAGCCTTGGGCTCGATCTGAAAGTTCACTCACTCTACTTATTCCTAAACATACCCAAAAATCTTTCACTATCCAAGCAACAAAAATTTGGAATCACCTAAACCCTGACACCAGGAAAATCACGTCCCTAATTATTTTCAAAGATCGAGTGAAAAAGTCCTACCTCTCCTGAAACCTTTTGCTTGGTGCCCTTTCTCTCTTTTCCATCCCAAATCATGTCAATAGTTTGTTTTACTAATAGTTTTGTATTTTTAAAAGTAAAATTCTAGCACCACGCCTGAAAACATTAAATAGTTTTGTGTATAACAGAATATGATTCTTGAAGTATCTATTTTGTTATGAAACAATTGGCGTATCCATACAATTCTACAAAGTTCATATGTTTTAATCAATCTATGTTTATATTTCTTTCTTTCATTTATTTTAATTATTGCCTTCTGTTAACTAATAATCATTTATTTTTATGCAATATATTAAAACGAAACAAAAGATCACTTGATTCATTAAATAAAATCTTTACAACTTATAAATAAATATCAAATATCAATTAAATATTTATCCAGCTTTGTAACAAGTAGTTAAGCGGACAAACCTGCAGTCACATCGGTTCTTTGTAGATGGCTAATGTTATCATAATCGCTATATAGTAAATTTTATATGTGCAAAATATCTTCAATCCTTACACTTTTGTATCCCTCGGACCTTTTGAGATGAGAGATTTTCTCCCGTTTAGGTTTGTTTCCAGGTCTTTGGGTCGCAGCCGAAAAACGAATATCGCATAAAAACAAAATCTCGAAGCGCACTCGGTATTTTCGGAGATAAATTTTATACAGCTTAATAATTCTATTTCGTAGATGTGTACATTTGTTTGTTGGAATAAGTCAGTACAATTTCACTGTGAAGGATGACACGAGTTCCAATATATGTACATTTTATTCTGGCAATACATGTCTCTGATCTCTTAAAAAAGTATCATGAATAACATGACGTGATCTCTCGAAGAAAGATTGCAAAGTTTTGCGAAGACTATTTCCTTTTGCAAAGTTCAGAGGGACTGTTCCAAAGGAATAGGAAATGCACCATTTCATTACCACCACCATCATTCACCTCAACAGCCTTTGATTTTAGGTAAATATTTAAAGAATTTGATTGCTAAGAAACAGTTAATCGTCAAGGCTGAATTTAATTACCCTTAATTGCAGGCAGATATTCTTGTAGTACCTACTTTTTGTATTTCACTTTTTTGAACTTTTTTATCTACTTTTAATACAAGCCGCATACGATTAATGTTATTTGGGTACCTGTAATTGCAGTAGATATCGTATTCAAGTATCGTCATTAAGATGATTAGCACTGTAGACAGTGGCATAAAAAGACATCCCATTAGCAAAAATTATTCAAGTTTGCCTAATTTTATTGCTGACTGAAATTACAGTGAAAATCATAAAAAACAATTTAATGAAAGTTTCCTCCAGCTTAATTAATTTTGCTACTAATATATAAATTTAAAATTTCCTCAAATATTAATTTTAAGTAAAAGTATTTGGCAAATATTAGATTAGAATATTAAATTATTTTTCAAATTGGTTAAATATTAATCATATTTTATTCACAAATACATGACTTCCCTTTATAATATTAATGTATATATTTAACCAAAAACTTTTCAATATTGTTACAGTATTTGTAACTTAATAAAAATTTCCCTATTTCTTTTTGCTCTTGAGTATGTTCCCAAAGCACGTCTGGGCGGTATCCCTTTTTACTTTCGCTTTGTAATCACTTTTGACGCGTCCACGCCTGCGGAAGATCTTAAATATAGATATATTTAACTGTCCAACCAACCTGTTTTGAAATTTGTTACCAAAATAAGCAACAAAAAAATTATCAGGTTTCGAAAATTCAATTATGTTTCAATTGGTGGGCCGTAACAATCTTTTATCTTTCTTTAGAGTTAATTAGAGACATAGTTGATAAAATATTCGAAGAGTTATCCGAGCTCACTTAATTTTATACCCATTTTTAAATTCTTTTTTTCGTATAACTAAAATAAAAGATAAACATCTAATGTAGGCTTAAAGACGAAAACTTTATAATTCACTAAACGTTTCAAAAACTATCCTTAGTGTGCTTAAGATCAAAATAAAGCTCGCAGCGCGGTATTTTTAAAATTTCCAGATTGAAACTCCTTTATTAATTTTGACATTTAACATTACAGAGCATAGACGACTACAGCATACAAGAATATAAAAAAAATTAAGAAAAAAATGTTAATTTTCGAACAAAAAATGTTATGCATATGAAATTAAATGTGAATCATATTAACGTTCCAGAGAGTCAACAACTAATATGTTGTCAGCCAAATAACCCCATGTGCGTAAATTATTCACCATAATTATTATGTTCATCAAACATATAGAAATAAGCAACATATAAATGCCGCTAAAGGTTGTATCTAGTAAATGTTTTGAACGCTTTGTATCCGTATACTTTATGAAATATTTTAACAATATCAGGATCTTGATACCAAACCGCATATGTATCTAAACTGATACAAAAATGTTTTTATATGTCTATCCTAGAAGCAATTTAACTTTACAACATAGCTCATAAGTAAAAATGCATGCGTTTCTATATTATGTCGGAAGTACAATTGCATCAAAATAAAAAACCACACCTGATAAACTGAGGTTCTTCGCGCCGAACCCCGTATCAGTTCGATATTCATTAACTTATAAATTAATTTCTTATTATTATTCGTTCTTCTTTAAGTAACATAATTGGAAAATTATTATTTTACTAATGTAACTTTATCCGACTGTTGGTATACTTTACTACAGTTCTGTCTTACAACATAGGCTGTCATAACTTCCTACAATTAATTCTACCTCAAATGAATCATTGATTATTTACCATTGTATGGTCATTTTAGTCAAGCTTTAAAACATAATAATTGACAAGCTGTCTATGAGTTTACAAAATTCACTTTCATGAACAAAGTGGCCGACTATCTTCTCTAAAATGATAATAGTTACGGCCTAATATTTTCATAAATACGGCCTAATATTTTCATAATAATTACGGCCTAATATTTTGATAAATAATAACATCGTTATATATACTCGTTTACAGTTTACTACTAAATTGTGAAATGTAAAACGTAACGTCTCTCTATCTGTTTGCTTATAACTGGAGTTCTACTAGATGGGTTTTGATACAGATTTCACTGTGACAGTAAGTATTTATCCAGGAAGGGTTTTATGAATAAAATATTAGTTTAGATGCTAAGACCAAATAGCTATGTTAACATTTGTGAGACAGGTCTTAAACGTGGATAAGTAAGAAGCGCAGCGGCAAAAATCATTTTGTAAGAGACACGTTCAAATGCAATCGTCAATCATGAAAGTTGCGGAAATCAGGACTTCTACACGAGCAGGGTTGCTGGAAAAAGTTAGTTGTGAAATAAGTTAAACTCTGATGCTAAAAATACATTATTACTTGCTTTCAAATGATGATCAAATATGGTTTTTAATTTATATCAATAACCAGTTTGAAAAAAAAAAAGAAAAAAAAAAAAAAAAAAAAAATATATATATATATATATATTGTATGTATTCTCACAAAATGGCGCCACTTCCACCACTTGTGCAATTAATCATGTGTAATCGGGCAAAATGTTATTTTTTTTAATCAGTCGTTTAGTTTACAAAGTAATTACGATCTAAATTTTGTATGAAATCATAATTATGTATAAATTAGCTTCCTATATAAATAGCCCAATTGCCAATTTGGCAACATGTTACGTATTGTCAATTGTCAAAGGTCATTTATGTCATTTATTGTCACTTATCAGTTGGAGAAAACTATAAAAAGGGGTAGGTTTCGTTCTTCATTAACTTATCGTACTTCACTTATAAATTACAATATTAAAAACTAATAAATTAACAAAATAAAGTAGAAATATGTCCACTTAATTCGAAACATTTTCCTCCTTTGATAATTTATTCATTTACTAAGTACACATTTCATTTCGTAACATCAATTTCTACATTTAAAACTTAGTTTGTGCACGCGTACACCATAATTCAAATACCAATTATTTTCTTTTAGAATGTACTTACTTAAGTTAAATTCGGAGTTCACTTAGTATTTCGCCTAAGGGCTTCGCCAGTATTATTATTACATTTGACATATGCTAAAATCATATCGATATATTCGCTCGCACTAAAAAACGACATATCCACTAAATCCATTTAGAGAACGTATTATAAAAAATTATCTATTTCCATTAGAGAACGTATTATAAAAAATTAACAGAAACCACTAATATGCATTATATATACTGCCGTTCTGCAAATAATAACTATCTTTTCAAATAGATTAAAAATTCCTGATTATTTTCGATGGACGTTTTTGAGGGCGTTAAATAATAAATAAACTATGGAAATTTATTTCAAAGTCGTAATTAAAATTAAACTATTATTATTACTAAGAAACAAATAAAAATTTATCCAAACTATAAATGAAAAAAATATCGAAATAATTAATATATAATAAATAATAAATTGTTCAAATAAAAATTTTAGAAATAATAAATAATAAATTATTCAAATAAAAATTTTAGTTTCACGTGCAGAAAACTCTATATGAAAATCGAAATTGACATTAAAATAGCATTTCAATTAAATATTTCCACTGCTCAAAGCGACCATAATTACTTTTCCCACTACTAATTAAATGCATTATTGCACGATAGAAAAAAAATTACAAATTGCCACAAAGAAAACTTGAAATATTTGGAATAGATATAAACCTGTCCAATAGACGCCGTGGATATAAATTTCCCTTAAAAACCTTACGTGTACGCGCATTTCATATCTTTTAAATGACACCACTCAATTCCTACCTCGCAAGCAACACCAATCATGGGAACGTTCCACCAATTTCCCAATCTCTGGCATACCAGTCTAGCGTCGTCATTAATAACGTCATTAAGACACATCACTCTCGTCAGACAACGTACCAATTGCTCTCCGAAGACAATCAGTGCTTGTCTCGAGTCACAAAGCCTTACTCGAGCGACAAAGCCTTACCGTTCTCTAATCCCGTCTATTAAGAACGGTGATTTTCAAGTACGAGCCCTGAGTTGGTCAGGCGAAATGGCTGTCGGCTTTAAAAAAGCGATTGAATCAATTGAAAGTTAATCGGTTTAAGTCGCTTTTAATCGTGACAGTAGTGTGCATTTTGAGAGCAACATTTAATAAAATTGCTGTAAAATGATTTCTCCAGCTTATTCGACTTTTTTAAATGAAATCGACTAATTTTCCTCTCGTGTCTCATTCCTATATATTTAACTACCTTCTGTATTTGAAACCGATACCAAATCAATTTAAATATAAAACCATTAACACGATTTGTTTTTCATGAATTGGGTATGCAAATTGTACGATTAGATCGGAGTAACTGGACTTGACTCGGGTTATTGAATTTAACTTTTATTGAAGGAGAAAACTTATAAAATGAGAATTAATATACAGATTAATTTATTTGTCCAATGACAAGGCTAAAGGAAGTTGACGACAACATACGAATGAGTAAATTGACTGACCTTGAACTATTCATTTACTTGTCCATTAATAATATTATTAATAGATATCAACGTCGCCTATTGAGAAAAGAAAACGGTATTTAGTTATTCCTTAAGTAACTGGTCAGTTTTCTGGGAAAAAGCTATTTACAATCAGTGTTATATATATATATATATATATATATATATATATATATATATGTATATATATATATATATATATATGTATATATATATATATATATATGTATATATATATATATATATGTATATATCACACAATCAGTGTTATATATATATAGCCTGTCCCGGCATTTCCATAAAAGTGTTCAAAAATTTGCCGTTAAAAATGTTTACTATGGTTGGCTGAATTCTTGATAAGTTAATAGACAATAAAGAAACGTTCACAGTTTCGGATTTACGATGTGACTCGCTGAACCTCTTATTTTTGGAAATTGTATGTATGAATCTAGAGATTAGCGCGAACAAACAAACAAGCTAATCAAATTTCAACTTTATCATTGTTCTGGTCTTAAAAATTATTGCATGATATATAGCAATATACATATAGTAATGTTTGGCTCCAGAAATTGGCGCAAATACACAAAATTTTCTGCTTTATACATTAATATAGATTATGATTATGCTCTATGTAAATTAAGAAAAAAAATGATTAAATTGTTCTTCTATAATCGTGAAAACTGTAAAAGAAATATAATGGATCGATAAAAACACAGTAAAAATATTTTAAGTAATTTCTCCACGATACTTATAAATGACTATTCATAATTGTCAACTACTGTTTTCCCTTTTCATTCGTAGTCCTTGACATCGTTTGAAAATTATATTTATCCAAGATTCTTGTTCAGACACTAAATCGTACACCGTGCAAGCACAATCAAAATTTCCTGAACTATTTTTTACGTGAGACAAAGATGAAAATTATTTTACCTATTTAGCTTATAAGTAGAATTTAAATTGTTACTTACGTAGTAAAAGCTAAAAGCTGCAAAGCTACACATGACCGAATACAAATAACCCCAGCCCCTTCCGTTAAAATCTTGATATTTTCTGATAAAATGCTAACTAATTTGTAAAAGGTTTTTGGTCATTATCTAAAATTTTTGAATAATCTGAGGAAGGATTCAATTGTAACCTAATTTCGCTCACTAATAGAATATCTTACAAACTAACGCATAGGAAATTTTAATCACATAAACACATTTCACAGTATCTCAAGAAATAAAAAAAACCTTTTTCTCTTTTATTAACCTTTCTTCTTTTGTTTCTAAAAACCTTTCTTTCTTTTCTTTCAATTTTTTTATTAATTTAGACGCTTCTTAGCTTCTAGACTTCAAAAAATTCTTAGCACTGTTTATCATTTTTCACGTGGACAAAGTGGCGAGTAATAAAATAATACTTCATCATGTTTGAACTTATTTACAAAGGTAACTACTGTAACTCCCATTCTTTCTGTTTATTTTGCTTTCAAAGAAAGTGACATGAAACAATAGGTATATTTTCAACTCAAAGAAAGTTATTTGTCGGTTATCGGTTTTTGGATTTTTTATGTGGCTATCCATATATGTTTTCCCACTTTATCTTCTATGTTACGTATCTGCCCATATTTTTACGCTTACCAAAGATCTACTAAAGTATATTTCTTCGTTTAAAATTTTTAAGCAGATTTGGCATCTAATTTCATTCTCGGCGAAATTGTTTAATATTTAAAAGTACACCTGTGGTAATACTTTTATCTAAGTCCATTGGCCAACTTATTTATTTCTAAATTTTAAGAGTTATTCGTATTTTGATGCAGATTGTTTATTATCTATTTCATTTCTATAATATAATTAATTCTAAACAATCATAAAATAATTACTGAACCGACCCGAATGAAGATTAGCAAGATAGATTCTGAGAGATTCAGAATAAAACCTATGTCACTTTTGTACATCAAATATCACCCAAGGGACTTCAAATTATTGTCGGAGAAAATTATTATTACTCGCACTGTAAGAACAAAAAGCGCTGGCTTAATAATTAATCAAAACCATCATGGTGATCGACTTACAGTTCAATAAAAGTTATAAGTTGTTATATATTTTTATTATCAGACATTCTTATACACTGGATAATAATAACTCACAAAAAGAGCGCCTAGGTAATAAAGCTATTTTGATTACCAGCTATTCTGATATATGAAAAACACATAGATAATAAAACTAAACTATATTTATCACATTGGTTCTTTCTATATTCTGAACAAAAGAATATACGATAGTACAAAAATTCGATTCCCTACATTCTTTCATTGATCTTCCACTCCCAATCCTGAAACTTAGTAAAGCTAACTAACTGGTTTATTCACCGGAGAATTTTAAAATAAAATGTTATTCCCAGTAAATAGTTTACTGCTAACAAAGGTTACTGCGCTAATACATTACCCATGAGACGTGTGATGATAACCTCTCGACTTCAACAAATTGGCCGGGTACCAATCACCCTAAATTGATTATTGGGTGTAAATTACGAAGCACGAGGCTCGACGGAGAGAGAAGCTCGCGATGTATAATCATAGATTAACGACGGCACGTTTCAACACGTCGCACAATGCCCTTTTGCTGGATCCAATTGGACTTAAGTCTCTATAAAAATTACAATTGCAAGTTATAGTGGAACCAGAAGTATGTTTAGTGTAACGTCCCATTCTTACATCACCGATTAAGTTTTAGCAATTTATCACATTTTGATAAACTGTTATAGCAATTTATCACATTTTGATAAACTATTATAGCAATTTATCACATTTTGATAAACTGTTATAGCAATTTATCACATTTTGATAAACTGTTATAGCAGTTTATCACACTTTGATAACTTAATCGGTGATAATATGACCATTCAAGTTGAAGATATCTATAAATTTATTTAATACGAGTCACTAATAAGCAATACGAAATTTAATAAAAAAATCGGCTGAAATTTGTTTGTAAAACCAAATATGACCATTTCACTGGCCGCTAGTGAAGTAGTCACATGTTCGTAATTTTCAAAACACCTTTAAAGCCCTAATGAGATATTAAATAATAAATCAATACGAATAATCTCCAAAAAATAAAATCTCTTGAAAAAAAATTATTTCTATTGCATTGTGACATCTAAAGACAATCGTAATATATTACAATAGAATTCTGTTTTAGCACTAGATAAAAACTAAAAATAAACAACCGATTCGTCAAATGTTACAGCTTATAGAATATTTACGTTCTTATGGAGATATGGAGATCAAAAAACAGCAAGCCAAAAAAAAAGTGAGCGTTATTTTGAAATTGTTATATTTTTAATGTATTAATTAAAGTCAATATGAAAATAGCCACAGATATTTTATAGACCAGATCTTCTGAGTACCTTGCGACTCACCAAATAAAGTTTCTACCCAAATAAAGCGATTCTGGCTTCATAAAAAAATAAAACCTTCCTCTACTCCACATCGGTCCACGTCGCACAATTTTGGGCAAACCTCGACTTTGTAATACGATGCCCATGATGTAATTTAGGACCCATAGCTGGTCTTTAGCTGTGGATATCAACTTATAGAAGTTTTCGCCTGACAGTCCGTGGGCTAACACTTATATCTCTAACTGCTTTGAGATGACATACAATTTCGTAAAGCTTGGCTTACAATACATTTGTCGTCACTGTGTTCATTGCACCGTTATCTCCCCGGTCTTGGTCTTCGCGTGAATAAACGGCTTCCCTGAAATATTTTCCAAGTTCTTTGAATAACATAATGATTTTACCAAACCGTTGCGAAATATAACATTCAGTAGAGCCTTCTTCGGGAAGATTCATTCGATTACCAGGGATTACTGTGATATCTGATATAGTAAGTTTTAAATTTGTCACGAAAAATAAACTTAAACAATTTAACAGCAATATCAATAATTAAAATAACTTAAACATTTATTTTTAAATATTTACTATTTTTAAAATATATACGAAATTTTCAAATTTAGAATATTTTATCTCACCTGCCAGTACTCGTTAAAATGGAGTAAAATATTTCCGATTATTCGATTGCATTTAAAACCTCTTTTTTAATATTTTCATAGCTGTAAAAAAGATTTAAGTTTAGGCCCGTTTTTTGCAAGAAGTAAATTTTCAATAATTTCATTACATTAAATTGGCATGTAACTCGCGCTCACTGGGTCGCAATATTCCATTGCAACTTTTATATCAAAACGAATACCCATAAATATACTTTACGATTTAGACACATATAATGACGATTCTGACACTGATAGTAGCTTAAATAAAATACGAGGAGACTAAGGAAAAAACTTACATTTATTTAGCAAGATACTTTAAGCATGACTTCTACGCACAGTTCTTTCGAAAAAGAGAACAATGCAGAAAATAATGGGGTACAACTTTTGGTCCCACAATCTGAAAAAAAAACAACAAAATAATGGCGTCTAACATTTTGCATAGTGGAATAATTGGTACAGATGACATTTAAATTACAAACAATTTCAATGCTGTAGAGAGCACAGAAGAAAATTACTCTGAAGGGAAAATAATAACATAGGTTCTGTACCACAGCCTACACCTAGTACAAATAAACTAAATGGGATTCCAAAAAATATGAAGTAAGAATACTAGAAGAAAAACTATTACCAGCAGACAGCACGTTTCACGGAATAACCCTAAAGTTTGGGAAAAAGACAAAATAAGAAGAATAACAATTCAAAGAAGTAACAAAGAGTATTTAATCAAAAATTGAGAAAAGAAGAAAAATCATATTTAGGTTTACAGGCTGCACAGAAAAATTGACAAATATAATCATAATTTCAACAAGTTTAACATAACACTTTTAAATCAACCAGTGAAATGAGTCGTCACTTTGAATCTAATAAATACAAAAAATCTAAGCTTTTTCAAAAGTTTTTGAACTACAATGACATGGGAACAGAGGCGCTAGTTTGAGAGTTTAAATCTTACCACAGTCTGCTAAAAACAGTGCAAATCTTACCACGGTGTAAACGGAAGATAACGAAGAGCGAGACATCTAGACAAAGTGAGACTAAGACATATTACTTATCTATGTTCAGTACCATTCAGAAATGGCAAAGTTTTTTGTATCTCGTAAAAAGTTGTATAAATTCATTTTTGCGGTGTAATAATATAAGCGACGATATCTAAACGTATACAGGAAACCTAATTTTAAGCAAACGTCCTGGTACGTTCTGTGTTAATAGATCATACTTCAGGAATTAGTAAGGTGAAGACGGAGAAAGCATTGCATACAATACAGAAATTATAGGATGTTTATTGGCGTACGTCTTTTTTTTTAAATGTCTTTTCCTTTTCTTAATAAAGATGGACTGTTTGCTGCAATTTGCTACCTATATCAAAAACCTGTTAAATTAGAACTGGAATTGCCAATTTGGCAATACGATTGACCATATTTTTGTACATTAATCGTAACTGTTGTATGCTTAGAGCAATTTCAATGTAGTAGAGACAGTATGTAATTTCGCAGCTTAAGTTCGAAAATTTGAGACTAATCGGGTTAAAATTTTAAATAAAAACTAATAAATTTTCGAACAATAATTGAAAAAAAACATGTGGAAATGTTGAATAGTCACACAATGCATAGAATTGAAGGTACAATACTTTTGGACATTTTGCTCTCAATTTAATTTCTTTCTTTTGTACTGGGAGGATCCATGTTATATGCAATCTGCATACTTTCACCTAGACTTGTTATATGTTATACAGGTTTGTAGAATACATTACTGTCATATTTCAAAAACTTCATATCATCTTGAATAAATCTGAATTAAATTTACCTCCAATATTTTTGAATCTAGTGTCAATAAAAAAGTTTAAATCTGAAATGTGTTTCAAATAAAAAAACTGTTATTAAATAAAAAATTAAAATATACGAAAAGTTTTTAAAATCGTTAATGGACTCGTTTTTTATTTTAAATTTCGTCTTATGTTACATCTGCATTAATCTAATGCTTTCATAAATATACACATACAATTATTACAATAGTTTATAATTGTTCTAAGACAATATACTCGTACATATACCGAAAATAAACTCAATTTATTTGCAATTAGTTTCATCACTATTTTAATAATCGTACTGCTCTTCTATTCAGTAATATAATTGTTCAATTATTGTTTAAAATTTCTCACTTTACATAATTTGTTGTTCAGTGACATGATTTAATGTTGTCTGTGTAGGCAGCAAATATGCACCACTGTGTTATACAACTTGGCAGGAGGTCAGTTGCAGAGAGATGAACTCGAACTCTGATCATCGTTGACTGTCGGATTTGCTTCCATAGATGTTAATACGGACTACAAGGAATAAATGGTATTAGTATTTTACTCTAGTTTTATCCACGAACAGGTAG
Organism: Druceiella hillmani; assembly: GCA_039881145.1. Lineage (NCBI taxonomy): Eukaryota > Metazoa > Arthropoda > Insecta > Lepidoptera > Hepialidae > Druceiella > Druceiella hillmani. Next base: position 8,114,960 of record JAYKKI010000061.1, read on the forward strand.
AAATTATTTATTAGTTTATTATGATTCAACGGAAGTCGGTTTCCTATCAAATAATTTTGAACTATGAAATTATTTCTAAAATTTGGAATCATTTTTCTCGTGCTTCATTATTTTATTAATACATTCATACATGGTGGATGTTGGTTATTCAAGAAACATCAAATTTTTTATTTCATATTTTAGACAGGTTACGAAATAGACTAATCAATTGCATTCTATTCACATTTTCATATTTATTTAGTATTAAATCAGTAATATCAACTCTTTTATGTTAGAGCATCATTACATTGTTGAAAATTCTATTCTTCTAGTATAAATCTCGAAAAAAAAAATGATTATAACTGTATAAACCTTGAAAAAGTGACATATAGAGTGGCTTTTTATTTCTTGACAAAAATTGACATTTGGAGTAGCCCTATACTTCTTGACAAACTGACATATGCAGCAACTCTTTGAGAAATCTAACGTGTGGAATAGCTTTATACTTCTTGCCAAAACTGACATTTGGAGAAACTCCGTACTTATTGACAAAACTGACTTATATGATAACTCCGTATTGCTGACAAAGCTGACGCATGCAGACGCTCTATACTTTTTACAAAACGGAAGTATGGGAAGCTCCATACCTCTGGCAAAACTGACACGCGGAGTAGCTCTATACTTCTTGGCAAATCGGACCTATGGAGCATCTCCAACTTTTAATAAAACTGACATAGGTAGTAGCTTTATACTTTTTGACAAAACTGACCTATGAACTAGCTCTATACTTCTTGTAAAAACTGACTTATGGCGCAATTTAATATTAATAGTTTTGTATTTTTTTGACAAAACCATCATTTAAAATGGTGTTATACATCTTTATAAAACTAACTTATGAAGCTTGACAAAACTGATATATGGAATAGCTCTATACTTCTACAAAACTGATACTTGGATAAACTCCATAATTCTGACAAAATTGGCATGTGGAGTAGCTCTACATTTCTGACAAAACTGACGTATGTAGTATCTCTGTACTTTTGACAATACTAATATATGGAATAACTCCACACTTCTGATAAAACTGACATGGAGTAAGTCTATATTCTGACAAAACTTACACATGGAGTAACTCCATACTTCTGACAAAACTGACATGTGAAATAGACTTCTCCCCAACCCATAGATTTGTTGTGCATACTCTTATAATCTCCATTAATTTTATTCTAACCCTTTTTGAAGACTATTAAACCTATCCACATTTAAAGAAAGATCCTCTTTCACTCATAATATGACTCATATTACAGGAAATTCGGGAAATTTTATTACGGAATAATATAAAAAATATACCTAATTAAATGCCTATAAAATAACAGGAAAAAGGAAAAAAAATAAAATTATGATTAACTTAATTCGAATGCAACTAACTTTAACATAATATACGCGTTTAAGGTTCTTCTAAAATATCATTATCTTTAACAACTAGTATCTTTTCCGTATGCCATTAATACCAGAAGGAGCTCCAATTTGTTTCTTGAATTAATTTATTATCTGACTTACGTTATAATAAAGCTTTTTTTAAATGCGAATTAAATTAGAAGCGAGCTCAATTATTCATAACTCACTTGAAACTACAGCCAGAAGATCGAACGTTTGAAAAGTACGTCCCTTCTGTATTCGTACATCTAATGGAATGGTTATTTCCATTTTATATTTCCTACCAATTTTCTCTTATTTACGCTAAATTACATTAGTTGCAGCACAGAAAGGAAGTTCCATTGATATGTTTTTCAATTGTTAATGGAAACATTTTATTCCTTGCTTTATTGAAAAAACTCTCGCTCTTCGTTCCGGCACTCACGTATTCATAATCTTTTTGCAATGCTGGCATCTAGAACCAAATTAAATCAAATTGTAGGCAATTGCTCAACTGCCGGATCGCTGTTGCATCAGCGTGTAATTCATTTGTGATGAAAGAGAATAATCTTCTCGAATTTATCTTCTAAAACGTATGCAATGGAATAAAGTTTGCCCGGAAACAAAACCATTCAATTTATAAAACAAGTCTATAATGTGAATTGTTGTATTTCATTCACGGATACTTTCTTTATAAAAGCAAGTATGTATATCTCTTTGCTAAGGGTTATTAGGGGATTAGGGTATAAGTGAAGAATAATAGCTAGTGAACAGAACGTGTGTCATCGGTACTGCATTTCATACACGTTAAATTTAACGAAAAATTAAATTAATGTAGTTATTTCAGTAACCAAATTATTATTAAACTCTGTCATTCAATTCTGTTACTAACTATGGGCGAAGTAGTTGGCACAGGATGCCTTGTACGCTTCAACGGAGTAAGCTGGACATACAAATGGTACAACCCTATAATACACAAACTTACAATATACTAGCTGAGAATAATGTACAAACTTATAATAATGGAAGCGCTTGATAGTTGACACTAGGCACCATTAGAAGGCTTTCGTAGGTTCTCTTGGTGAATTGAGCTATTAGGGAGGGCTCTGAGAGGACTCAAGTAGCGGCTTGGGAGTTGTTTTGTAGAGCAAAGCTTAGCAGTGAAGCAAAACAAACGGCAATCACATTCATAAAGCACGAGTACCGCGGTGCTCTGCGTCTATATCGAATTGTAATAAAACCGTCTGAATAATATATTATTATAGAAATAATTTACTATTATTTACTACTAAATTCATTGTTTTTGTGATGTACTGTAAACACGTGTAAATATCTAATAGTTTTTTATCCCACTTGATCTTGTTACCTTAATTTTAAATTTCATCCCCTTATTTTCGACCCCATATTGAATGAAAATAAAAATTCATTCCCGGGTATAAGTTAAAAACTATGCCGCTTAATAGTTTGGATTAGTAATTAAAAACAATTCGTTTTTATCCCACTTGATCTTGTTACCTTAATTTTAAATTTAATCCCCTTATTTTCGACCCCATATTGAATGAAAATAAAAATATTAAATAAAAATGTATTTATCTGCGTTTATTCTTCACTAATAATAGACGCAAATAAATACAAAACCTATGCTAAACGTCAAGTCACAATTAATTACACTTGTTAAGAAAAACAGCCATGACATAAAACGGACAAACATACGTCCGTTTTTAACTTTTAGGTACGGAAACATACAAAAGAAAGAAATAAGATTAAACATTTGACAAAAAATAATGAAGTCTCATCATAATATATGTTAAAAAGGAATCAAGTTCTGTACTACATCAGTTTGCTTCGCCGATACAAAGGGTCCAAAAAGCTATCAAATATTATTCGATGTTAATTTAAAGTCTAATTACATAGCAGCTTTAAATTTTTTTAATCTAAATCAAATTTGTATGTACTTTATGCACAAATGCATGACTTCAAATATGTTTAATTAAAAAATAATTATCACTATCCAATATTTTAGTTAACGTTAAAATAAACATATATGAGTTCATTCGTAAAAACCAAATATCACTTCATCAAAATGCAAAAAAAACTTTAATAAAGCATATATTGTGAGAAATCAAATTCAAAGGCATAAAAAGTTTATTTGAAAATAGTAGATTTGAAAATATACGTTATTTATATACTTGCCACAAACATTTTATATTTGCAGAAGAAAACTAAAAGAGCCACACCTACCATACTCCAGATCCACCAAACCTCTGATCACTTTTATTTAAGTGTGTGCATGCAAATACGCTTTTGCATTCGTACTATACTTATTGGGTTCTATTATGTAAACAAATTGAACGGATTTTTAAGCTTGAAATATCGTTAGTTTCTTCTTAACTTTACAATGCCACTGGCATTACTTGAAATGCAATATGGTGCACAACACAAACCTTAATAATTATGTCTGGATCGTCATAACAAACAGAATGGTCTGACGGATTAGCCTTTTAGATATATGATCGAACGTCCGTTGAAGAAAAGAGAAACTTAATGTAGGAATACAGTACTTGGGAGTTATATTTATATCCTGATAAAAAAGTGTAAGTATTCCTCAAATATACTTGTATTAACTGAAAGTTTGAAATAATAATAACTATTTAGATGAAAAAAAAAACAAAAGTTTTTGAAACCGATGTTTTTTTAATGTATTTCCACATAAAGAATTTTATAGGGTTAATATCAATTTTCTTTCTGGAAATTTACTTAAAAATTTATTTACTGGATTGATATAAATTATCGTAAATATAAAGCAAAACACTCACTCGAAAGCATCCCACGCTTTTTTAAATTTAAGTTAATTTTTTGTTAATAAATTTATTCTTATTTTATAGGCTTATTAAAAAAGTTAAGTTAAACCGAGTTGTGAGACATCATTCCGCTCTTGACCAAAATATTTTTACTTAAAGATTATTTTTAGCTCAAATTGCCACATAAGCACTTTTTTGTTTGACTATAACTTTATTTTCTAATTTTTTTGTTGTGAAATTTTGCATTGTCATCAGTTTTTAATACGTGTGCAAAATTTTACATAACTTGGACGTCTGGAAGTGGGTGAAAATTTAATTGAAAGTTTCCACTACATTCATAATACACATATACGTGGGAAGCGTATATAAAGCGTGTTAAAATAGTCCTTTGCACCTGTATCAGATCGGATATGGATTGACTTGTGCTTGCAGAGAGAATGCTTTAGATTATCCTGTTGCTTGTTGTCAAAGAAGTAAATTGCTTAAATGCGTCCTCAATAATGTGTATAGATGGAGTCATTGAAAACGTTGAAGAAAATAGTGTTTCTACTTAATTTCTTATTTATAACAAATAAATTATCTTTTGAAGTTTTTTTTGCTTTATACTATTTAATAAAAAATATTCTTTACTATGAAAAAGTAATATTTTGTTAATTTTAATGATTTATGTCGTTATCGAAGTATTTAAAAAAGAGGTAATTCTGTGTATATGTTATATGACGGTCGCCGTTTTGGGTATAATTAAAAATTTCAGTTTCTGACGACAGATTCATAGTTAGTGACCTCATAAACTGTATGAAAAACTGGAATTACACCAATTATTACAAATTAAATGTAATAAATATATTTGGCATTAATTTTGTAGAAATTCATTATTCACAATTAAATGAAACTACGTGATGTAGTATTATTTCTACTCACATTGAGTTCTTTACCACGACCTAGGTTTCGTTGGTCATATCTTCAGGTGGGCTCTTAGCAAAGATTCCGTTCAATCTTTGGTAATAGCCCACCTGAAAATGTTGTAATACAACGAAATCTAGGTCGTGGTAAAGAACTTAAAGATAGTAGAAATAATACTAAATCACGTAGTTTCATTTAATTGTGAATTTAAATTGAATTTTCTTACGATATTTAATGTTTTAAATATTTATGGATATTTTATACAACGGTTATATTCATAAAACCTTTTGTAAATAAATTTAATCGACTTCAAATAACCACCGAACAAGAAGCGCCCTGAAATACATAAAAAATCTGAAAATACTCGTATTTCATTGAAAACTTGGTGGTAAATTATGAAAATACATTCAGTATAACTGTGTTCCGAGATTTTCCATTTTTTCAGGGTTATTTTAGTCGATGAAAAAAAAATAGAAAACACGACAACGCCACTGAAAAGAAAGAAGAAAGTTTTACTACCAAAAGTTTTACTTTTTTCAAGCATTCATTCGACGACAAAATCCGGTTATGAGCAGTAGACTCGTTTAAATATACGTTTTTTTTTGTAAATCTCGCGTGTATTTAAATAAATGTTGATTACTTAACTAATACTATCAAGTTTTTTTTTCAATAGTTACTATCAATCCAACATCACTACTTTTGCATTACTTATGTTACAATAGGCAATGAGGGTAAAAATTCGGTGCAGGTAAATAAACTTGAAAAGTAGTTTCCAAGTTTTCAGTTTCATTCGTATAAAGAAAATAAGTAAATATTAAAAAATGTAATAAGACGGTAAACGGATTGAAAAGCTAATAGGATAATTGATGTATATATGTTTATCTTTCCAAGTTTTCAGTTTCATTCGTATAAAGAAAATAACTACGTATAAAAAATGTAATAAGATTATTGAAATAGATATAATGATACTTAAAGAAAAATGTGGAAATCTTTATGTTGCCCTTACAATTTGAAGATTTTCCCCCTATTTCTGGCGAATTCTAAGTCATTACTTACTTTAGTATTTGTGAATACCGATACATACAAACATTCTACCGTTACATGATATTACTGAAATATTATTTATCCATTTTTGAGTAGTTCAATTATCAATAGAATTTTAAAGGACCTCTACCTTAGATGACCATAAAAGATTAATCGCACTCCACCAATTTGGAACTTTATTCTATCGCTTAATATTTAAAATAAAAGTGAAACCAAATGCATGAGAACACTAAGACTCCATATCCTTCTCGATTTAAACATTATCATAACGCAATTAAATGAAACTATGTGATGTACTATTATTTCTACTTTCTTAATCTCAAGAAAGATCAAAGATAAATCTCAAGAAAGTAGAAATAATACTACATCACGTAGTTTCATTTAATTGTGAATAATGAATTTCTACATAATTAACGTCAAATATATTCAATTATCATAGCGATAGACTTTGAACTTACAGGCAATAAGTATACTTCTAACATCATTAAGAATTGCAACTTCAAAGTTATTATTTTATAGAAAGCAACAGACAGAGGAACGATAATGTGAATAGAAGAAGATTTTCTTTTTGTTAACTTACGAAACTGAACATGGTGGAGTGGAACAGACCGACATGATGGAGTGCAACAAATAACCCTTTCCAAAAATGATTTAGGAAATATTAAAAAGAAAGGAAAATGACAGTCATTTATTAATATATTTTACAACTATAATTATTGTAAATAAATCATTAACATAAATATTCAAAAAATATTTCACAGACCCTGGGCATCATACATTTTAATCCTCATATGTTCCTAAACTCCGCAGCCAGACAAGTCTGGAAGGTTAGATTGGCACTTATTCTTCCAGCCGTACCAAGCATTGAACTTGTGACGCTTGTAGATGAGCTTGGCGCAGCGGGATGCAGTGGTGATATCGTCCTGGAGCAGATCTGAAACGAAAAAGATTAAACGATTAATAAAACAATATAATTAAATTCATAATAATTTATTCCTCATCACACAGTTGTATTGGGCGTTAATCTCTGAAGCGGTTAATGAAACAAAAGAAACTCAAGACCAGTTGCTACTTGCAAAACTAAATCAACAAACGTAAAAAACGTTATATAGAACGTTATTTATGTAAGCTTTCGATAAATAAAACACGCGCATCAGAATAGTAATACGCTATGGGTCCTATGATGAACAACAGGTTTTTAATGTAATTATTTGTTACTTTGACAAAAATGCAACAGTTATTCGATTATAAAAAAATCCAACAATAAAGGCCAATAGCAATGATAGATTTTGTAATATAAAAAAGTAATTAAACTTCATGAAATTTATTGCAACACTCGGAGACATGATTCAAATTGCACCCCTGAACCATAACGAACAAGTATTTTATAACATAAGTATTTTAATGAATCTAAATACTTGCATTAAGACGGGAAAATAAATAAAAATCATATACATTTGTAAAGGGCGGTAAATTAGTGACAACTGTTGCAAACTGAAGCACTCAAAGCTGAGTTTTAATTTAATTTTGACTCCAAGAATTAGAAAGACATCTTACAGCTTCTATCATCCATTACTCACCGGAACACTTCACGTTACAATCTTTGCCTGCACTTCCATATTTGCACCAGTAGCCATCGTTAATCTGGAATAAACCGTAATCCGTGGAGCCGTTTTTATTCCTGTTGGTCGCCTTCGTATTGCGAGAACTCTCTGCTTCGACCAGACATACCCCTAGAAAGACAATACAATCACTAGGCAGTTGGCAATATGGGTAATTGTTTGAGAGGAGATTTAATTAAATAAGTATTAAATTAAAATAGAAATTTAAAATACTTTGACAGTAAAAATAATTGTTACTTGCCTAAAAATGTCAAGAATTTTCAATTAATAACGAAAGTAGATTTTTAGCTAGTATTTCTTATATTCCCTGATAACAAATACAATTTTCAAACAATAAAAATTATTATACATTAAATCTAATATAAAGGCTTCGATATCCTTGAAAAGTTTTTTCAACCCTGTGAATGTAAGATTAAAATTACTAGGGAAAAACCATTTATGACTTTTCGTCAGATAAATTTCACAGAAAAATATACACGTGGAATACGTGCCTATCGTTACGTGCCTATGTACGTGTTAATTTCTTAGGAATACGTGCCTATGTACGTGTTAATTTCCTATTCAAAAGTATTGGCGTAGAGTTATTAGAGTGGCTTAACAATAATACGAACATTACTGAGTATTTTATTACTGTTAAAAAATACACTGATACAACAAAAGCGGCAATACAAGTGTAACGCTATGCCTCCAAGTATTAAATGTAAGACTACAAGTTTTGATTTTTTATGAAGAAAAAAAAGGCCAAGATCAAAATTTTTACAAAACATAATAGTTACTACAGAGCGCAATAATATTCCTAAAATTTTCACAAGGGTCAATCATCATTCAATATTTAAATTTTTTTCATTACAAATGTTTTAAAAAAAAATTAATTCTAAATTTCATTCTCGATTTTTATACAGACAAATGAGACCTATCTATTTTCGCCTACGTTATATTTACAGACTATATCAAATCGTTCAAAAGTTGTGAGTTCGTAACAGGATGACAATCGAGCGGACAGATAGTAAGTAATTTCACAAAGGTGGTGTTCCGCAAAGGAGGTGCACTTTACATACTAAAATTATTAAAATGTTTGCTGTCACTTTTTTGCAACGGTGAAAGTTCTTTTTTTCTCAGTATGACATTGATTTCTTCTCAGTATGAGACTGATTTTGGACATAACGGCAACAGATCTCTGTTTCCTTGAATACACTCTAATTCTTTATCTAAATAATCTGCAGTTACAACTAAAACTAAAATCGTCTTCGCGCTACGAGAAAAGTTCGTTTATTAATTTTAGAAAAATATAACAAGTAATATTTCTTGACCAAGTAAATTAATAATTCATTTTTTTTTAAATATTTTCCTTCGTTTTTTGTATAGTCGCTTTCATTTTTTATCTTCAAATCGCATAAAATTAAATTCTTTTCTTTCACTAAGGACGTGGTAAAACTCAAATTTGAGTACCACCACGCCCTTGGCTGTATTCGTGTAATATTACATTGCCAACAAAATAAATTAGGATCATACGCCAGTATTCATCGGTATTGAGTTTAATTGCGGTATTTTTATTTTCATAACTTGATAACAACAATAACTTTTCAATGAAATATATAAATTGCAAATTTGGATATATGGTACTTTTATTATAACCTGATTTTTGGCAAGAATATTCAAAAATGTTAAAAAAACAGCAGTAAAATCGAATGTAAACACATCGACGTGTTTACATTCGATTTGACAAGTTTTTCTTTCTCCCTATTTATACTTACTCTCCATAACAAAATTTTTCAAATTACTAACTTTATTACAAAAAATACTGAATATGTATATATATATATATATATATATATATATATATATATACATATACATAAAAGAACACTTACAGTCCCTGAGTTGATTTTTTGGAAATCCTTGTTTCTTCAGCTCCTGTGCTAATCCGCACCTCGTGAATGTCTTTCCCTCAACTGCGACTGCAGCCAGCAGGACGCCGACAACCACGAGATTCTTGAGTGCGAGCACCATTTTCAAATAAATCTGAAAATATATATGTTTAAGCACCCAACCGAATATTATATAAATTAATTTTTAAACCCTTGAGTCCATGTGCCAATATCTTGTTTCTCTTAATAATAAAATCTATCTCTCAAACTCAAAATATCAATACAAATACAATAATGCACAGATATATAAAACAAAATATGTTTACACATACTAAAAAAAATGTACTTTTCAGGTGCGACGGACGACTGGAGTATATTCCTTAAATACGATTGTCTTCGAATGCATAAAATAAGTAACACTGTATAGAAATATAAATATCAGTACTATTAAATATAATTGGAAAATTCTTTAATAAACAAATGCTGATAATATAATTATTTTCAATTAAAACAGAAATGAACAAGATCACATTTATACAACAATATTAAAAACATTCAGTAACGTCAGAGTAATAAGTTAAAATTGAAAGAGGCTTTTTTTAATTTTGTAGTATAGAAGACACAAAATATTCACATACAATGATATTTAATGATTACATCTTGAAATAAGCGAACGATAGTAAACTCTGTGTGTCACACTCCGTCATTGCGATTACTCCATAAGAAAACGCCAATATGAATGGCACACTCTTTCATTGCTATTACGCCAAGTTATGATTTTGTTGTATCACACCACATATAATAATTTAAAATCGAGCAATTAGTAAATAAACTAGAGCTAAATAAAATATTTCCAATTAGTTTTGTCTTTAACTATTTTAATCTTTTTCATTTAGTGATCGTATTTTATCCACTTTAATCAATTATAAAAATTATAAGATATACGGAAGAAGTATCCAAGTGTAGATTATTAAAAAGAAGATAAATCTAAGTATAATAAATATACGTACGAAGAATCAGTACGAGGTTATATTCCTACTGTGAAAAGAATAAATCAGAATACTGTCCGCCTGTATTGTGTGTAAGTATAAAACTGTACATGTAAATAATAGTTGTGATACTTGCAAAATAATCAAATTTGTGTGTTTATTTGATAATTGGAAACCAAATAATTACACTGATGAATAAGATACAACCTTAGGTGAAATAATTTGTTTATATTACAAATATATTGCACAAAAATAAAACAATTCGTATTATTTAGAAAACTAACATAGAAACAATAGGACATCTAGTGTGGTTTCTCGACAACATCACCAGCTTATCTCCGGCAACAATACAATTATATATGCAGTGTCACGTTTACGCGCTAGATGTCGCTTGTTTTATTTGATATTGTTGTATTTGATATTTATTTCATAATTGTTATTAAACACTTTTTTTATTAAACTTTTCTCATTTGTTGGAGTGTAATATATAAAAAATATATTTTTTTTTAATTTCAGGAAATTAATTTTGAAATCATTAAGTCCAAACTAAAAACGCTCTGAACTTCATACGATCAGAACATTAGCTTACACTTGTTTTAACGAACTTCGTGCGCTTTGAACTTTTGATTTTACTCCTCTTAAAACTTCATACCGGGCGCTATATATAAAACCCTGGGCCTACTGATCGATCAAAATCTTAGTTGGTAAATGATGTTAGTCATCGTGTTTTCAACAGGATACACTCTTTAAAACGTCTTCAAAAGTTTCTACTGACTAAAACGAAAATCTACCTTTGTCAAATACTTTTATTACCATTAATTGATTATGGAGATGTGTGCTATCCTGATCTTAATGAAGAATATTTGTATAAGTTGGAACGTCTTCAAAATTTATGCATCCGGTACTCCTTTTTAATATATTAAAAAAATTTCATAGCCCAAATTATCTTAGTGGCAAATTTAAAGAGTTGTCTGCTGACGGCCTTAGGCTACGATCTGAAAGTTCACTCACACTACTTATTCCTAAACATACTTCTACCACTTGCAAAATTTCACCTGAATCCTGTCATCAGAAAAATCACATCTCTAAATATTTTGAAAGAACGAATGAAAAAGTCCTGCCTCTACTGAAACGTTTTCCTTTGTGTCCCTGTCCTTTCCTATCTTTCCCGTTCCTAATCATGTCAATAGTTATTTTTACTTCACTTTCGTATTTTTTTAAAATTTTTTTTTCGGCTAAAGTGCTCTAAAAGGTTTTCATTGTAAAATCACTTACAGTCTACCAACTAAATTTCAATACAAATTATTATGGTTGACTGGAAGTGATTACTCATGTAGCAATAAGTCCGCCATATGCACTATTCATAAAATATTGTAAATAAATAAAAAAAAAAGTATATAGATATATATATATATATATATATATATATATATATATATATATATATATATGAAAATCGATTCTAAAAAATAAGTTCCAAAAATTACATTTTATGTTCAATTAATATTTCAGCCTCTCTATCAAAAACCTATGCAGTAAATCGCCACAAATTATATTAAACACGTGTCTCGGTGATAATCGGAAATATATGGGAATATTTTAGTTACATTTCATCTCAAAGTTTAATTTTACACCTAATTTTACGATGCCTTTTTAGTCACATGAAATCGATCCTGAACTATGCTCTGAACCAACCTCCTTACTTCATATTTTCAAATGTGACAAGGAAGTCCGTAAATAGCCTTTCATTGCACATGTTGCTTCGCTGTTGGAAAATTTAAGATTTCATCATCATCTATGGACTTACTTAAAAGTAATTTCAAATATTTCTTTTTGTCCTTATTCATTCCAAAATCTCTGTGTTAATAAACTGAATGACGACTTCGCTAATGAATTAGTTGGGGAAAAAAAATTCTAGCTGTGCGGTAATTTTTTGAAATACACATGATATATCATATAAATAAATACAAATAAAAGACTTTGAAAAACACTGTCATATAATCCCTGAAAAACACTTTAAAAATCAAGACACTTAATGGTAAGATGAAGTCGATATTAGCCACTTACTGTAAAATAAATATACGTGCATACTTATGTTCACATTATTATCTTAATAAAGTGGTTTTTTTCCAATTACTAAAAAACATTCATTCGATATTCATCTACAATTTACAGGCTAATTTATATATATATATATATATATATATATATATTTATATATATATATATATAAATATATATATTTATATATATATATATATATATATATATATATATATATATATATATACATAACTTTCTAGAGACTTGTGAATTAGTTGATACGTGAAAGCAAAACAAACAAACTCACTTATTTTCATTAGTAATTATAAGACTTGGCTAAACGCAACCATCACAGACTGAATTACTATTTTCTGAATTTCTTTATCTTCTAAAAAGAAATACTTTAATCAACAACAAATGTTACAACAAACATAACGACATTTAAAATAAATAATACGCAATCGCATTTGAAATAACTCACCAGTTAATATTTCAGTGCGGTGTAAACTTTCAGCGACGATCAGTGAACTGTGTCGGCTGAACTCAGCGGAGCATCTTATATAGCCGCACCTTAGCTACCCGGCGTGAGGAAAACGGAAACGGAGAATTTCTGATAAAACAGTTGGCTCATATTCCATAGTGATATGTAAGATCAAAAAACCAACAGTAACAATTACGACGCATTTATCATTATCGGAAGCAAACAAACGATATGATTATGTTTTGAAATAATTGTCATGTGTAAAATAGATAGACAATTAATGTATATGGATCCTGGAAAACGAGATCATATTCCATAATTTCTATAGAAATATCGGAAGAACACTTCTAAATAGCATATAAAAATAAAGAATTTAAAATTTTAAATGAATATTAAGTGCATGCATAAGATTTCTCTATAAAATACCGGAAAATACTTACATAAAGAAGCACAATCAAATGGGTGGAGTAAAGCATGAATAGCAGTACTGCCTTTCAGAAATAATGATTTACTAAGAAAATGTTTTTTTTCAATATCTGAGAATAACTGTTACAACAAAAGAAGCAAACGGTACAAGCGACGGCTCATCGGTGGACAAAATCTGAATCCCTTCTTCAAATTTAAGTTTCAAATTCTTTATACTCTGATGATAAAAAGTCTAGATGTTGGTTATTTGTATAAAATGACAAATAATTAACTGTCAAACTTGTTTATCGCAACAGGATTTGTCGAACATTCTAGAAATACTATTGAGTACAAATCGGGGCAATTTCAATCCCCCGATCACTCTCTAAGTAAACTCTACAAACTCTGCCTTGTAAAAAACTAGATCAACAGAAAACTCCTAACTTCACTTATTTATAAACCGTCTAAATTAATCCACTCCTCATATCCCACTATAATTTTAATGACACGTTTTCAAATTGATTTGTTAGTGATTATAACTAATTAGCAAATAAATTCCACAATCTTGGATTTTTGGAAAGAAGTTCTAATGAAACTTGGTAAATAACTCAAAATATCAAACGGTATTGTCTTCGAGACTACATCTAACAGTGAATTTCTATTAATCAAAATTATATTGAAAACATTCTGAGCTTTTTTTAAACTCCTTCCAATATTTTATAACACACTTGTCGAAATAAGCACTTAGAGTATACAACAATGCCCAGAGATATTTCCAGTTTTCAATACTTTTAGAAATAGAGAAAGTACCTATAAAAAGGTACTGCACGTTGTGAAACCAAAAATGAGGAATAATTATTTTGGCATCTGTGTATGTAACAAGTCAGGTCTTTCCTAGCAGTTAAACAAATAAAATGCCTATACGTTTCTTTAAACGAGTAGAATGACGTAGGCAAAATTAAGTTAACAACAAAATGTTAGCCATGAATCGCAATATTTTTGACGTCACAAAAAATCAATTTTTGAATTATAATTTCGCCACCAATAACTTTAGCAAAATTCTTAGAATTGTATGTCAATTTACAAATTCAATATAAGTACAAAAACCTACGACAAAATTGCCTTAACTATTGAATTAAAAAACTAAGAAAACAATAGGTTATGACACACTAAATCTAATATTTAAATTATATTTTTTTTAATATAAGATAATAAAAATTTCTATAAACACACAATATCTCACTGCATATGTTCCCTTTTAGGTCGTGGTTAAAAATTGAGCCATACCCTATATATCCATTATATTGCTATATATATATATATATATATATATATATATATATATATATATATATATCTGAACACTGGAACGATTATTATAACAGAAACGAGCTGTACCCTTGTATATATTAGACCATGATACTTGGAACAATTTGACACCATGTCAAAGGAACTGATAAAGCAATACATCAAACTCCTCAAACCTTTGATGAAATATCTGGGAAAGAAAAATACTGCGGTTAGAACACTTAACTTGTTGAATATACGATCGTCACTAAACGTTGAGCTGGAGCGCTTTGACTTAGAAGAGAATGATAATTATGACAAACACTTGGTTGCAACTTTACAAGATCCGAAGTTCAAAACCAGTTTCTTGATAATAGTCAAAGCAAAAAAGCGAGACATAAAATTCTTTCAGAATCACTGAAAGTGAGTCGTGATGAACCTAGCACAGATGATGATTCTTCTCCAACTGCCAAAAATAATCAAAACAACTAATAATTTTAATATGGTAACCAATGAAATACACGACAGTTTCCAGAACTACTTTCGCGAAGTCGCGAGAGACTAGAAGCAAACTTAGGGTATTTCAATACTGTTCGCCTAGACGCGCAGGTCTGGGGTGATGGTCGTCAAACGAGAAACCGTATTCGATCCCAACAAAATTCGTTACGATTCATCTTTCGTCTCCCTGCAGCAGCGTATACGGTGAAAGGTTATTCCCAAAATCAGGTCTCGTGTACTGAGAGAAGCCTAACCATTTACTGCCAACAAACGTTGAAAAACTTGTTTCCCTTTACTATAATTTACCATTAATTAATTTTAAGCATTAAATTTAAAATTTTTGTAAAACATCTTTAATAAAAATAAATACATTTTCTAATTTAAAGATCATTATCTTTGCATAATAAATTATACGATGTCCCTCCAGAGACTAATCAGTATTCGACCGGATACTAGTCGGTATTCGGCCGGATACCGGATACTAATAACAATGGCTGTTTAGGTCGCATACTAGACATTAACCGGATATCCGTTACATCTCTAATAATAATTCATTCTGTGTAATGATGAAACTCTTCAAAAGTTCAAAGAACTCCTTACACCATGAAAGTTTCAAAAAGAATTCCTTACACCATGCACATCGTATTATGGGGGGCCTTGGAACAACGAGAATGATACATAAAATTTTGTTGTATGGAAGCAAAATTATTTACTTTATTTTGAAATTTATTACGTCTACCATCGATATCTCATACCTTGCCTTAATAAATAAATTTCAATACTGAGGTAACTTAATTATATCATTTCGTACATGTAAAAAGAAACCTAATTAAGCAAAAACACAAAGTAGTAAAATTTTCTCACAATTTTTTTTTATTTGGCGACCTCATTTGCTCAACGAGTTTTCATCATTGCCCGAGTTTCCTTAAGTATCGTAAATAATGCAACGTATTTATCAGATGTGATGTGGAAAGTTTGTAAATAGTTTCTGTTTTGTAACGTTTTCTAGATACAATGTTTTTGACGTCGCAATGACCTGGCGAAGAGTGCTCAAATAAAACATTTCAAGTTACCACGGCAAATACGTTTTAATTACTCATTCGTTACACAATCCTAATATTAATTTTCAAGATGTGGATGCCGTTATATAAAAAATTACAAACAAAGCAACCGAAATTTGTTTTTTTAAAAAATTATTATATTTTACATCCTTTAATTATGATCTTGGGCAAAAAAAGTTATTAGAAAATATATCTTTGTTCGTAATATTCTTTCAAATGTTTTAAGTAACTGATAAATTTGTCACCATTCTAAAAATCTGATCGAAAAAAACTATTTGTATCTGAAATATGTATTTTTGCGACTAGATAGTTGTATGTAAACTAGAATAAAGAAATAGCCGAATGATCAGGATTTAATTTTGTTCAAAGCGGTTTTTGGAAAGAAAATTTACAATTTTTAATTTATCGGTTCAGCATCTTGCTTTGTAAATAGAAAAGAAATCATATTGTTCATACTGTTCTATATCTGATCGCTTATGGGTTATGTGAAATTCATAATTTCTTTAAAAAATTACAGTCTTTGCAACACGAAAAATGTATTGTGAAAAAACAAAACATGTTGCGTGTTTGAATTATAGATTAAAGACAGATAACTTGTTAACGTCATTAAGTATATTACTTTTATTTATCAACGTTGCTAACTGCCGACAGTCTTATTTTTTCGGTACTTGCTATTTGGATAATTTTATAGATGCATATAGATATATCGTAATAAAATAACTGTTTTCTGTTCTTCATTTAACTTAAGCTCTCAAACTGGTCGTAATGAAACCTATGGTGGTTCTTAGCCCACCATTCAAAGTAAATTATTACATTAAAGAGTAGACAAGTTGGGGGTTTCGGTTATAACGCAGTATAGTTTACCAAATTATTTTACTAAACTATGCAAAATAGATTTTCTGTTGTTTGTGATATGTAATTAAATGGGATGTTTGTAAAACGTAATTTAATTAATTTCAAAATGAGGAAATTTATTTGGGACTCAAATTTTCATTTTGAAAATTGACAGTTTAGGTTCGTTCATCACATTCTCTGTCTTTTATTACAGCATTGATTTGTCAACGCGAAGACAGAAATCAAATGCGAGGCGGCTATGGTCTTGTCCATAAATCACATAACGTTTTTTTCCAGGTTTTTTCACATAACACAGCTTGACCCCACCCTCCCTCTGTAACTTAATTTTTCACATAAAATGTGAATTAAAATTCTAATCATTTTAGGGTTTCATACCTCATAGGAAAAAAGAATTCGGTGTTACAGGGTCACTCACGTTCCTGTCTGCCCACGTCACGGCCACATTTTTTAGAAATCGCTTGACGTGGAAACTTGAAAATGTTCATAATGATTTATATTTTATATTATCCTCTTACGTATACCCGCCTATAATTAGCACTTAAAAATATTTGCATGAAAATTCAGAGGTCGAATTAAAATTTTTTTTTTTTTCAATTTCCTATACAAAGTGGGATATCGTTTGAAAGGCATACTAATAAGGGTTCAAAAATAATTTTTTAAAATTTTAGATAGTATATCTTCAGTATACTGAAAAAATTGCGAAAAAATATGATCGCGCCAAACTACTAGACCTAAAATTATAAGATTGTAAAAAAATTGTACCGATTATAGAACTTATAATATTTGAAGTGTGAACCATATTTTACGCCTGTTTTGAAAATGTTGTAGTCTATATATATATATATATATATATATATATATATATATATATATATGTGTGTGTATATATATATATATATATATATATGTATATATATATATATATATATATATATATACATAATATTTATCCTTAAATATTTATATTTATAAATATAACCATGCATTTTATTTAAATAATTAAAAATCAACTATCATACATGCACAAGTTAATCATAGACTGATGCCGCCATATGACTGGGTTTAAACCCACCGTATCGACTTCATCCTCTTCATGCCACTCGACCTATTCAGGCCAATTTGAGTTATTACACATTACACATAATATTTTAGTACATAATAATTTCTTCTTCAACAATGCGATCAGACTATACTCTACTTACATCCTTTTTTAAGACTTTTTGCAAGATGAAACATTCTTTGGGCGTCAATGCTCTTGACAAACGTGAAATATTTGGCTCAATATACGCACGATTTATCTTAGATAACAGCTTGAATGATTGAGCGATAGTAGTGAAAAGAAAAACGATGAAAAGCACCCCCAGGGTGTCCACTTGAAACAAATTTTCTTCAGAAGAATAGGTGCAAACGAAGTTTTATCAGCGGAGTCTTGTATTCCTGAAGAATTAATATCTTGTTTGATAGGAAAAGGTGGAATAAAGCCATCAGCAATAACGTATTGCACTTCTATTTGGGGTGCAGCAATTATTGACATAAAATTTCTAGTCAGTAGTGTTTCTTTAATGAAAATTAATGACTGTATTGTTTTCCGACAATTTATCTATTATAGATAAAAACAAAATGAAATTCTTAATCAGTATGCTATATTTTTTCAAGTAAGAATTTTTCGTGAAGTCCGATAACAAATAATTTTTTTCAAAGTAAATAAAATCATGACGTGCAAAAAATAAATGTGTGACTTCAATTGATACTACAAATAAAAAGAAACTTTTGAGAAATTTAAAGACCAAATATGAATTAAAATATTACAAGTCTAGTATAGTATTCAATGAAAAAATACTGTCCTTCAATGATGATTAATAGACTTCATCACAAAGGAAAAACAAAATAAAATAAATAACTTATTATTCCATTTGTCATAAATCGAACATGCATTCTGAAATGATTATACTCAGTATTTTAAAATCGGTCAGTTAGTGTTACAAGAAAGTCTTTCAGTTACCGGGCAGTCAACTCCTATTTAGTATTTAAGAGAGAGAAAAGTGTTACGTGACAGTAATACTTAGCTCAGTCACCACTTTAACGTTACGTAGAAATTGGTGTTCACTACTCACACCCTCCCAACAGCGTTACGTAGTTTATAGACGATCCCTATGTCAGAAAGGTTTGTATATATGTTGAAAGAATGATTAGCATGTTATCTGAGATGAAAAAAAAGTTGGAAAGTTGTACTTAAATGATATAATTAAAACTCAAATTATATTGATCCGTTAAATATCATTTTATGACATGTACTCGTACAAATTTGGAAAAGTCGTTTAAAAAAAATATTTGTGCAATTTCAAGTTAACATTCAAAGTTAACGGATATTGATATTTCTTTATGGCTAAGTTTTATCAGGTTTACAACGTTACAAATTTTAAAATTAAACTTAATTTTCATGCAAAATGACTATAAAGATAAAAGAATTCAGTTTAAAGGATTAAGTGTACGAGCAAATTATATCTTTTTATTGCTTTTTAACTTCCTCGAAATGTTTAGTTGCTTTGAAGAGTGCGCGGCATTGCTTCGTTACAATTTCCAGTGTTGTGGAAATAGTGCACATTAAAGATAAAACTGTTGACACTGTTATGTTTAGCGCAAGTGTGTCATTCACTATGATCGATGTATCGCATATTTACTAGTTCAAGTAAACAATATTTGTATCGTATTTCATCGTGCCTATTCGCTTCTGCCAATGAAATAGTTTATGATAGCTATCCGGAATATCCCCGAATTCATGAAATGGAACAGAATTAAGTGCAGCTCACTAGTTGCTTCGCATATAAATATCAGGTGGTATTTTGAGTATATATTAAAGCAGCCTGATATTTTGCCTAATTTGATAATATAGGAAATTTGTGACAAAACGAAGAAAATTGCCAGACGTGCTATTTCTGGAAATTTTCTTCGTTTTGTTTGAAAAGTGAGAAAAGTTGACAACTAATTAGGCTTAGATTTTTAATTTTATAGAGGAGTGAAAAAAGCCTGCATAGCGTGTGCAAAACCCTTGTTAAAAGACGCCTTCGTCAAATTGAGGTTCTACAGAAACATCTTACTTACAAAACTAAAGACTAAAACTGATAATTCTCGTTGAAAACCATTTTGATAAGTTTTTCAATCACTGGTGAGGAAACCTAAGTTAATATATTATATTATTGAATGATATTTATTTTAAACTTATAATACATAGATCCAGAGGCGCAACGGGTAATGCATCTAACTATGAAACAAGATATTCTAAATTCGAATCCTGGCAGGATCGAATATTTTTTGTCGTATTTAAATTATAAGCCAAATGTTAAAAAAAATATTGACATCTGAACTAATCATCATGGTTTTTTTACCTGTTTATCCTGATGAAAGGGAAATTGTAGCCTATTGTATGTTATGTTTATAAAATATTTTGTCTAATATCGCTTTTACGGTATGCCACTTCAAAAAGTAAAAAGGGACCTATTATGATGAGACTTTGCAGACTCTCTGTAAATCCCAGCTTTCTAACTATGAAGTAGTTAAAATACACTTTTTAAATTTTCATAAAAAAATTCGCTAATTCGCCTTGATCAAAGAGAAATTTAAAAAAAGTAAATCCAAAAATTGAATCGTTTTTTGGAACAAAGTTCCTTTACGCGGCTTACAGTAGAGCGAACTGGCAGAAATGGTCACGTAAGGAAAAAACGTTATGCCTCCTCCATACGACCTTTCCCTCTCTCTCTCTTTGTCTTTCTATTTCTATTATATACGGTTAAATACGTGTACATTCGAGCAGCAAGCATCGTGCGCGGTCAGCTGTTTAGCCTCAATTCTAAACACGTGTAAATATTATTTACACTTGTTTTTTTTATTCTACTGACTTTTTATTGTCAGCCAATCATTTGCCGGACCGTTTCCAATTCGGTATGTATTTATTTCCATTATAAATTATTGCTATATTATTTACTAAATATTAAAAATTTATAAATTACAAATTTTCAGCAAATTCGTTTATTTTCATTATTACTTTATTATTTATTAAATACTTAAAATTAGTAAATTACCATAAATTATCAGCATATTTATTTATTTTCATTAATATTAATATGACTTTATTTAGATTGTTTCAGTAAAATTAACAATTCATTATATTCATTTAAATTTTTGAAATATTTAAATATCAAATAAAATAAAAATAAATAAGTTTTAATTTTTATTGTAACTAAATTCTAATCTAAAAGTAATTTTCAATTGATTAATTTATAAAAAAAATTAGAATAATATAAAATGCATTTGCTGGCAATTTATTGTAATTTATCAATTCTAAGTATTGTTTTTTTCTTATTTAGGTTTTTTTATGTTTATATGTTATGTTTATATGTTATGTGTGTATATGTTTATATTATATTTTAAATGCACTATTATAATCAATAGAAATCTACAACTTCGTTCCTAACGGGGGTCCCCTGACCGCACAGTTTTTCTTAATAAATTTGAGTTGGAATATACGCGGATTAATGATCAATTGAAACTAAACAAAAATTAGTTTATTTTTAAAAAAGGTACAATAAATTCTTTGTAAAGTTTGTTCTGCATCCATATATATGTATGTATCGTGAGTATCTTATGTTCTAGCATAGTTCGTAAACTACTAAATCTACTTCAAAATTCAGTATAATTTTGATTTGTTCTAATAACGCGGGCGTTGCAAATTTATCAGTTACTTCAAAAAAATTTTAAAAAATTGCAAATAAAAGCATTGGTATTTTTACTTAATTTTTTAACTAAAGTTATCTAGTAATAGGGCGTATTTAAATCCTCAGAAAAAGAAACCTCAATAACCCCTATAACAACAATGAACGGATGGATTCATTTATCGGAATAAATGCGTTGAAAATATTAATAAATTGATAAAATTTTCTGTCGAAAAAAAGGAGTAGGAGTAAGAGTTTCTTAATTTAATTATATTTAATTTTTGTAATCTGGAATTTTTTAATATAATATTGGTTATTGAAACATCAATATCATAATAATTACATTTCCAAAATACTAGATGCACGATATTTGTTATCAGTTTTATGAAATTTCAAATGATAAAATCTGGATACCTTTTCCTAAGATCATATATCAAACAATACGCTAAAATTATATCTTGTCCAAAGATACCTTCTCCTAAGATCATATTTCGTTTCTGTTATGTATTGGGTTGATTACAAGGGCTTTTGACAGAGCGGCATACCGAGCAGAGCCATGTTCGAATCGAAGCCGCTCGTCGAGCAGAGCCATGTTCGAATCGCAGCCGCTCGTCGAGCAGGACTGGGCTTGTGTTCTGGTTGAGAGATTGCTCTCGTAACAATAAGTCCGCAATCAAGATGTATGAATTATACATGTCATGTATAAATTATATAAATAAATAAATAACTTTATTCTATAAAAACCAACTCAGTGTTGGCATAAGTTTAGTACGGACTATTTTCAGGAAAAATATTTGATAATTAAAAATTTTGTCAAATATGTGTGCTATTTCCTTCAGTAACAAGCAAATAATATCAGTATTCATTCTTAAGTTAGTAACCCAGGATAATATCCAGATTTAACGCTAGTTTTAATTACTCTTATAGAACTTAGTTTCTAGGTAATATTTATGTAAGTGTTTTATCTAATAGGCATATTTCATCAATAGATAAAAGATATAGGATAACTCCCTCAGCCTGATTACATCACCAATATTCTTATAAGGCAAGTCAATTGTCATGAATAAAATTGTCTTGATCTTTCCTCGTTCCAGAGCTACACTGTTTCAACTTTACTCCCACCAGTATCTGCCGTTGTTCTGGAAAAAAGCCGTAGTCAGTGGAAACCTTCATATTGGCGGTCTTTGTGCGGCCTCTGTACTTCTACAAAACATACGAGTACCTCTGAACATGTCATATTTTTGGAACAGGTTAAGTAGAGAAAATCTGACATTAACGAATTTTATATAATTCCTGTGATAAAAGCTCTCTGCTTCCATCAGATAAATCTTAAAACAGTTACATGTCGAACCCTTCATTATTGACTTTTGCAAAATCAACTGAAGAAATAAGAGCAATGTTTATAATTTCTTACAATTTCTGAGTCGGTTAATTGGAAAATTTTATCTCTTCAAATTCGACACCGGTTCCCATATTCTTACGATAGCACGCCTAAAATCGCGAGACCCTTAAGTAAAAATGCCATCTTCATTCCTATTTAAAGATATAATTTGGTGTCAAAAAGCGGTTTGTCCACGGAGCTACGAATTCCTCCTCCCTCTAGTGGAAAAATCAAAGCGACTTTCACGATGGGCAGCGAAAGTGACACTTCTCTATACGAAATCAAACAATCCGAAATTCTTATAATTCTTGTATCATTTCTCTCTTATTCAGGCATATATAAATAGAAAGATCGCGAGCGACACAGATGATAATCTTTTCCGCTCCAGCCTAAGTTCAGCTCCACTATAAGCTACTGTCATGGTACCCATATAAATTATTATCGATATCGACTCCAGTAAGCCCACCGTGCGTGAGCAAGACTGTCGTATTTCTATGGGCTTGTCAAAGTGTATGCCTCAGCGATAACAATTAAACATTAATAACATTAATGTCGCCTTCAATTTAAAAAATGTAAAAAGAAACAAGAGTAACAGCTGGAGCCCTCTAGATAGTCTAGACTGTCCCTCAATATGTAGATGTTGTTTGCGGTGGTTGTTTTATACTCAACAGAGCGAGAAAATAAAACCATATTGATTTGGAAATAATTATGTTGAATATTTTAATTTCAATACAATTATTTCAATAATTTCAATTTGTTAAGTTTCATTAAAAATGAGACATTTCATTCACTATGATCACTACACGCGTTTAATCTGTTGAAAGTAAAGTATAAATGTATTTTCTAATTGTGTAATTTATTATCAGTCAAAAAAAAGGTCAAACAAATAATTCAAAATAAAAAAACTGCAATTTAATAATATTCTGAATCTAATAATCTCCATACAAACTTACTGTCCATTGTGGTATTTTTCACTGACATCGTTATTCACTACCATAAGTCACAACGTTCCATTATTATTTCCATTTTGCATCGCAACAGAATAGAGCACTAAAACGGGTTTATGTACTGGGAATTAAAGGTATATTAACAAATTAAAAGGTTTTTTTCCAAACAGTTCAAGCTTCTGCTTCATATCAAGTTCACTAAAGAACAGATGTACTAACTTAACGATTTCGTTTTAGAAATTAGGAAAAATAACTAGTAATAACTTTACCGTGAATATTTCAACTGAAACAATCTAAATAACTAAAACAAATAAAAGAAAATAAACATTAGTTTCGGAAAAATAAGTTAAACCATCGAGTTATTCGTAGTATATTAAGCCTATGGGTTAAACACGACAAATAAATATTTACTATAAAATGCCAAGTAATGTTCACTTACTTTCAAGTACTTTTTCAAATTTTTATGAAATTTTTTTTTAATTTTCCACAATTAATATTGCTATCCTCTTTACTAAAGTACTTATTTTCTTCAATTAAAAATGACGAAAAAATATGACAAACCCGAATATAACAAACCCGAATATAATTTTTCATTTAACCTCAACTTCAACCTCAATGAAATTTTAATGAATATACACAATGAACAAACAAAAGTTTCACAGTTTGCCACAATTATTTATCGATAATGAAGTAAGACAGAATATGTGTTTGAGCATCAATAACTACATTTCATTACTTGCTATGAATTAATTAATTTAATATGTTTAAGAAAGGTGAAAGGAACGAACACACATTGCCGTTATAATTATACATGCAAATAAAGAATAAAAATTAGTACGGCAAAAGAGTGGTCCCTAACAATAAATCTGGAGAAAAATCGTAGATTTTCCTTGAGTATCCTTTTCAGTTGAAAGACAGCTGAAAAGGATACTGAAGGCAGCAGTTAATTTTTTTCAACATCTTTATGCTATGTATTACACATCGCTTTTACATGCCAATAGCATTGCCTGTTATTTTGCGAAAACTACCTTATTTATGGAGCAAGCAATGGAAAATGAGACAGCCGTTCATCCATCTTAGTGACAAACATAACTCACGTTAAAATGGGCGTGATTGTCGCAGCAGCACTAAGCTCTGTCATGGATGAAATAATATTATAAAAATTATTTTAATATTACATTTTGAGGAAACGTAGAATTTTAAAACATTTTATCCTAAAAGCGATTTGAATTATCTTCTGCACGCAGACACACCGTGCCACAAGTAACAACCAAGATATCCAATATCACCGTTCCACTTGCCGTATTACTTGGATGGCCTGTAATCCCAGACCATCATAGCAAAAATGCGCTCGACACATTGCTCTTATAATTAACTGTTCAATAGATACGCTCTCTTAATTAGGTGAATTATATCAAATAACAACCTGTAACGCCATAAATTAAAAGAAAACATACTGGCGATTGATTCCCCTTCATTTATATTACTTATTTTTTTACTTTAACACATATTAACTCTTTTTAAATTTACAATTAAAGCTATCAAAATACAATTGGCTTAAACACAAAAATAACCCCTAACAAAGTGAATTTGATATGCTTGTATGTTTGAATGAAACTTATTATTTTTCAGAATGTTTATTATGCGTCAATACTTATCGTTAAAAATGCAATAATAATATTACTTGTAACTTTGTTTAAAAAAGTACTTAATTCTGTAAAGTTTTTAGCAATTACAGTATTTGTAAATAAGAAAGTTGCCATGTAATCGTAACGAAGGTTAATAAAATTCATGAAAAAAAAAACCCGATGTAATCTAACATGTCTATTCAGAGTCCTAATTGATCACCTTTAAAGAATAAAAAATATTAATTTAACACTAAAAATGAAATGAACAATAAAACTATTATTTTTTTGGTTTTTGAAGACTAGTATTTTTAATGAATGGGAATTATATAGATTATGGATAATACTTTAGGAACTTTGTTTTGTTTCCAAACTCTAGTAATTTCATCTTTTAATTCCGCATATTTCTGAATTCTTTTGGTTTTTATTTTTATCAATTTGCCTATGTTTCAATATTGCGGTATTGATAAGGTACGTAGTTCTCTTTATTTTACCTTGCAGAGTTACATCAGGTCTTTTAGATAGTTCTGTCTGTCATTATGCTAGGATTATAGCAAAATTTAAGGGTGTAAAATTCTAGAATAAGATTAGGTACTTATATACTTATAGCAGGGTGCACGCTTACGTGAAATATGCACGAGGTTGTGTGTGAGTTCTAGTTTCTGATAGATAATGTTAGCTAATTGACTATGTCCATATATTTAGTATGTTGTGTGAAATTGGGACATATTCCGATGAAATATTGAAATGCGGGTGTTGAGTCCATATGGGATTTGCGGCAGTTGTCCTCAAATACCTTTGGATCTTCCATCATGTATCTTTGACAGATTTGAGTGTTAATAACTTGGTCTTGGAAAGTTAAATAAATCCTTTTATTTTTGTGGATAATGTTCGTATTTTAAGGCATTTGTTTGATTCTTCATCATCTATGTGGGGTTGTTGCATGTCGTAGGGTCGTCGGCCACGTAATATAATCTCCATCGATGTAATTTTCTCTTATTCAGTGTATTTAGGTTTCGTTTCTTCCACTTGCTTGTCAATGAGGTTTAACACTATGTAGATTATGTCATTTTTAACTATTGCTTTATGTATATCTCTTGCTAAGTCTTTTCTATAGTAGTTTCTATAGTACGTCGGTTTTTGTCCATTTTATAACACCAACGAGTAGATTCGAATTGGAATAAATTATTATTATTATTAATATTATTATTATTATTATTATCTTGTATTTGTAAGAAATAAACCGTAATTAGTAATTGTTAATTAGGCACTAATCGTAATGCGTATAACACATTTATTACAAATGCGAAAGTCAGTTTGTTTGTTTTGCTGTCTCACCTCAACTACTCAACCGATCTTCGTGAAATTGTTTGTACATACAATTGAAATAAAACACCTACTACAGCAGAGTGGAATGTTTTCCGTAATAAAAAATTACGCCATTAGAGATACAATTTTATTTACCCCATCGTCGCAACATACCAGGCTACGGCTACCGGGGCACGGACTTAGGTCTCACCATGTCGTTTCTTTAATTATGTGCATTACGAAACGCTAATTAGCCATTTCCAAAGTCCTTAACATTACATATTTTCATAAAATGGACTAACATGCATCGTACACGAGGGAATACAATATTTTCACGAGAAGCACAATTTTAAGACGCAAATCGTCAAACATGCTTTCCATAAAAATGAAAAAGTTTGTTCAACCTCTTTTGAATCCTTAATTCAACGATATGCGGTTATATCCAATGTCCTTAACAAACAAATCTTTGTTATTACGTCTTGTGAATCTAAAAGTTTTAAATTCTGGACAAGAGTAGGTAATAGTGTGCCAATGTGGATTGATCTATTGAATAGAAATAAACCTGTCAATCACGATTTGGACTCACACTACGAGGATTCCATACACATTTAGGCACTTATAAACATTTAAGTTACATAGTATTTTTATTAAACTTAATTATTATAAAATATGTTGCATACTAGGTCTCTCATATATCATCATCATTTTTAACGAGCGACACGTATTTTATGTTGGATATTCGACGGTTACGATTCAAGTGTCCTCTATAGACTATATTTCCTATTAGATTGATGTCAGTTTTCAATTCTATATTGCGTATTTCGATGGCCAGAAAACAATAGATCGCATGATTAATGATATTCTATTAAGTCACCTTGGTAAAGATGTATTTTCTCCTCCAATCTTACGTTTCTTCTTTTCAAATCAGACGGACAGAAAGCAGTATTGTTTTATGTTAATGTGACAAAATGGATAGTTTTCTTTCTGAACCTTACTTCACGCGATTAGGAATGAACCAGAGTTTGCATGTCGGTTCTTTTACTATTCGCTATGCTAGTAAATAATACGGTTAATACGGTTAAAGTAGAGCATACGATACAAAAGTTTTTTTTGTAATTATTAGATGTAATTATTTAAAATTGCCACTGTATGGCAACTAAACACAGTCTGATGATTGAATGCGTCTCTAAAATATTCCTTTGATGTTTGTACACGAGACGGATAGTTTACTTTCCTTTTCCATTTTCAAGCGATATTCTTTTGTTTATATTATGTTACCGTACGTTGCATTACAAAAGATAAGTTTCGTTGATATATATTCCGACTATTGAATGGAAAAATGTTGTACCCTTGTTGTTTGTTGTACGTTGCATTACAAAAGAGAAGTTTCGTTGATGTATTTTTAGACTATTGAATGGAAAAATGTTGTACCCTTGTTGTTTGTTGGATGAACTCTCGCTCGTCGTTTCTGTACTTGTGTAGTCATAATAAGTTAAATTAGGGTATTAGGGAAGAATTATAACAATTGAACGGGCGTCATCGACACTTCATTTCATCATCGGTGCTGTAATCACACCCATAAAGCGCGAGTGCTACGATGCTTTGCGGTTATTTTGCGTCGTAATAAATGCGCCTGAATAATATATAACCAAGCCTTCTTATAAACTACTTATAATATTAAAAAATATGTTATCGATAGCCGTCGCGTCCACAGCCGTCGTCACAATAAATTTAGAAAATAGCACTTGGTAATGTGTATATAATGTTACGTAATTATTAACACGTTTAATATTCATAACTTAATTTTTTATATTTATTACATAGTTTTTAGAATTTATTGCATCTGAATCCGGGAAATAACAATACACTGTACATTTAACATGACTGACGTGAAGCTAGAGCCCCAATAGTTAAATGACTCAATAATTAATTTTATTTTGAGGGTAAAAATTATTATTTTGTAATTGACTAGAAATAGAGGAGTCAGAGAGAGAAAAACAATGAACAGTTATTTTCCCAAAAATTATAAATGTTATATTTTCCCTATCATGTATTTAAGATATTCAATCGGATTGAATTGTTTCTAATTTCTTGACTTACAAACTCCGGATATATGGAGGAAATGGCTTTTTCCTCAAATTTTGATCAAATTTCAGAAACCATTAAACTAAATACTAACTTTAATTTTTGTGTCAATTAATCTTGTCTCACTTTTAAATTTAAATCCCTAATTTAGGACACCATTTTGAATATGAATATAAATATTTTAAATTTTTTTGCTAAAAATAGACATGGAAAAATAAATCCTAACCCTATGCCAAATTTCAAGTCAATATTAATAGTAGTTGTTAAGAAAAACTGACGTGACATACAGCAAAAAAACACAATCCACTGACCACAAGCGTTCCGTTTTCACCTTTTAGGCGTGGAAACTTAAAAAAAGAAGACTTAAGCTGGAAAACTATACAAAAAGTTAACATCTAACATCAAAAATATTATGTTAAAAAGAAACCAATTTTTATATTATATTAATTAGTTTAGCCAATGAAAGTTTTGACATCTAAAGGGCTATCAGGCATGGATGTAAGAATCTAAAGTGTGGAATATACGCCCATATTTTGCATTTAAAAACTTTGTCAATTTTTGACATAAATTTTGTTGACAAACATATGTTACTAGATACATTTTGACTAAAAATTGCGAAAAGAATTTTAAATTAGCGAAAAGAAATGTAAACTTAAAATCGATGTCCCTTATGATAAATAGCATATAATCAACCGCCGCCGTATTCGCATATAATCAACCGCCATTCTAAATTAATGAAATTTTAAGTGATGCATCCTACATTGATAATTTTGAACTAAAAACTTAGATGTAGTTTAATATTCTGTATTATATATTTCGACAATATAAATTGTTTATTATATCGGTAAATACAATCATATTTCAAACATTGGTGTTATAATTATCAACATACCGAATATTTGTTGTTAATATATTAAACTGGATTGCTGAAAACTATTCAGCTAAATACCGAATAAACATTTTGGTTAGAATTTTAATTATTATGTAGAGGGAATTATATTTTTTATGCAAATATATCTCAATGACAATACTTTGATGTTTAATAGGGTTATTTATGAGAAGGAAAAAAATATCTTCCGTTATACCGTGCCATTGATTCTTTTATTCTTTTTTTTACCTGTGAATTTTTAGTTTTCTTTTCTTATTGGAGTGTCATTAAAAGTAAAATTGTTGGCATGTTCTGACAAAACAAAACGTAATTATTTATTAAACATGGTAGCAATTCTAGCATACAAGTCTCTCATGTCACACATACGTGAGCATTTCGAATTCGGAAAGACGGTAACCGTTTTTATTCAGAAAATGCAGTGTTTGACAAATATTCATATTATATAAATATTCTATTTATTTTTACGATTTAACGATATAATGTAAAAAAAATGGAATTAATACAAACAAATAACTATGGTTAAAGTAGCAGAAATTATTGTACTGACATTTCTTTTACTCAACTGGCTACGATATTGTTTAAATGCTGATTCACGACGTTATGTTTCCCCTCTCCCCTTGCTAACCTAACTCACTAGGTTTTCTTATAAAATGTATTCGATATCCTCTCCATAGACTCTTCCATCCGCGCTACTGAGTTTTATTACAATGTTAATTTAAATTATAATTACGGGGCAGTTTTTCTTTTCTAAGGTTTCATATCTCAATAAAGAAGGAACCTTTAAAGGATCACTTCCCTGCCGTCTACCGGTGAGTCAAAACCCTTTTTCTCAGGAACGTGTGGAGTTATCAAGTTGAAATTAATATTATATTATTAGGTCTAAGTAACTTTGAGCTGTAAAAAAACCACCTTCTAAGTCAAGGCAATCAAGAAGAAATCTAAAAATAAAACTATTTATGCTGCATATTTTGACACTAGCAAATAAATCAAAACCTATGCGGTATTTCTCGTCGACCTAGAAACATTAAATATGGCAAGAAACAAGGTCTCAATGCACAAGTAAAGGTAAAAATATAAAAATCGTTAATTAGTAGTTACTTAAAAGAATTATTTTTTGTTAAATATGCGTCTGTGAACGATACAGTGGTATTGTCGTTATAAAAAACTAAGATTTTATAAATAGTTTAATAAGAATATTACGGAAAATTAAATATTTATAAATATCTAAATGTGTACGGAACCCTCGTAGTCGAGTTCCACTAGGGCTTGACATGTTTTTTATTCTAAACGAACATTTATTAGACGGGTCTGGTTTGGACATACTTTACAATCAATTATTTTTATTTATAAAATAACATTTACTAGCCAGTATTTAAATCAACATGTGAGTTTCTCCTAAAAACCAAACATTAGAACATATTTTGATAAATAAAATATCGATATAATGTTTATGTGGTCTAAGCTATTATAAAGTGTAAAGATTATATCGATATCTTATTTATCAAAGTGTAGTAAGTAAAATAAAAGCAATGTATTTTCAGATAGAACAATATGCCAAGAAAACAAACTTACATATTTGGGTTAGTATGTCTTAGAGGTATCAATTTAAAGCAAACAAAGATTTGAAAATACTAAATTTAAAAATATGTACTATATATGAACTTGTTATGAAAACAACAAAGAAAACTAAAAAGATTCATATCATATCCCAGATGAACCACATTTCCAATAGCATTTTATTTAAGTGTGTGTATGTAAATACACATTTACGTATATGTTGTACTCGGTGGGTTTATTTCCTAAAATAAATGGAACAATTTAACTAACTTTCATGCATAAAATCTTGTTGGATTCATGTTAACTTTAAAAGTGCCACTGACTCTAAGACATCACTTGGAATTCAATATGGCAGACACCGGAAGATTTAATATTTATGTCTGAATTGACATCCTCACATAGACACGACGGCTAAAGTTGTGATAAGCGGTTTGTGATAAGTCAGATGGATTCATCTTGGCATATAGTTTTTCACGGGAATACTGTAATTGAGACTTATATTTATTGTCTAATAAAGTGAGTGTGTATTAATTCAATAAAGTTATTTAGATGCGATAATAACTATCATTAAGTAAAACAACAAAACACAACTAAGCAGCAGAACAGGAAGGGAAAATTTTGATACCTAATTTATTTAAACATTATTTAAAATATCGTTAAAACATCTGATCTTGTCAGTACACCATTATTGAAGAACTGATATTAAACTTGTTCATTATAGTTGCGCGGTCGGAATTTTGTTCTTTTTAATAAACATTTGTTTTTATTTAGGAGATTCAAATATTTGTTTTTTTTTTTGCTATTAGTTACGAGACTCGTACAACAGGCAAAAACTCGTTACGAGACTGGTACAATAAACAAAAACTAATTTCTTATGTCTATGTGTATGCCTAACTTCAAAATTTTGGGTATCGTTTCTGTAAATAAATTTGATAAAACATAATAAGAGGTTAAATGGACTGTAAAGTTAATTCGATACAATCAATATGTCACTCGAAGCAAGACGTGAATATTAGCTTGTATGTCCGATTCTGCGAATTTATAAGTAAATATTTGTGAATAATATCATTAAAATATTTTTTTTAATGTTCTTCAGTTAATAGTGTTATTAATAGAAGTTAAAAGAACCTCGCCTACCCGTTTGGACATTTGCTCAATGTCATTTGATGTTTCAAAAAGAAGTTGGACTATATACAACAATAAGACCTATATATTTAAATAGAATATAAGCTACACTTAGAGTAATATAAATAAATATATATATATATATATATATATATGTAAATATATATATATATATATATATATATATATATATATATATATATAGAGAGAGAGAGAGAGAGAGAGAGAGAGATTATATTACTAAGCACTTTGTGTTTGAAAATTAATGTCATGGAGAATCTTGGCGTCCGCATCTAGAGAATCTTTTAAAAATATTTGACATAATCGTGAGAATAACTCTGCACAAAATATAAATTGTGGAATATTAAAAATAAAACAAAATGGCAGTAACTTGTTGACTAATATAATTTATCGCTATAATTATTACAAATAAACCATTAAAATGAATATACAGATAGTACTTCGCAAGCCCTGGGTATCAGATATTTTGGTCCTCGTAAATTCCTAAACCCCACAGCCGGACAAGTTTGGCAAATTCGATTGGCACTTATTCTTCCAGCCGTACCAGGCATTGAACTTGTGACGCTTGTAGATGAGCTTGGCGCAGCGGGATGCAATCGTGATATCGTCCTTAAGCAGATCTGGAACGGAAGAAAAGGAAAAAGTGGTAAAACAATATAATTAAATTCATAAAAATTTACTGTAAAGTGCCCAGTTATACTGGATGTTTATCCGCGAAGCAGTTAATAAATCAAAAAACTAAATAAATATTAGATACCGCCGCCAAACTGAATTAATCAACAAACAGTACTTTAAATAGACTGATGTCCAAGTTTGAATTTCAATTATGAAATTAATTTGTCTCCCTCTAAAATTCCCATACGAATATTTTTTTGTTTTAACTGTTGTGGTATGTGCAGGTTAAATGTTTTATTACTATGAATTGCAATTTTCCACATAAAGCAGTTTCTGAGAAAAACGCCAGTGACAGACGGAAAAACAGACACGCGAGTGATGTATGAGAGTTGTTTTTCATTTTGTAGTACGGAACCCTAAAAAAGCGATTAACCCTTTTGGAAATTTAAAGCAACTCTTGTGAAGCATGATCGGAATGCTTCTATTTATCATATTTATTTTGGAATCTATTTATATGATTTAAAGTATATTAATGAATTTAATTATTTTGCTGAATAATTCAAACATAAAAAAATAATTGACATTATTACAGATACAAGAGATAATGACAACTTTTGCAGATCGAAGAACTGAGAGCTCATTTTAAGTTTAATTTCGATTTCAAGAATTTCTTCGTTCTACATTCATCTTACAGCTTCTATCATCAATTACTCACCGGAACACTCGACGTTGCAATCTTTGCCTGCACTTCCATGCTTGCACCAGTAATCATCGTTAATCTGGAATAAACCGTAATCCATGGAGCCCTTTCTACTCCTGTTGGTCGCCTTCGTGTTGCGAGAACTCTCTGCTTCGACCAGACATACCCCTAGGAAAAGACAATAACGTCACTAGGTAGTTGGTAAAAGCGGTAATTTTTTTAAAGACATTTAGTTAAGTAAGTATTAAATGTAAATAGGAAATTTAAAATTCTTTTACAATAAAAACAATTATTACTTGTTAAATTGTGTCAACAATTTTCAATCAACATTGAAATTACATTCTTAATTTGTGTTTCTAATATTTTGTTATATTTGCTAACCACACAATTTGTACGCACTAATATTTATTATTCATTACGTAGAGTTTCTCTCAAAAAACAACATTTATTTAAAAAAATTCATTATTACGATATCCTTTATAAGATTTTTTTCAAGTCTTTGAATCACATAATTACTGAAAAAAATTATTTCCTGCAATTTGGCCGTTTGTCACCTTTTGTCAAATTATCCTGCTTATCCCTCTCGCAACTTTATTTCCTCTTCACAAAATCTTCCTGCAATACTAGTGAAACAATATTTCAGGATTTTTTTAAAACAGTATCTAATTCACTCTTGAAAAACTTGTACTACACCATTATCTCTCCATTTTGTCTCCAAGGATTAAATGCAGTTAAGAAAATTAAAAAAAAAAAGATTTAAAAAAAAGTGAAGACCAAAATTCAAATGTTTAAAATAATATGTAATAATTTTCTTATAATTATCGCATGAGATACTATTTGAATATATATTTTTTTTTCATTATAACCATTAAATAAAGAAATTCGATTTTCAAAATTTCATTTCCGAATGTTGTGCAGGTAAGCAGGACCTATCTCTCCACTTCAGCTTACGTAATATTTACTCGTTTGACGTAAATACTCTACGTCAAATCGTTGAAAAGTTTCGAGCCCTTAAAAGAGTGACAGACGATCAGACAGAAAATAAGTAATTATACAAGGGTTTCATTTTTGCGGCTTTTAAGTGCCGCACTTTAATTTTCTTAAAATTCTCACATGCTATTCTATTTGAATATATTATTTTTTTCATTCTAACCATTAAATAATGAAACTCGATTTTCAAAATTCCATTTCAGAATGTTGTGCAGATAAGCGAGATCTATTTCCCCACGTTGACTTACATAATATTTACAGAATCGACGCCAAATCGTTGAAAGTTACGAGCCCTTAACAGAGTCATTTTTGCGGCTTTTAAGTATTGCACTTTAAATATTAAAAGTATTAAAAAATTTGCCGTCATATTTGTTAAAACTTTCAGGTGTTTCTGAATATGCCAAAAGATTTTAACCTTTTTGACGATATGATTTTTAAAGTAAAGGGTGGAGGTACTTGTTTCTTTGAATGTATAGGTACTAATTGATTATTTAATGACCTGAACTAAAAAAAATTAAAAATTATAAAGAAGTGAGATTTAGGAAACCAAAGGGTTAATTTATTTTACAGCCGCCTGCGAGAGATTTTTCGAAGGTTCCATTTTAATTTATTGTTATGGCGTTACTTTATACAACAATATATACATTTTAACCAAATATCTTTAACCAATTTTCTGTCTTCTAGACATAAGTCGAAAGGTAAAATTTCCACTTAATTGAAACAAAGTACCTTTATGCAAATTTTCGAAAAATTCAATATATACAAAAATAGAAAGAATTTTACTCGAAACTACGTTACATTTACTTCAATTTTACGTTTTATGTATCCACTATCCATTTTCAGAATTTATAAATTACAGTTTCGTAGTTCATCTTTGGAGATCGAGAAACAAAATAAGAATTAAAATAGTAACTTGTTTAATGACCACTTTATTTTCATACATACGCTCTTGGCCATTTTCTTGTAATCAACATCGCCAATAAAGTCAATGAGGATACGCTTTCTCATCATGATCGTTCCATAATAACAGTAATCTTCTCCATAACTCTTCTATTTTTCATTTGCAAAATATAAATAACCCGGTTTTTTAATGTCACAGGTATTAACGTTTACAAAATTTTAATATGTCTAAAATTTCCAACAGTGTTCAGATAAGCGGAAAAAAATGGGTTTAATTGAACGGGTTAGTATTTAAAACCATTTTAATTCTCTTTATTGAACCTCACTATCCATCACCACGATTTTATTAATTTTTAGGTTATTGTTACAAATACTAAATATATCTTAAAAAACTTACAGTCCCTGAGTTGGTTTGTTGGGAAACCTTGCTTCTTCAGCTCCTGTGCTAATCCGCACCTCGTGAATTTCTTACTCTCAACTGCGACTGCAGCCAATAGGACACCGACAACCACGAGAGTCTTGAACACCATTTTTAAATAATCCTGAAAATATATAAATTTAAGCCCCAAACCATATCTAATATAAACGAGATTCTTGAAGAAATACCTACGAAATGGTCTTCGTCCGATTTTCATTAAGGTTTATGCCTCTTCATACGATAGATTAAAGAAACATTTTTAATCAATTGTTACAGTAAAACAAAAAATTAAACCGACCAAATGCGTCTGGCGTTACGGAAATAGAATAAATTTTTGAAAAAGCTGGTATTTTGAGAATTTAAAAAATATTAAACAATTCAAAGATTTACAATAAGGAAAGAGCAAAAAATGAAATACTATCTGTAACTACATTATAAAACGAAAAACAATTGGTTATTAAATATGTGCATAAATGAAGTTAAATAAATTAAAAATAAGCACTTTGAATTCATTAATAAAATAACAAATTACGACGCTTAAATAATGTTAAAAAAAATAATGATACCAAATTAAAAAAATGTTTCACTGTCCTTTAATCTACAATATATGGTACTTTTTCTTTTTTGAAATTATGAACTTTTTCATTTATTATGAAATTTCAAGGAACATAATTATTGTGATTTATTTTTATAATATAAATTCACTATTCATCATGTATGACATGAA
This sequence comes from Druceiella hillmani, assembly GCA_039881145.1. Taxonomy (NCBI): domain Eukaryota; kingdom Metazoa; phylum Arthropoda; class Insecta; order Lepidoptera; family Hepialidae; genus Druceiella; species Druceiella hillmani. The sequence goes on from JAYKKI010000061.1 coordinate 8,152,209, forward strand.
AAAGTATACATTTGCAATGATGTATTTAATTAAAATTATTTCCGATGGTAGTTAATATGTCATAAAAATGTATTTCAAATATATACAAAGTGCATTTTTTTTTAAATTTCGAGTCAGTTGCTATTCTCAGTAACTTTAAGAAGAAATTGATATATTAAGAAAAAATGCAAAATTCAGTAAAAAAAATTATTACGTACGGAACTGATATTTAAAAAATAAACTAAGAAGGTTCAAAAATTGATTAAGCAAGAAAGATTACATAAAGAAAGGTTATAAATACAAATACGAATTGATACACAAAAAAACGCAAATATTTCAAAAAATCAATAAGCAAAATGGATTTTGGGTAAATAAATGTGTGTGTATATATATATATATATATATATATATGTATATATATATATATATATATATATATATATATATTGAAGCGCCATGACTGTTTCTCATTCTTCAAATTCTACTACCCATTTTAAATACGTCACTATGCTTGCATTGAATCCGAATTATCAATCTCAACGGCGCATGACCTTGAATTTTATTCCGAATCACATTACGGTTTGTGTTTCCAAATATGATGTAAGTAGTCTTTTGTTGCACATGGTGCTTCAATGTCGGAAAATCCGGTGACATCAACACGAATCATCTATGACCCCTAGACAGTTAAAACCTAATTTCAACCATTTTTATACTTATTACTTTCTAAAATGTCTGTATACAAAAATGAAATATTCTCTTCAAAATGATTAAGCTGACTAGAAAGAAATCTCATATACGTTTGTCAAGTACACAATGGTGAATTAATTATTCACCATAAATAACAGACTTTGGAAAAATTATAGTTTAATTCCAGAAACATCTCTTGGACATTGAAAAAATAAAATGTAAAATTAGGACGATATCTACTTACTGTACACACACGCTCTTTCTTCAGTTCTAATCGGGTGTTTTTTAATAACCAAAAACATTAATTTTGTTCTCAGTATTCTACATTAGTTTGCATAACTCAGGTTAAACAAAAGAAAAATTGTATGTAGGTTTGTGAGTTAGTTGATACGTAAAAGCGAACACGAATACTCAGTTATCACAAAACTTGAGGGACCATGCACTACACAGACTGAAGAATTATTTTCTAAATTTCTTTGTTTAAAAAAAACTATTTTAACCATCATTGTGTTTTGTAATAAACGTAACTACATTTAAAATAAATAATACGCAATCACATTTGAAATAACTCACCAGTTAATATTTGAGTGCGATGTAAATTTTCTGCGACGGTCAGTGAACTGTGGCGGCTGAATCAGCGGAGCATCTTATATAGTCCCACATTAGCTACCCGGCTTGAGGAAAAGGGAAACGGGGAATTTCTTGTAAAACAGATGGGTCATATTCCATAGTGATATATAAGATCAAAGTACCTACGGTGACAATTGCAACACATAAATTATTGCCAGAAGCAAACAAAGGATATGATGGTGTTTTGAAATCATTTTTCTATGTCGAATATCTGTCTCTGTTTATTCAGTTGTGACTGTTTATGGAAAAGAAAGCCTTAAACAGATTTAATCAATTAATTAAAATTTTTATTAATTTTAAAATGCAAAACAAATCCTGTTTAGTACCAACGAAAATTTCACTATTATTTGATTATTACATGAAAGAATACACATTAATGAAAACCTAAGTTGTTTGAATTGAGTAAGAAAACCCAAGTATATGTAGAACTCATTAAGCATATATAGTATTTCAAAAAAACTATTTACAAATATTCTTTTTTAACAACATAAGTATACTATGCGTACTATATCTGTCACCGGCATAAAAACATAGTGAATATTTAAATATTATTCCTCACCATGTAAATACAATATACTGATATAATTCATATATTGCCTATATGTCTAATACAATATACTCACATAATTCATACCTTGCCTATGGCAATATATTCATATATTGCCTAGTATATATTCACAGACATAATAAATATACGTTTTGAAATTCAAAGTTATTTTTAAAGTTGATTAAAGTCACTTGCATAGAGTTTCTATGAATTTTGATCCAATGAAATTAAATAAATTAAAAATAAATATTTCGGATTTTCATTAACAAAATGTTGTTATTTTCTTAATAATTAAGATGCTTAAAGAATATCTATGGCACTTTTTCTTTTTCTGAAAATTCAAAACTATCAAGTTTTTCTTTACTATAATATTTCAAGTAACATAATTATTGTGTTTTATTTTTATAATTCGAATTCCTTATTCAAGACTAAGAAATAATTATTACTTAAAAATAAATTATAAATGCAAACACGAATTTATTTATAAAAGAAACAAACCCAAACGATCCAAAGCTGAGTAGTCAAAAAAGATTACGTAAGGGAGATTATAAATACAAACACGAATTGATGCATAAATAAACAAACGCAAAGAGTCAAAAAAATCAATAATCTAATAGAGTCGTATAAGGAAAGGTTATAAATAAAAATGTGAACTTATGTATAAAAAAAATAAAGCCAAAAGACAATGGAAGGTTAAGAAATTACTCGTAAACTAGTAAAGCCTACTTTTAAATGGACGGATAAGAAATTACTCGTAAACTAGTACAGCCTACTTTTAAGTGGAAGATTAAGAAATTACTCGTAAACTAGTAGAGCTTACTTTTAAATGGAAGGTTAAGAAATTACTCGTAAACTAGTAGAGCCTACTTTTAAATGGAAGGTTAAGAAATTACTCGTAAACTAGTAGAGCCTACTTTTAAATGGAAGGTTAAGAAATTACTCGTAAACTAGTAGAGCCTACTTTTAAATGGAAGGATAAGAAATTACTCGTAAACTAGTACATCCTACTTTTAAGTGGAAGATTAAGAAATTACTCGTAAACTAGTAGAGCCTACTTTTAAATGGAAGGTTAAGAAATTACTCGTAAACTAGTAGAGCCTACTTTTAAATGGAAGGATAAGAAATTACTCGTAAACTAGTACAGCCTACTTTTAAGTGGAAGATTAAGAAATTACTCGTAAACTAGTAGAGCTTACTTTTAAATGGAAGGTTAAGAAATTACTCGTAAACTAGTAGAGCCTACTTTTAAATGGAAGGTTAAGAAATTACTCGTAAACTAGTAGAGCCTACTTTTAAATGGAAGGTTAAGAAATTACTCGTAAACTAGTAGAGCCTACTTTTAAATGGAAGGATAAGAAATTACTCGTAAACTAGTACATCCTACTTTTAAGTGGAAGATTAAGAAATTACTCGTAAACTAGTAGAGCTTACTTTTAAACGGAAGGTTAAGAAATTACTCGTAAACTAGTACAGCCAACTTTTAAATGGAAGGTTAAGAAATTATTCGTAAACTAGTAGAGCATATTTTTAAATGGAAGGATAAGAAATTACTCGTAAACTAGTAGAGCCTACTTTTAAGTGGAAGGTTAAGAAATTAGTCGTAAACTAGTAGAGCCTACTTTTAAGTGGAAGGTTAAGAAATTAGTCGTAAACTAGTAGACCCTACTTTTAAATGGAAGGTTAAGAAATTACTCGTAAACTAGCAGAGCCAACTTTTAAATGGAAGGTTAAGAAATTACACTTTCGAACTTAATATTTCGTAAAAGGATCTTTGTATTGAAAAATGTCCCACAAAATTTTTGAAAGACCTTTTGAATCTGATTTTGAATTACATACACAACGGGGTATACAAAAAAAGAAATTCACCCCCATTTTACATGTAGAAAAAGTTAAATGTGTTTTATTTCTTTGTAAGCTTTATAAATGTATAGAATACATCAAATTGCAGCATTATGGCTCTAATAATCTGCAAGTAAAAAGACTGTGACATACAAACAGACAAATAGACAGACGGACATATAAGTTTTTGGTTTGCAAAGGAAACCTAAAACGATATATTCAGTATAAACAAGTTTCGCTAGCGATTATTTAATTATAAAAAATTGTTTGGAAAAATATTTTCCACACAAAGTGCATTCTCACAAGGAATAATTTGTTACATTTGCCATTCTTAATCATTCTAAACACGAAATATGCAAATGCAACGACCAATTTATACGTGTTCTCGAAAAACCTGTCGATTACAAGTAGAACTAGCATGACAAGTACACGTTAAGAATTATAAACGTTTTAGGTTATGTGGTATTTCTTTTAAACTATTTACAAGAATTAATTTTTCACAACTTAAATATATTGTTTACTACATGTCTCACAGGCGTAAAAACGTGGTGCCTATTTAAAAAATTATGACATCTGAAATCATCGCTCTAGTTTTCCCATAACCTTTATTCAGTATTTCGGAAAAAGGAGGGAGAAAAGGTTTTTTGCATATTTTTCGAAATTTTTCTGAAAATATGAAATGTTTTGAAAGCCTTATAATTAGCCCTTTCAAAACGATTCCCCGTGCTAATATATATTTGGAATTAATTTTTGCGAGTGTTTAATTTTTTCCTCTAAAATTTTCCATGCAAATATTTTGAAGTGTTATTTATTAAAAATATATGTAGATAGATATGCTTTACCATTGTTCCAAATTTTGAGTTTTAAAATCAAGCGGTTTCTAAGAAAATCGGCTGTAACGGACGTACAGCCAAACACATCAATTGCCATATAAGGGTTCCGTTTTTTTATATTTGAGGTACGAAACCATAAAAAAGCTATAACCGTTTTTGAAACTACTAATATGATTAACAAATTTAACAGTCAGTTATTTTTCATAAAAATGACCGACTGCTAAACTTATTTATCGTGATGATATTTGCCGAACATTCCAGAAATATTTTTCGTATATATATATATATATAATATACCTAGATTAACAAATAAAAAATATCACGTTGATATAATGTGTACACGATAATGCCTCTTTATAGTTATATAAAATATTGTTTAGTTAATCTAGTCAATACGTGATGCATCGATCATAGTGATCATAGAGAATCTACACAGTCAACCACTTCCACAACAATGCAATGCCGCACACGCTTTTGAAAGCAACTAATCTATTCTAGGAATTTAAAAAGTAATAAAAAAATGTAATTTGCTCGTAAACTTAATCCTTAAAGTGAATTCTTTTACTGTTAACATAAAACTGTTTCACAAATATTTTTAATGGGGCTTATTAAGATTTGTGAAAATATTATTTTTCCTATTTATAGTGGGTTTGATTGATTTACTCTGAATCATTTTACGATAAAGAAAATAACCTATTTATGAATAGCGGAGTTTTAATGTATATCATTCTGAAAAAAACTTTGAACGAATCAAAAATCGGATCTGCACTCAGATTACATGCGCATAAAATCTCACAATCTATCTCCGTCCACGTATTGACAAATCAGTGCTACAATAAGAGACAGAATGTAAGAGATAAACATGAACTGTCATTTTTCAAACAAACCTCAATTGTCAAAGACTCTGAGAATATTGTTATTTATTATTGAGATATCGCTTTTACCTACTTCAAAATCTTAAAAATGCGAATAAATAAAAAAAAACATTGTAAAGCCCACAGACGAGCGTTTTCATACTGGTACATTAAAAATGGCTAAAGTTTATTTTTGGATATTTTTTATTAATTTAACATAACATTTGAAAATTTAGTAACAAGTATGGCCTCCTCTAGTTAAAATCAATGCGCTTAATCTGCTAGGCATGCTTTCGACGACGTTTTTTATCATTTCCTGAGGAATACGTTCCCGTTCAGCGACGATCACATTTTTAAGGGCCTGAATGTTTTCTGGAGCTGGTTTTACAGCTCTGATGCGTCGTTTGAGATTATCCCATATGTGTTCTATCAGATTGAGATGGGGACTTCTAGCTGGCCAGTATCACCGACGAATTCCGGCCTCCTGCATATACATATCAACGTCTCTAGAGTGGTGGGCGCAAGCGTTGTCATCCATAAAAATGGACTCGCCTCCAACTGCTGTTAATGCGGGTTGGGCATGAGGAATAAGAACCTCTGTCATGTACTTTTGCGCATTAATTGTGCCATTTTCAATAAGAACTAACACGGTACGGTCATCTGAGTTAATGCCAGCCCAAAACATTACAGAGCCTCCACCATAAGGGGTGATTTCCTCAAAGCACACTTCTACGAAGCGTTCTCCAGGTCTTCGTAAGACTCGCCAACGTCGATTCTCACCACTAATCGATATACGAGCTTCATCGGAGAATAAAACATTATTCCAGTCTGGTTGAATCCATGAAGAAAAGTTTTGAACGAATCTCAATCTGGCAACTCGATGCTCACGGAGCAATGTAGGGCCCCGAGCTGGGCGATAGCTACGTATATTGACGGCCTGAAGTCTCCTTCTGACTGTCCATAGGCTTACTCGTGTACCTCTGACGTCCTCGAGGTTCTGTTTGAGATCCACGTACGTAACTTGACGATTTCGTAGCGCTTGACTGACTATGAAGCGGTCGTCCCGTGGCTCAATGCACCGTTTTCTTCTAGAACCGGGCCTTCTACTGATGGAGCCCGTTTCTTGGTATCGTTGCCAAGTCCTTTGAACGGCTCACATTATACTGCTGAGACACATAACATTGGTTACAGCCTTCTTCAAGCAACGCAATAATTTTACTAGCTCTTATCGTTTTTTCAACCATGCTGAGAACAGCAAACAGAAGTGAACTAATGCAGCAAATAGCAGAAATTTAATTAAAGTTTATTGGTTAAAATAAAAAACGTAACAAATTAAGAAGAACTTAATAAGAGTTGGATTTCATTTACCGCCAAAAATTACGTTTTTGTCAGTGAAAGAGAACTTTCATTCAAAAATAATAAATTTCAAATTTAGAACAGTCGTTTTTATGTGCCAGAATACACTATACTGCCAGTAACAATTCCAATTAATACAACCTCTTAAAAAACAATATAATAATTTGAGAAAATCAAAACCGCCCGTTTTTTATGCAAGAGTGTATGTATATATATATATATATATATATATATATATATATATACTATATATTTTTCATGTTGTAAAAACTGCATTTGTTAAGAAATCAAAAAGTCTACATCAATTTTGAGCAACCAGAAGCAGAATAGTTATTAACATGATATGTTTCCAATTTACAAGGAAAGATTCCGAAGACACAGATTAAAAGGCTGAATTTTTTTGGTTCCAAAAATCACTCTGAGCAAAATTAAATTCCGATCATTCAGTTATACCTTTATTCTAGTTTACATATAACACACTTGATATAAAGAAAATTTTCGGACATAAATATCTTTTTTCAGTCAGATCTAAGACAAATTTAACATTATTTGGAACATGCACTGAGAAAAAAGTACGAACAAAAGTATAAGTATTTTAGACATTTTTTTAGCCAAAATTGCAAATTATGCAAAATACACAAATTTTCGTTAAATTTTGGTTACATCGATTGAGATACGTTGAATTATCGATGTTACTTGGGAAAACTCGGGCAATGATGGAACCTTTTTATGCAAATAGTGTCGACTTATAGAAAAACCTTGACGTAATTTTCCTATTTTGTGTTTTTGTTTAATTACGAATCTGTTTTACGCGAGCGAAACGATATAAGTAAATTACCACAGTGTCGAGATTTATTCACTAGCGCATAGTATAAAAGGGCACATCGATGGGGACGTAATAAATTTGAAAAAATGAAGTACACAATTTTGATTTCATTCAACAAGATCACATATATCATTCCCATTGTTCTGAAGGTGGTGATCACGCCATAGTACTACGTACGTAGTGTAGAATTTCTTTGAAGAGTTTTATCATCACACAGAAGTAATTATTATGTTCACATTAAGCATAAAAAAACTGATATTAAATTTATTTATACTCAACGCTCAGAGTCACCCTGAGCGGATAAAACGTACTCAGTCGAGGGAAAAATATGCATACTTATACATTCTTTTTATATTTGTTATTCTTGTACATACATATATATATATATATATATATATATATATATATATATATATATATATATATATATATATATGTAACACACGTTGTAATATTGAAATTAAAATTGGGAAAATATACCACTCATTCATTAATTATTTCTAGCAAACGCAAAACGGGTCAAACCCTAAAAATGAATAATTGCAGAATAAAATCAGTTGTAACCGCACTGGGGTGGCCGATTACTACACGAATCGGTTTTCCTGGTGATCTTACCGTTATGTTTGCCTTGTCCTGATCACGTAAGGAAATATTAACAATAAATTGATCATGCTATTAAAAACTTAATACTTGTTTCATTGGTTTTTTATATTAATTTCATATCAATATATTTTTGGGTTTTAACTTGAGATTTATACTGAGTCATGCTTGATCACTAGATACAGTAATGAAAAACTTATTTGAAATACACTACAACAGATTAACTAATTTCTTTAAAAATGACGAAATCAAAATCAAAGATAAGATAACGAGATAGTTTACGATTAATGAAATGTTAGAAATTTGTTACAGATCAGTTACAGAGATTGGTTTGAAATAATTTTCCCGAGTGTTTTTTTATCGAAATGTTATGTGCGTGGACATTTTCTATAGCGTTTACATGGAAATATATATCACGTAGCTAGTAATATTTCTACGAGTGCTTATAGTGTAAACGATCACAGGTAATCAACATTTCTTTTACTTTTTACGACAAAGTAAGTAATCGATTGTTCTTACATATTTTTAAGTCAACGTTTCAACATAATGTATATTGATAATGAACTTTCAATACTTATGATTCGTTTTCTGTATTAATTGCTAAATTAAATGTTTAATGTGTTTTAGCGTTGACAGCAAAAAAGACAAGTGTTGCACTTTCAAACTATTCAAAGTCGAAATTGTAATTCTAAAGTACTAATAATAGAATTTTTAAAAAAACACAAAAAGAATATATGCGTTGATATTTTTATGCTATAGAGAAATGGAAGATGTATGTGTCCTCTATGCACACTCTTCATGTAACTTAACTTATTTTTCGGGTTCCGTATCTGAAAAGGAAAAAAAACGGAATCCTTATAAAATCACTTACGTCTCCGTCCGTCTGTCCTTCTCAGAAACGGTTTAACCTCCATTACATATCAAAGTCCATAACCTCCATTACATCTCAAAGTAATACTTCAGAATACACATACAAAAAATGTGTAGGGGGCAAATAAAGTCTTCCATTTTTTTTTACTACGCCGTGTAAGAATTAATTGATAGGTGATTTATATGAACTTTAAAAACATTAACTTTAAAAGTTTAAGTAAAATAGTTACAGAGAAAATATTGAAATATCCACAAAAAATACGCGCCCGCCTCTCTCTTCGAAATTACATAAATCAAAGTCATAAAAAACTGCTTCACTAGAACTTTACCATAAGTTTACCGAGAAAACATATCAGTAGTTATAAATATCATATTTGTACACATATCCTAAGCAATATGTACGCACTGGGAAAATAATATTTTTAAATAGGTTTATAGAAATGCTACATACATTTAGATGTTTATATGTGACGAAATGTGTACTGAAACCTTGCAAAGTTGTACACATACTTATCTGGTTTTATTTATTTTATAAAAGTATTATTAAATTCATGGATTTAAGTCAAAAAATTGCAACTAATCATTACAATTTAAAGTGACACGTTATTAGCTAAGAATGTGACACGTTGTTAGTTAAGAATGTGACACGTTGTTAGTTAAGAATGTGACACGTTGTTAGTTAAGAATGTGACACGTTGTTAGTTAAGAATGCATGTAAAAATGAGCTAACAATTAGATCTTTAAATGTAAAGTAATAATCTCACATTCTAACGCCGCTTAACTGAAAAGTGACACGATGTTCTTTGCCAAATATGTAGAGATTTGCCGAGATTTTCGTATAAAAGTAAGAGTTAAAAGAACGGCTTGCATGGAAACATTTCAATTGCTTTATATATCTCCCTAACTAATATTACAAATGTGAAAGCGTTGTCATTTGTCGTTATTTCATGTCGCAACGCATCAACGTGATTTTGTTCACAAAGATAGTTGACGGGCCAGGAGTATAAAATTCCCATATAAAAGTAGTCAGGACGTAGACTACTTTTACATGGGAATTTTCGTGAAAGAACGAGATCCCTTCGGTAAATCATCATCTAAAGATCATCTGCATGAAGTAAACAGGGACATAGAAGTAGTTGTATAAGATCATTAATGAATAATATAAAGAGAAGAGATTAAATCCAACCCTTGTGGTACCCCGGAAGTGATTGTTACGAGTGCAGAAAGATGACTTTTGATATTCACAAATTTACTAATATTATTTAGGTAAGATCTAATCCATCTCAATGAATTGCGATGGACGCCATAGTCTTCGAGTTTTGTGCAGAGAATCGAATAATTACCCTTATCAAAGGCGTTCGAAAAGTCAGTATCAATAGAGTCTACATGCCTTCTTATAGTAAAAATGTCACAAAAATAGTTCTTATATTCTAAAAAGTTACTTATTATGGATTTTTCTGAAACAAAACCGTGTTGACTGGTGGAAAGTAATATTTGAAAATGGGAACAAAACGAATCGAAATAATTTAGCGAAAGCAGATAGTGATAGGTCTGTAGTTCTTATATTGTTTTCGTCACCTGGTTTGCTAATAGGAATAATGTAGGTGGAAAATGTTCCTAATCAAATATTTTTTTAAAGGGATACATAGTGGTAAACTCAAATTGTTACAACATATTTTATAAAAATTGTATAAATCCCATAGGTCTCAGCGCCTTTGTTGCAGTTGAGGTTTTTAATTTTTATTTGAATAGATTCCATATTGTCATAAATATCACTCAAGCAGTGGCAAAGAAGAGCAAGATTTAAGTAATCGTTGCTATAATTGGCTGGATTTTCAAATACAGAGCCAAAGTAACTGGAAAATATTTCACAAACATCGTTAACATTTGTGGATACTGAGCCATCATACGTCACGGGTACTGGAGTTGGTCTATGGCCTTTTTGTTATTGATTTATCTCCAGAAATGTTTGATATCATGTTCAATGCATTCCTGAACAGATGTCATATATTGATATCGAAGTTACATTTATTAAATTGGAATCTCTTTTAACTGTTCGATTTGATGAACTTAGGTGACGGGTCTGAAAACTGAATATGTATAATGGGTATGATGTTCATCTATATGGCTTAACGGAACTTCACCAAGTACACTACAAGTGTACAAGTGGGAATTCAGATTTAGTATCATATGCTAGAGAAGGGAATATAAAAATAGATTTCAACCTTACACAAAAATATGTAAAAATAATAAAGGCTCTATTATGGAAAATTGTAATACTAAGCCAGTCATCCTTAATTTCACTCTCCCAAGCAGTCAAGCAGTACACGGTGCGCGGTTGCGAAGCAGTTACAATTCAACATTCCACAATAGGGTGCATTTAATAGAGAGCTCAGTAATGTCACAACGAACATCCGCCAGAACTACCAAATAAATTGGTGGCAAATATTAATAATTTGTTTAGACTTCCTTTAGAAAACGAGTTTCTTATTATAATTAGATACAATTTTACGTACTGTGTTCTTTTTTCTTTATGTAGTTAGTAACCAAATTTAAAGATAACTACACAATTATAAAATTTGAACATTACTGGGTGCACGAGATTTCTTATGGTTTTTAATAATTTTAAATCATGTTATATAAAATCCTGAATACATTGTCTTAAAATCATATTTGAAACAATACGTCAAAATTATACTGTAAGGGTCAACTCAGAGTTAGCATAAGTTCAGTACCGACTCTACTGAAGTAAAAGCATTAGGTAAATACAATTTTTGTCAAGTATGTGCGCTGTTTCCTTCAGTAACAAAGAATATTGGTGTTAATACATCATTTAGTAACAAAGGATAATCCACAGTTTAAAATAAGCCTGAATAAGCCTCTTTAGAATAAGCCTCTCATGGAACTTAGTTTATACATAATTTTTATATAAGTATTTTATCTAATAGACATATTCTGTCGTAGATAAAATACAAAAAAAAATTACTCCGTCATCCTGATTATATCGCCATTATTATTTGTACAGTTTGTTGCCAAATTTCATAAGAGGCCAATTTCTACGAGTACACAAAGAGTTGGTTGTAATCAACAATATTTTCTTGATCTCAAGGTTAACTGAAGAGTTAAATGTACACTACACGTACACCGGGCGATAACATCAAACGTACAAAAGATAAGCTAAACACGGGTAAATGAAACTTGCATGTAAAACGCAACTGCATTTATTTCACTTTCCTAAATAATTTTTGAATACAAAAATTAAAAATAATCAAATGTTAGTAAAATCGAACACCATTGTTCTACCATTTCAACTTTTTTTTCTGTGAAAAATTACCTACTTACAGTGATATCAAATTTTATTACTTTTTATTTATTCTTATATTATTTATTTCAATGTTCGATATGTTTAACCGTCGTCCAAATATACCGTAGAGAAGTTTTTTTTTTTAATTTCACGTAATCAACCCACAATAGTTTTACAAGTTGTCATAATTATATATCTATAATGTAATAAGGTGGAATATACAAATAAGCATATTTAATTAAATTATGAATTAAATAATTTTAGGTATTTAAAAAATAAATTGAATTACTTAATTGTAATTATTTCTTGACGTCTATGTACATAATGATAATGGATAAAAAAATAGTACCACACCAGATCGGTTACGACCGCGAAATGACGAGAAAATTCATCATTCTTTTCCAGTCTCATTGAAATTCTTTTCCAGTCTCTGCAAGACGAAGAAATAGCTATTTATTTATCTATATCTTTATGTTATCTCTCACACATAGTCACATACGTATCGATAGTATAGTCCATATTTTGCTGGTACTCCTTTTTTATGTTAGGAGACATAGAAAATGAGCTGTTCACCTATCGTGGTTAAAAACATAATTCACATTAAAGGGCGTGATTATCACTGCACTGCTAAGCTCGGTCATGATCATACTCATAGTCACAGTCCTAATTATATGCAATACAGATGCATAATGCATGGTGCATAAGGCATTAATCGAGTCAATTCGTACACAATAAATTAAAAACAGCGTTCAAAGGTAAAACAAATATATAAAAAACGAAATATCATAAATAAATAATTATACCAACGACGTATGAGTCAAGAACAAACCAGAAGAACTAAAATAAAAGTTAGATACAACTAATAATTCAATTGATATTAAAAATAAACTTCAATACAAAGTAACTGTCAATTATTATATGAAATATCCACAAAAATGTCGTCAAATGTAAACTGTATTGCCCGTCAAACAAAACAATTAATGATAATACTCTCAATAATTTTTAAAAATTTAAGCAATATTATTATTGTGTTATTACAAAATGTCAAATTAAAAACATAGTAAAAATACCAATGATAATAATGGAATTAAATGTAATGATAATTATAAAATATTTATTTATCAGCTAATGTTTTCTTCACTGTATAGCGAGCTTTTTCTATAAGCAGGTTCTTCACACTGCTCTGGAAATGGACGCCTTCCAAAACTTTGATTGTTGCAAGCAGTTTGTTATAAAATGTAGTATAATTGCATATGTAACTTTTTGAGACCCTGGACTTCATTACAATTTAAAAAACATTGTTAATATTTTTTGGCATTTATGATATTTTCAAATACATAAGCAGCTTCGGAATGCTTCCTTACATGAGTCTCTAAATCTTAGAACTGCTAAACATTGAATCGCGCGTTTCTGAACAATAAATATTCTATTTAAATCTGTCGCAGTATCATATAAGTTGTCATGCTGCGAAAATAATCAAAATTAATAATAAAAAAACCCGCATAAAGTAAAATTAATAACATTTGTCTTATCCATATTTAGCAACAAATATTGTTGTTTGAATGAATGAAATAATCTTGTACAAATTATTTTAATGTTAAATTTTGAGGAAACATAGAATTTAAAAACATTTTGATCCCAAGATTCGAATTTTCTTCTGCGTGCAAACACACCGTGTCACTTTCCATAAAGTAATGATCAGGGTGTCTTATTTACGCTTTTACTCATCGCACTATTGAATAGGTGATATTTCTCGACGAACAAAAATGTGCTTGATACATTCACCTAATAAATAAATGTCCGCTAGATACGCTCTCGGTGGATTATGGAAATCATATTGTTGTGATGTCATTGTGTTTACTTTATACTTTAATGCTATTTTTTGGTTTGATTCAAACTGGCAACGCCAAAATTAGAATGTAGAGAATTGACATTCTTTAAAAGAAAAAATAGAAATGATTTGACATCTGTTGTTGTCTTCAAGAGAAAATGTGTTTGAAACTGATTAATTGATAACATTTAGTGTTCTTATTTCTGTCGATTTAACTAATAAGCATATTTTAAATAATTAGTGGAAGCCACTATCAACAACATCACATATGTAATTATAAAGCCATTAACTAAAAAAGGAAGAAAAGATCGTTAGTAGATAAGCCTTATAGCCGTCCTTATTTGTCCTTCGTAATTTTTTTCTTACTTTGACAAAGATTAAATTATTTAAGTTACGCATAAAAACGTCCGTTTAAAAATATGAATTCACGTGCTTATATCGTACCTGAAAAAATAATAAAAATTTTGACATAACAATTGTTACAATTTAGAATGTTGATTATGTGATAACAGATAATTAAACGATAATAAAATTATTTTTGTTATAAGCGAAATTGATTTAATTACGTAAAGTTGTTCACAAGTATTGAATTCTCAAGTATGAAAGTTACTGTATAACTAATATATTCTTATGTGCAGTTTAACCAAAGTTATGCTATTACCATTTCTCAATTATTGTGGTGATAAAACTTTTAGAAGAAGTAAGTTTTTTACGCAGCTAGAGATCAATCTGGTGGATGAAATCCTTCAAGATTCCACTCAAATTATGATGCCTTGCCTTCTACCGTAGGCAAGATTGCACGTTCGCGTCAATCTTAAGTAGATCCTATACATACTATAATCATAAAGTACTATAATTATTGTAAAACCTTTAATTTTTCCAATAATTAAAGTACTTTAAAAAACCTTACTTTAATTGATTTTTGGGCAACGTACAGGAAGGAAATATTTTAAACATTCCACCCGAATATTTCAAAATTCCCCATTATGACTCGTTAACAAGCTGTCATTTCACGTGTCGTCACAAACCAGTCATCATAAGTGAATTAGCGTTCTTTGTTTTACAATCTATCAGATATTTATTTTACAAACGTTTGTATATACAAATTATATTTCTGTCAAGAAGTTTTAAATATCACCAGAATATTTTAAATTACCAGGCCCTTTATTATATCCATTTACCTTATAAAAATTCTACCATCACTTTTATGTTAACTGACAATTTGATATTTTAATTTATTAGTTATTTTATGAATATAAATATTATTGCCGTAAGCTTTTTTATATAAACAATACCATTTTATCAAAACCTTACACAAGCCGAGACATTTTTGTTTATAAGAATCTTAAGCATTATCTAAGTATAGAATAATTTTAATGGTAATTCATCAAATCTAGTATATAGACTTAGAAATAATGTATCGATGTTGTTAATCAGTTTAAGTGTATACGACCATCATATATTCTCTTACAATTCAGAGTCATTATCTTACAACTCATACTCCGCGATGAAAAAAAATTACAAAAAAAGGAATATATTTTTAGAACTACTTTAATTTTAACTATATTCTATTATTTTGAACTTCTTCATTTACAGCTACAGCTGTAGAATCAATAAAGCACTGAGATCAGTTAGAGCACCCCACACATGGAGATGTCTGGCAACGCACCCTGGCAGCGGTACAACCAGCCGTACCACGCATTGAACCGGTACCGGTTGTAGATGATCTTAGCGCAGCGAGAGGCGATCGTAATATCATCCAGTAACAGGTCTGCAACAAGCAACATATAAGGAAGTGCAACGTGCATTGTATACAATCTGAAATTTTTGTATATTTATACTGTGCTGCTGACCTGAACATCTCACATTGCAGTCCTTGTCGGGTCTCCCGTGCTCGCACCAGTATCTGTCGTTTATTTGGAACAGGTCTTAGTCGGTGGAACCGTTGGTGTTTGTGTTTGTTGCCTTTGTGTTGCGTGAACTCTCTGCATCTACCAAGCATACCCCTACCATAAAACGTCTTATGTTTATATATATGGTTCTAATTATAGTCCATGACGTCAGCTAAAGAACGTGTAAATATGAGACTTGCTATTTAGTTCATTTGATAGAAATTCTTCATCTTCACTAGACATGCCTCACTGTTACACATCACTCTCATAAATATATAAAGCTTGTTACAGTAAATTATATAAAAGTACAAAATTTCTTACAGTTTCTAAGTTGATTCGTCGGGAAACTTTGCCTCTTCAGTTCTTGTTGGCACAAGGGTTCTTGTTGGTACACTGGTGAAGATTTTACCCTCAACGGCGATTGCAGCCAGCAGCACGCAGACCACCATAATACTCCTAAGTAAAAATGCCATCTTCATTTCTATTCAAAGATGTACACCGATAACAAAAATAATTTTATGAAAGTGTATCTCAATGAAATCAATTAAAATTAATTTTACCAGTAGTTATAAGAAATATGCAAAAAGTGCAAACAAATTCACAGTCATATAAGTCAAGCAGGTAATTCGTCAGTATGTTGGTTATTCGCGGCGGTACTTCTTATATACTAAGTAAAGGTGATCGTATCGATATGATGATAACGTTTATGTATCTAATAACTTCGTTAAATGCAGGAAAATTGGCACATTTTAATCATTTTCGTGAATAAGCGTGCATTAACTTTCAAAAAAGACAATAGTAACTGGTTATTGTTTTGCATAATTTATTATCAGATAAATAAGTAAACTAATGAATATTACGAAATTAATAAGTACAACAACCTATAATTGTTAAAAACCCGTTAACCTAACAGTCATTAAAGATGAACTACATCTAGCCAATACTTCTTTACGGATACGAGGACTCTTAAGGAAGATCTCAGGAAACGTATAGAAGTATTCGAAAGATGGACATAAAGACACACGATGTCTATATCTCGGACTCAGAAAGTCACTAATGAGATTTTAAGACGGGTTTACGAAAAATGCAAGCTTTACAAACCATCAAACAATGTAAAGTTGCATATCTGGGGTAAATGTTCAGGCATGACAGACACGAGCTCTTGCAACTAATAATGATGGAAAAAGTTACTGAGATAAATAAAATCGGTCGTAGAAGAAAGTCATAATTACGCAACATCCGAGAATGGACAGGAATTAGTAGTGTCGTTGAACTTTTTCAACTTACCAAGGGCAAGACCAAATGCGCACAGCTGACCGTCAACCTTCATTATTGGAGAGACACCCTTAGAACAAAAAGAAGACAAATAGACTAAAAAGTAATAAATTCTGTGATAATTGATTATCGTCATACAAAATCAGGTATTAGGTATTTAGGACGTGTGCAAATAATGGAAATCGGGATAAGAGTAATAACATGCCCGTATTATTTTTGATTGTTTGATTTTGATCGTGAGGTGTAATTTACGACAAAATGGCAAGTCTTTCAGTTGTACCTTGATTTTTTTATTAAGAATCATAGTCAGATATTAAAGAGCACATAAATGCAATAGAAATTATCCCTAATTTTTTCCAGGACTTGTGATTATGTGCAAGGATTAGTTAAGTCCAAGTCAAAATACGTGGAAAATTTCGAGTTGATTGCAAAAAGTCATTTAAAATTTTTAACAGTGTCTAATATAATGTAATTGCAAAAAATAATTTAAACATTGCTTAAATATATGCGTTTGGAACAAAAAAGGAAAATATTTAATTTATTAATGTTTCAAGAAAGGTCAAGAAGTAAGTGTATGTTTGCTGCATCATACACTAGTTTCTCAAACTTTTGGTGCATCATTTTTCTTATACATCTATCTGCAAATCAAGAGTAAAAATATTGACGCATAGAATTGGTTTCACCATAAAATGTCAAGAAAAATCAAACATTCTCATTCATTATTCCTTTCATTCTTTGAGAGACGACGAAATCCATCAATCTATTCACACCTGCCCATTAACTATAAAGCATCATTCTTAGACATCGATACTTCTAATCTCTCATTTCGTACGAAGCACCACATGGACAGTATCCAACTTTTCGACAGTTACAGGCAGACAACACTTCTCGATTTTACATCTAATTTAGTAAACGATTTCTAAAGTTCTGTCATATTATCTTGCGCTAAATGCTTTATGTCAATCGACATGAAACACTTTTAAACCATAATATTGTAACCTCTAACATGAAAAAAAAGGGTGCCAAACAAGAATAGAACTTGCATTACGAAGGTTAGGCACTTATAAAAATTTAAGTGTACTTAGTGTCATTGCACACTATGACTTTCAAAGGCGTAAAGCCATTGTACATATTTAAAAATTATAAAATATAGAATAATCCCTATAGTTTTCCTGTAATCTTCTAGTTAAATTTTACAAACCCTGTTTTTTCATGATTTTTAGCTTAGTAGTTTCGGAAATAAGAGGAGATACTCTGTTTTTTGGATATTTTTGGAGTATCGTTTCCAACATATAATTTAAAATGATCGGAAAAAAATATGTTTTATTCACCATAATAAGCCCTTTCAAATAATATTTCACATGATATTAGAAAAAGAATTTAAGACCTTTATATACACCCTCTTAAACATTTTATGTACGCCCTCTTTATAAGGTCTCTTAAATCTTGAATGTTTTATGAAAATTAGCTAGTGCAAAATATGTGGCTTAACAAAACGTAATTTTATGCCGAATTTTGGTGAATATATCATACTTATATTATATACACATATAATATAATAATTTTATATAAATATATACATATATAAATAAAATAATTTTGTATATATATATATATATATATATATATATATACATATATACATATAACATAATAATTTTAATAGACTTTTCTTACGTCGTTTAAGCTGCTAATGACTAAACAATATTAATATCAGTAAGCAATTAGACACAACAACATGAGTAGAGCAATTTTTGTAACCACTTGCTTTTAGCAATTACAATTATCATTTTCCTTGTTCGATAAAGTTTTATCAGAATTAGTACATCGTGATAATCTGTGAGTATATTCGGATTGTCTAAAATTACCAACCCCAAAAATGTACACAGTGAATGTAAAACAAATCGGCACTTACGAATATAACAAACGTAGATAAACAACTATTTGTAGTTGCATCTATTACACAAGTAATTGTCTGATAACATATATTTGATTGTAAGTTAAAAAAACATTAAGGACACCGACAAAATGATTTTATATCTAATAATGTATTACAAATAAAACTAATGAGGCTATTTGACGAACTTGAGAAAAGTTAACAATACAAATTTCATGCAATTACCTTTGTTTTATTTATGTAAAAATAAATAAATATATATATTTATATATATATATATATATATATATATATATATATACATATTTATATATATATATATATATATATATATATATACATATTTATATATATATATATATATATATATATATATATGTATATATTTATTGATTTATATAAATGTGACTCTTAAATTAGTACAGGAAAGCGAATAGTGTTAGCGCACATGTTCCATTATTTTAGCTAACGAAGTTAGAACTAAAGTATAATGGCTAAATAAATATAGGCGCCATACAAAACTAAACACAAGTCTCACTGGATTATATCAGCAACATCCCATATTTCTAACTCTTTTTGAACTTATTTTACTACTTTTATAACATTGTTACTTCTAAATGCATCACATTATCATAGTCCATATGCCTTTAATGTTGACTAAATGCACATGACCTATGATAATGTAAAATGACTTTACGACTTACTCAAATTTGGCATTAATAGTGTGTCTACAGTACTAGAGAAACTTGCTCTTCACCCAGTGTCCAATGAAAGGTGTTCATGTATAATGAAAGACCGCGGCATCCAATATTATCGGTAACGATGTATGATGGATAGTGCAAAGTATAAGTACATTAATAGCTATTTTGTGCTCTTTAGGAGACAGACAGGAATAATAAAAGAGAACTACTGAAGCTTTAATTATTCTCGACATTTTATAGTCGTAAATCAATCTCGTGTCCAAAGTTTTTTTTTAAATCTCTATTTGCAAATGAATGCAAGCCATCATGACCTTATTTTTTGTAGCTTTTTAAAATGTAAATAAATAATTTATTTTCTTTTTTTAATTAAAATCAACATATTTTATTACAATTTCATCAGGTTAGACATAATAAAGACTATTTTTTTGCTATCGACGGGAAAAACTTATTTCTAATGAAGGTATCTAATGAGAGAATTCATGGAAAAAGAATGGGTAATTTCTTCTTTATTTATATACCTTACTTCACGACTTTTATTGTAACATTACGATCATACTGGAAAATATCATCACAAAATGCTTTAAATTGGTTATTCTGTGGAAAATTACGACTGACGATCAAAATTGGTTTTGGTGTTCGGTCCATTAATAGTTTCAAGATGGAAAAAACAATACGAACAATAAAGTGTTAACGCTTTTATCCATATTTCCAATAATTTCAGACATTGTAACCAAATGTCAATAAATTATGCGGTTTTATTTTCCTTTTAATCCATCTGTCACGACTGCTGGTAATATAATATTAATAACTTCTTAACACTTTGAAGTTGCAATATTTCAATTCGCAATATTTTTTACTTATTTATCTAATAACAAGTTACGAAAGTCGTTACTAAATAGTATTGTCTGTTTTGTAGAATACGCCCTAATTTTCCTGAGTTTAATGAATTTATTAGATACATAAACGTTATCTTCATACCGATACGACCATCTCTGTCTAGTATATAAGAAATACTGCAGTCAGAAACTATAATACTGACGAGTTACCTGCTTAACTTGTACGACTTCGAATTCAGTTGCTCTTTTTACATATTTTTTTTCATTTCATTTCTTTTCATTGAAATATACTTTCATAAAATTATTTCTGGTATCCATGTGCATACTTAAATAGACATGAAGATGGCATTTTTACTCAAGAGTCTCATGGTGGTTTGCGTGCTGCTGGTTGCAGCCGCAGTTGAGGGTAAAATCTTCACGAGATGCGGACTAGCGCAGGAACTGAAAAGACAAGGTTTCCCGACGAATCAACTTAGAAATTGTAAGAAATCAGATATTTACTATAATTTACTAGATCCAACTTGATGTATACATGCATGACAATGATGTGTAACGGTGACGTGGAAGTGGAGAATTTCCATTAAAAGCACTAAATAAAAATACTCACGTTTAAATGTTCTTTAGCTGAAGTTGTAAATTATGATCAGTACAATATATCTAAACCAATGAAAATTCATTGCAGGGGTGTGCTTGGTAGAAGCAGAGAGTTCCCGCAACACAAAGGCAACAAACACAAACACGAACGGCTCCAGCGACTACGGCCTGTTCCAAATCAACGACAGATACTGGTGCGAACACGGAAGACCTGGCAAGGATTGCAATGTTAGATGCTCAGGTAAGCAGCATACATTTTACATTAACAGGCATTACACATTGTACATAATGCACGACATATTTTATCAACTGTCGTGTTGCTTGTTGCAGACCTGCTGTTGGACGACATAACGATCGCATCTCGCTGCGCCAAGATCATCTACAACCGGCACCAATTCAGTGCTTGGTACGGCTGGTTGTACCGCTGCCAGAGCGCGTTGCCAGACATCTCCATGTGTGGGGTGCTCTAATTGATCTCAGGGCGTTATTGAGTTAACAGCCGTACCTGTAAACGTAGAGATCCAAATAGTAGAATGTTTATATAATAAATGAAGGTTTGAAATATTGGGCATTAATTTATTGGAAGTATAATTCTATGTGAATTGCATGAATCGTAAGTATATATAATGGTCATACACTCTTCAATTATATATAATGGTGGTACACACTTAATTTTACTAATAACAGCCATTAATTATTTCTAAGAATAATTTTTATAATTAGAAGTGCTTTAATACTATTATGATAAAATGTATTTATTTATACTATGATGCTTGGTTATACCAAGCATCATAGTTATATTTGTAATTATATATTAATCAATACATCAAATGTTCAATTCGTAGCTAATATAAAAGTAATGGTAAAATATATAAGATAATAGTTGGAAACAGGAACATTTTGATTTTTCATTACGAAGAACATTTTTCATTACGATATTGATATGTGAAAAATTTCGTGGTCAAATATAATTAAAAGTCTGACAATTCATACCGCGTTTTCAAAGTGTTCTGAAAAATTTTATATTTTGATAAAAATTTGTATATTTATTGAAAACGTAGTTGACAAACTAACAACTATTTGAGACTGCATAACAAAGAATGCTAATCTCAAATGATAATTTTGTTGTAGACATTGAAATAATATATTATGCGATATGTCAAATACCAATAAGTCATATGGTAAAACTCTGAAATCTTCGGATGGAATTTATACTTTCTTAAACATTGTAAAATACGTTTTAAAATATCTTGTCAAACTTTAAATTAAGTACGCGAAGGACTTTCCGACCACTAACCAGTTTAAAGTCTAAAGTTTCAGGGATTTCCGCCTACTAGTCTATCTTTTAGTTCTGCAAGTAACTCGTTATCTTCTGTGACTAGTCCACCTATATACGAGTAAATTTCGTTTTTTTCGCTTGCTAGTTACGAAAATGTTCTGAATACACAGAAAACTCAGCTTAAGACTGAAATTAATAAAGCTAAACATGGTAGAGTATTATTTTGACAAGAACCTCTTACAGCTAATTAGAAAACAAAATGTGCGAAAAAATATCAGATTGCAAACATTACATGTGTAACAAAATAAATACCTCAGATATCTCTGATTTGGCTATGGAGTGTTATTTGTATGTTTTCCCTTCGGATGATAATCCTCAACCATTTTTCGAGATTTTTATTATCTTCTATTTAATTAAAGTATTTAAGTATAGAAAATTAAAGTCATTCTCTTCACGGTCATGCGCATTGCTTGTCAGCTAGACTGACATGTAGAAATACTGTTGTCTGTTTTTAATTCAGATTATCAAAAACCTGAAGGATTATAATCACCCAAAAAAATTAGTAAGTTGGGATTGAACGAACCTATCAAAAACAGTTAGACTGTGATGGAATGGTTACTATAGGCCTATATAAAATCTTTGTGCTTTAAAGGGAAATTTCCCCAATTCCACAGGGAAAAAAACAATTTGGATCGAAATAATACATCAGTGCTAAAAATAACGGTAACCAGAGTTTCTTTACATACACATTGCTGCATGCGGATTACTATTTAATTTCGAGAACATTCTTTTTACACCAAATAAAGAGACATCAGAAATGCAATTTCGATATCACGAGAGTAGCCAAAAATATCCAGATGGAGAAAAAATACTGTATTATTTGTATGATTTTTAGACATTTTATGCATTGTTGGAACTCTGCTCATTTATTAATTTTGAACAAAGTTGTTCCTTCCTTGATTTTCGACACCCACTTTTCAAATCAGGAAACTGGTAATACTTACATTAAGAAATTCTTCTAACAGTGGTAATGTAAATAAGGGTGTCCATAGACCTATAACTAATTCAATAATCGTTGATATTTCAACATATTATATATAACCATTACTAGAGCTGCTTTTAGTTCTGGTTAAACGATTGCGCTCATTTACACAGAACAACTTACCCAAGCGACCAATAGATGTTATAAGCTAATCTTCCTTTAATCACATTCGTCCCAAGTATGTCGACAATATTTAATTTGCACTTAGTAAACTCTCTAACTAAAATCCCTTCCGATAGAGTTTTAGATCTTATCCCCTTACTTGTACTGCTCTAGTAAAAATAATATATCGATACGTCTAACTAAAAGTAACACTCAACCTCGTATTCCCATGTTCCTCAATTCCCATATTTTGAGGCATTTCTATTGCTCCTTATTACAATATTTATTGACAGTATCTGACAGATTCATTGACATATTTTAAACCCATTTTGGGTTTAAAATATGTCAATGAAGATCACACTAGATCAGATCACAGTAGATCACACTCTAATCGGACAATGGACAAAAATAAGAGACTTTTTTTAACTACAACAGTTTACTTCTGTTACAATTAAATTTCATTCTTTTATTTACAATTATAAAGTATCTGGACTTTGCTGACTTATCAGTATTTCACTTAGTAATTTATGTACATTGCATCAAATTTAAATCTTAAGCATTCCGTAAAATATCTTCAATTAGGTATTCCTTCATTTAACCCAAGCCTACCCAAGTCAAAAACTCACTATCATTATTTAACTACATGGTATCATTATTTAACTATATGTGTATTATCTTGATTTAATGGGTTTCCGTTAAGGAAACCAGAACATATTCGCTATATTCCTGACATCAGGAAATACGACTTGAGGCCAAAAATATGGCGAGTAAGTTCTTGTTCCCTTAATAGAAATCTGTTAATAGTAAAATAACATACATCTTCTGAGTTTAGATAGTAGCTAAATGAAATAATTCCGACTACATATATTGAAAATCTACTTTAATATTTAATACTCAAAAAATCCACAAAACCATTGTTATCTCGCTACCGGTTTAATTTTGTTTTATTTTTTATTTTCAAATATCAATCTTTAAACATGCAATGTATCTCAACTTGTGCGGATGTGACCTTTATTTTGAACACAATGAGTTCATTAAGCATGTAAGAGAATTCAAGAAGTTAATAAATTAATTAATTTTAACTTTAAATAATACTAATAAAGTTATTACAAATTTCTCCAAATAGTCAGCAATGATTGGTATCTTCATTAGAAGTAACTCAATTTACGCATAAATAATAAAATTTAAATAATAAAAGTAATAATATAAGTAAATTGAAATCAAAAATTTTAAATTTAATTTTGATCGGATTTGTTTGTGTTTAAAACTGAAGGTATTGTATTAGCATCGAGGAGAGGTCAATGAATGTATGTACACCTACATACATTGTACGTGTGTACTTTTGTATGTATGCTTTGTAACACTTATAAAATCTAAAGGGACCATACGATTGACTGCGAAATTTCTTATTTGATATTGGTCAACAGAATGAAGAAAACGACAAGTTTCTGAGCTCGGAAATTCGTTTCGCCCTTGGGTTATGCCACCTGAAAACTTAAACCTGTTCCCTGCAAAATTAAAGAGAATTTAATTTGATCGGAATCTAACAAACAAGAGTGTAGACTATTCGTGTTAGACCATAGAGGATACTTATTATTTTTTATTGAAAATGGAAATGTATTTCCCGAGATAAGGATAAAAAACTCATTTTTTCCATACACTAAAGTGTTCCTGGTAGGCCACGCGCGTGCACTGTCTCGCTAATGCCGTTGTCACACTCTCATTGTTCGATAACAAGATTCTACAGGTAGTTTTTTTTCCTATTACCCTTATATAACCCTGATAAATCTGCCACTCTTGACGTAAAATCGTTCAACCATGTTTCCGACATAAAACGAGGTTTCTTGATTTAATATTGGACTGAATCAGACTATTATTTATTATTTCACACATTTAGATGAAAATTGTGTTTACCGGTGTTTTCGCTAGACCCATCGTTTGCTTAGGCAAATCCGGGTTAGTAAATTATCAGTTGAGTAGACAATTTGACTCTAATTATTACCTACCTTCGTTATTTCTGGATGTCACAACACGTACGGATTCTAATCAAGGTCGAATACCAATCAATATACGCCGGTCAACAGCCGTCTGGTAGCGGATCCTTTGTTAGTACAACAGCGTTGATTACCAGTGAGGTCAATGAACCTAAGGCTATCAGGTCACAGATGCCATTTTGTTTTGTAACATTCATTAACTCACTTCTTTATCTGTTAATAAATCGGACAAAACTTATCAAGTACTTCCTGTTAATATTTTCTAAATTAAGTAGTGATTTTAACCTGGATTATTTTAATCTTAAATTTATCATATATTTAGAAACATTTATAATATATTTAGAAATATCCAATTATTAAAATTTCAATGACATAAGTTGGTGTAAATAAATACATATACATATGTATACATATACATATACCTCAGAAATATAACATCAGATATATAATGATAGCTGAATTTTACTCAATTCACATGGGATTAAAATGGTCATATTTATAATGGATTTCATTAAAATCCATACTTAGTTTTTGAACATTTTCATAAACAAATTAATAAAATGCTTTACGTTTTTGGAATTTACTCCTTAAGAATCGATTTTCATATATAGCGCCTGGTATGAAGTTTTGTAAATAGTAAAATCAGAATTTCAGAGCATACGAAGTTCAGAGCGTTAAAAAAAAGTAACGTAATGTAATCAGCTTATCTCAGGAACGTCTTTAATTGACAGACCGAATTATTTTCTGAGAGCTCTAAGCATCGTTTGTTTTGGCTGGAAATAGCATTTAACAAAAGTAGTAAAATTAATACAAGAAAAATAAACTACACGGAAACAGAGTGAAGATATTGGTCTCTCACAAAGATGTAATGGAAAATAAACGCACCGACGGAGCAAACGTGAAGATGAAAAAATGCTGAGATATATATTGTTAGTGGTATTATAAATAAACGGGTAAGTATAGTGAAATGTTAACGTTTTTAATGAAAATAGAATTTATTTATTTATTTGTTGAAAAGCTCATAAAACAAGTTACAGTCACGTAGATATATAATAAAAAGAACAGAATAAAGACTATATAAATCTAACTAATTATGTGTGCACAAAATGGTTGGAGCGTTTATGTATACATTTTCAAGTGTTACTTGTGTTATTAAATATATGCCAAAATATATTGATCAATTATTAAGTTAGTATTAACTTAGAATTTTATTATTCTATACATTAATTCTATCGTAGCTGTTTTTAATGTTTATAAATAATGTATTTTGTTTTCCTAGCAGAATTAATTTGGTTGATGAATACAGAATTAATATGTTTACGCGAATGTAATTCCTTTTTTTTTAATAATGTGCTTAAGAAACGTGTAGGTTATTTATCTCCTTAGGCAAAAGGAAGTCAGCTGTGCCGACTTTGGTATAATATAAAAGCCAAGGACAGAAGAGAGTTAGCAAAGGAAAAGCAGCAACGGATGGCCACTGGCAGAGTGTGGCTCCTCCGCCAGTGGCCATCCGCTGCTGCTACATCCAAATTGATCTCATCATTTCCTTAATAGCGCCGGCGCTAATTGTGGAAGTCCCATCAAACGATTTTGCCTAGAAATTCAATCGAAGTAAACAACGGGTGTAATATAATCGAGGCAAGATTTATTGTACACTTAACAATAAATCTTTTATTCATAGTGTTTTTTTAGAAATAAAATGATAAAGTAACGGGGCATGGTAAGCTTTCAGATTGATTTATTTAAAGTGAATTTTATTCGAATTTATATTTAATACTGAGGAAGCATTATTTCAAACGAAAGTAGTCTGTACTTTAATCACCATTAAAATTGTAAATTGTAAAATTAATTTAAGAACTTTTCCATTGGATTTTTATTTTATTTTCATTCTAGTAATATGCGAAAATGTATTGAAATTTAAAATTTGTGAATCTACAGCTCCGCATCTACGGATTATCTACAGATCCGTCTGTGCAACAATCGAGGAGTAGAAGGGAAGCTTTTGCTGAAGCCGCGGAAACTTTGTCAACATCGTCCGTGGCAACGAAAAATGTTCCTGCTAGTCAGCCTAGAGGTATAGTGCAGGAAACCATGTTGGACGTGGATACGAATGTACCAATATGCAGGAAATGCACCAACAACCAGCATTCGGATATCCTGTTCATATTCAACCAACGTCAGTTACTGCAGATGGAAGAATTAAAAAGAAATTGCATTGGGCATGGAATGGATCAAAGACAACGATGAGATGCGAGCTCCGTCGAATTTCCGTGTGAATCCGCAAGGATTCAAGATTTTAAGTCAAAATCGAGAAACGAAGGCTCGTGCTGAAATCGCAGAGAGGGAACTGAAAAATAAATGAAATACGTTTTAAAATTATTAATTTATTTTACTTATACATATTCATTCTATTTTGTGTTTTTAAATATTGTTTTTTTTATTTCATTTTCATTTTTTCTATACCATATTTATATACTCTTTGTACTAATTCTATTTTCATTACTTTTATTTTTATAAATGTTTCTTGATGTGAGCAATATTGTGTTTTATTTTATATTTTTTAAATTTCACAACAGACAGTTAAATTTTCAATAATACATCATATAGTCATTATTTTGTTGTGTATAGGAAGGCAGTGTAGCACATTATTTAAAACATTTAAAAGCTAAACATTTTTTATATATTTGATCTTGCACAAAAACGGTGGGAATTATTTACTAATTGTTAAAGTCGCATTTATGTTATCAAGCTTTGTTAATAAGGTTCTACAAGTACACATTACAGTTTGGTAACAAATTCGTATGAACAATGTTCAATAAAGTGTATTAAGTAATGAAATAAGATTTTCATTTCGAATCCCTAATAAATAATGGTTTGTGTTATCTAGTCCAAACTAATTTAACGCAAGTTTTTGTTTTGTCATTTTACTAACATAATTTTTATTAAATGTAGCTTCTGTGATCATTTGTACTTGAATTCCATTTGTCAGAATACAATATATTTTTCCAAGTATTTTTTAAATTACCAAGTATAAAGAATAAATATATAAATAGGTATTGATAACTTCCTGAATTAAAGCAGTCACTGGCTTATATTATATAGTACAAACTAATTAAATGCTCATTTTATCATTCTGGCTATAGGTAAAGTGAAGCATCCAGTGCAAACGAATTTTAATGCACATTTTAATATTCTAGCTATAAGAAAAGGGAATCATGTCGCTAGTCAAATTGAATATCAATAAAAGAATTTTTTAATTGTAATCATTAAATGTCTGGTTAAATATCTGGTTAATGTATGAATATTTGGTGTCTTCTATCCTAAATTAAAAAGTTAATTTTAATTTTAACTTCTTAGTCTTACTAAATGTTTTTAATTTAATTGTATAAATTTGATCTTATTCCTTTGTATTTTACTTGAACATAATTCTATTGTCAGCCTTTTTCTTATTAAATAATTTTACATTTCCATTTAATAATATTGATATTTATATTTATGTACAATGTTACCTATTTTATACATTCCAATCGTACGTAAGGAATAAACTCCAGTCGCGCGTCGAAGCAGACACGCACAATTTTTTCTGTTTCAAAATGTTTACGCAATTTCCAAAAACAAATAACTTACCCTTATTTTTCCCTAACGATAACCTCTTTATATTAAGAGATTTGTCTTTATTCTGATTATAACAAATGAAACAAAATGTTTGATAAATCACGAGCAAGAAATTGGTAGTAATATAAAAATACGGTGATTCATATGGATTCATATGGAATTCATATGAATTCATCATTAATTGATGACTAGTATGTTTGCATTCAGTATACCCAAGGGTATGAATAGTAGGAAAAGCTTGAGTAAAATTTTGGTCTTCTTTCTCCAGCAAATCTGAATATTATTTTCCTTCTATGTAACAGCTGCACGGGTCCAATTAAAAATGGGAGATTTCCTTTTATTATTGAGTTATTGAAAAATTTTGAGACTTCTTGTTATTTTCATGTTATATAACTTCCAGAGCCGATCTAGAATTCGAAAAAATAACAATAGTTCAGGCATCAGGTAGTATTACAAAAAAAAAACACGTAAGTAGTGCGCATTTTTTGGATTTTACCTTGGAAATACCAATACAACATTTTCGGGAAACAGAGGAAGGTATAGAGAATATTATGAAAAACTAATTGTGTTATATCTTACAAATAGGGAAATTTACAATAAAAAATATAATTTTTTTAAAGAGAATTAAGTTCTCTGCAACTTTTATTTAAACCATTTTTCGTATTATTTCATTAAACATAAAGCGGTTGAAAGTTTACAAAAATAGTTTTCGCAGTATTACTCATAAACCAAAATTATCGAAACCCCAAAATAGTTATTAATGAATACTTGTTACCGCAATTGAATAAATTTTTTTAACTCTTTGAATAATTATCCACCGCCATCATTAATTAATAATTATCGGAATATTTATAATGGGCTGATTATACGTGGATGACATCTAAAAGGTTGACTGAATAAGTAAGGTGAAAGTGCAGCTTACTTATTGTTAATTCACTTAAATCTTGTGTTCTGTTTTAATTCCATTTGGCTAAATGAAAATTATACCTATACAGTCTTGGTTGAAGTATTTATCAGAAGATCCATGAGTGCCATTCTCCTTATTCCCAAGATTTTCCCGAAATTTTCCGCAATATAATTTCCATTATGGTAGATGCAACCGATCCTGTGAACACAGAACAAGATAAATTAAAATAAAATGATAACAAGATACTTTAACATAAGGGCGAACCAATAAAATCAATAGAATAAGTGAGGAATCAATAAAATAGATATGATTGAAAACAAAAGAAAACGAAACGCAATAGTGGAACGTTTTTCGATTATACATGTTTTTAATGTGTAATCAAAAAATATTTGATGTTATACATATTTTTAATCAACGTTTTGAAAAACGTTCAGTTTCTTCCACATTTTAACAAAATGCAAAGTGAGAGTTAATATCCTTTCAAATAAATACCACAAATTGTTCATATAAAAAGCCTGCGTAAATTTCATAACAAAATATTTTGCTCTAAGTTGATACCACTGTGCCTAATCGTCAGGCGGAGTTTTGGCGCCTTCCGTCAAGTAATTTGTTTAGCGCCTTCGCTTAGCTTATTCAACTTCTATTGTGCTCAGTAATTTTTAATAAATTGAATATCTACATATTTTTATGTTTATATAATATTATATTTATATAATTATAATTATATATTTCAAGTTATATTAATTTTTGTTGCCAAGGAAATGTATTTTGTAGAATTGCTGAAAACATTAAAAAATACCTACAACGAATTAGTAGTATAGCTTATATTTTAAGAATAAAGGGAAAAACCTCATCATGTGTAACGAAGTAAATTTTTCCAAAATTAAATATAGGTCCCATTTATGATTTTTGAGAATCATTTCAAATAAATAACTGATTTCCAATATTTTTTTCCATTTTTCAACCATGGACTTTAAAAATGGGGAAAAATTCCAGATACTATCTTACATTATTACTTGTTATTTTCTCCAGTCTTTCATTAGAATTTTCGTTTGAAATTATTTGGATTAACTTCTGTCATCAATTTCTAGAGATGCAGACGACCACTAATTCTACTTTATTGGTGTTTCCATGCGCCCAATGCATGTCAATTTTCTCAACAATAACTTTTCAGTACATTCCAGGATACATAATTAAATCTTTTTATACAGCGTATGCAACGAAAGGCGTTCAGAATACCGACTTATTTTACGAGTTCGTAGCATCGTTTACTTAGAATACAACGAATACCACCTCAATAAAATATCTAATTATTTTTAATGAAAAGTGAAATAAACAAAACTAAAGTTTTTCTATTATATATATATATATATATATATATATATATATATATATATATTTATATATGTATATATATATATATATATATATATATATATATATATATATATAAGTATTTCTATTATAATTAAGCCAGATAACTAAACAACGAATTAACATTATGATATAAAATTTGTTCAAAAACTTATCGCAGAAAGTGCTAACAAAACATGGCAGTGCGTCAGAGTACAATTATGTGATCCAATTGTTCGAACCGAGATATGAGTGTGGTACGCCCCTCTTAGCCGTCGGATGTGTGTACCTTCTACGTACCTTCTATCCTAATATATGTCGTGAGGTCAACACGGGATGCGGTTTATTTTGATAACTTATTGCTCATGGCCTCGCATGATATAAAAATTACAAAGAAAATATCTTTTTTATTTATTTTTTAGGAAGTATACTTAAATATTGAATATATTTTACGTTAATTTTGAAAATTCATTTTCAATTAATTTTTATTCACAACTAAATGAAACTAAGTGATTTAGTATTACCTCTACTTTATATAAATTGCCCACCTTAAGATGTTAACGTAACGTAACGAAATCTAGGGCATGGTTAAGAATTTAAATATATTATTACTACCGCACGTAGTTTCATTTAGTTGCTAATAAAAATTAAGTATACCTAATTTAGACTAATTTAAGACTACCACGGCCAAATTCCAACCAAAGAAAGAGAATTAAAAACATTAAAATCTTTAGCTTACCCAGAAGGTACGCCATGTTTAGTAACGTACCTTTATTATCTCACAATTTTTTATTTTATGAACATGGGGTAATCATGAAACGTAAAATAAAGTTATTAACATCGGAAAAGAATTAGGTACTCATATATTAATAGACACAAACAAAATATTTGAAGCAAGGAACCTGACTGAAGTGGTTTGGATATGACGTCAATTTTTTAATCTCCCGAGAAATCATTATTTTTGGCATTCAGTGCGCTTTTCTGCCGAATACTTCTCTGCGGATACTTAGCATTTGTTTGTTAATTTATATGAAAAGATATCACCCTCATAATTCAATGCGATTTATTTAATTAGATAAAAAACAAGCAATGTCAAAAATGTAATAATGTTGAAAGTTATCTGTCCAATTTATTTTAACGAAAGTACTTGATTGGTAACGATTATATAAGTAACAAGATAAAAAAATTATATCGATAATTTAATTGTTTTCTTAAAAAAGTTATCGAAAAAAATTATTTTATACCTGCCCCGACATATCAAAAATTTTTAAATATAATGTTTAAAACTGGTACTTACTATCTGATGATCAGATTGGAAAGTATATAAAAAATTGATTACAAAGTCGTTATTATGGTCTTTGTGATATCGGTACACTTTGTTACGACACTCTGTGTTTGGAAATAAAGTGTACCTGGACATACATTGTATCTGGACATAAAGTATAACTGGCAAAGTGCAAATCGTGCTCGTGCTACAAAGATTTCCCATCGATATTATTTGGCGTCACGTATTCTTCGTTATAATAAATATATATTTTTGAATTAAAAGGTCGTAACGCGAGTACAAGATTTACTTGATTATACCATTTTTGTGTGACTCTATTTTATGGTAATTTCGTATTATTTATAAATAAATTAAAATGGTAAGTTCGTAATATTCATAAATTACAAATTATTACGACTGAATATAACCTTAATATTTGTTGCGTAGTTAAATATAGGATATTTGCAATATTTATTATATATTATAGGTTCCTAGATCATCGAGGTAAACGGGGTCACGGTTACAACACGGGATTAAAACCACTATAATAATCTCACACATTATAGTTTTTAATGAAAATGTATATTTATATAATTGTAGTTTGCTCAAGTAGCTCTTTCCTATGATACACGCCTAGCTAGACAACAATCTGCGCATTCCTTTTTTAGCACATGAGGACTTCCTACGAACAATTTTACGACTACGAACAATTTTAATTCTTCGTAATATTAAATATGATTTTGTTCTTTAAGGTTGAATAATTTGCACAAGGACAGTAATAACAAAGAGTATAACTTATTTCTTTTATAAGTTAAGAACTTTGGACGCACACACACACATACAGACACACACACACACATATATATATATATATATATATATATATATATATACATATATATGTATATATATATATATATATATGTGTGTGTGTGTGTATATATATTCTATCTCCTCTCCTTTTCTCAGTATTTCTTGATGATACTTTTAAGAATATTTGTAGCAATTATCATCTCTATGCTAATGACCTACAATTATATATGCATTCGGGCCTCCGTCCTTTATCAAAAACCATCGACAATCTTAATGGACGTCTCGCTTCAATCGGTCAGTGGGTTCATGAAAAGGGTCTTTTGGTTAACCCAAGCAAGTTTCAAGCTATCATCGTTGGTAATCAAAGACTGATTTCTAAAGTAAATCTACCTAGTTTATCGAAATTAGTGCTAAAAATTACAATAATATTTAATATTAATAATATTAATTGACGTATACGGTCAACTGTTAAAAACCTGGGCATACTGATCGATCTTAATCTTCGTTGGCATTCTCAATTAAATGATGTTAATTGTCGTGTTTTCAACAGGACACACTCTTTGAAACGCTTTCAAAATTTTCTACCGACTAAAAACAAAAAAACTTTGTCAAACACTCCTATTATCGCTAATCGATTATGGTGATGTATGCTATCCTAATCTTAATAAATAATATTTTTACAAGTTGGAAAGTTTTCAAAATTTATGCATCCGGTAAATTTTCGGCTTCAGAAAATATAATCGTATTTCTGAATACAGGTCAATTCTCATATGGCTGAAAATCCATGATCGATGCCAACTTCACATACTTGCCCTTCTTTTTAAATATTAAAGTAAAAGATTTATCTGCTCACAGCCTTGGGCTACGATCTGAAAGTTCACTCACCCTACTTAATCCTAAACATACATCTCCCTCTTACAAAAAATCGTTCACTGTTCAAGCAGCAAAAATTTGGAATCACCCGGACTTTGATACCAGGAAAATCACATCGTTAAATATTTTCAAAAATCGAGTGAAGAAGTTCTACCTCTCCCTTTGTGCCCCCATCTCCTCGTCCCGAATCTTGTCTCCCTCCCCATCCTGAATCTTTGTCTCCCCATCCCGAACCATGTTAATAGTTTGTGTTACTAATACTTTTTTGTTTTTTTTTTCTCTCTCTCTAATGTAATATAAATAATTTTTATTGTAAAATCTCTTACAGTCTACTAACTAAATTTCAATAGCAATGTTATGCTTGATAAAAAGATATTGCTCATGTAGCAATAAATCCGCCATATGAATTATACACAATAAAAATGATAAATGAATAAATAAATAAATAAATGCATAGTAAGCGCCAGTGCCTCTGCTCCTACTAACATGCAGTGTAGTAACACGTGGAATAATTTAAATATTCCATAGTTATATTATTTATTGTCTGACGTCTGGATTTTCTTGTACAGACATTATCGATATCTGTACTGCCACTAAACATTACGCAGACTGGGCAGATGGGCGCTTTTTGTGATTCCAAACAATAACTTCGAAACGAGATGTTGGGCGATTAGCCAGTCTTGTATAAAAATATTTGACCTAGCTACATATTCACGTCGAGTCCTACAGAAATAGGCAGGTAGCAAGAACAATATCGATATCGATAAATATAGCCGAAGTAATCATGGCACACTCAGTAAATGTTCTTCAATGTAAAAAGCCATAACGGAACAGATAACCACCATCGGCCCGCAAGTCCTATGTTTCTTTGACGGCTTGTGTAGTTAATAGAAGGCAATAATTAAAATAAACGAAAGAAAGAAATATAAACATGGATTGATCAAAACATATAGACTTTGTAGAATTATATATATATATATATATATATATATATATATATATATATATATATATTTATATTTCTTTCTTTCGTTTATTTTAATTATTGCCTTCTATTAACTAATAATTAGTTATTCTTATGGAATATATTAAAACGAAACAAAAGATTACTTGGTTCATTAAATATAATCTTTATAACTTATAAATAAATATCAAATATAAATCGAATATTTATCCAGCTTTATAACCAGCAGTTAAACGGACAAATCTCATCAAGCAGACAATCACATCGGTTCTTCGTAGATGGCTAATGTTATCATAATCGCTATATAGTAAATTTTATATATGCACAATATGAGAGTACTTACATTTTTTGCTACTGCTTCAATCCTTACACTTTTCTATCCCTCGGACCTTTGGAGATAAGAGATTTTCTCTCGTTAAAGTTTGCTTCCATCGCCTTTTGGTTCCCAGCCGAAAAACGAATATCGCATAAAAACAAAATCTCGAAGCGCACTCGTAATATTCGGAGATAAATTTTATATAGATTAACGATTCTAGTTCGTAGGTGTGTACATTTGTTTGATGGAATAAATCAGCACATTTTCACTGTGAAGGATGACGCGAGTTCCAATGTGTGGATATTTTTTTCTGGCAATACATGTCTCTGATCTTTAAAAAAAAGTAGCATGAATAACATGACGTAATCTCTCCTGTCTGTAAAAAAAACCTTTGAGAGATTACGTCCATCTCTTTTCAAGGACTTTAAGTGTTATTTCCTTTTACAAAGTTCAGAAGGACTATTCCAAGGAAATAGCAAATACACCATTTTTTTGCCCTCAATAGCCTTTGATTTCAGGTAAATATTTAAAGAATTTGATTTCCAAGAAGCAGTTAATCGTCAAGGCATAATTTAATCACCCTTGATTGCAGGCAGAGGTACTTGTGGTACTTTTTGTATTTCACTTTTTTGTAGTTTTTTTTATCTAGTTTTAACATGAGCCGCATACGATTAATTTTATTTGGATATCTGTAATTGCAGGATATCCTGCTCAAATATCGTCATTATGATGATTAGCACTATACACATATTACAGCAGATGTAAACAGTGACACGGAAACACGTCTCATTAGCTAAAATTATTCAAGTTTGTCTAATTTTATTGCTGACTAAAATTACAATGAAAATCATAAAAAACAATTTCATGAAAATTATTCATTTTCATGACAATTTCATTTGCTACGAATGCATAATTTTCAAATTTCCCTTAATACTACTTTTAAATAAAATTACAGGCAAATATTACCTTCAAAATCTCAAAGAATGTAACAACATAATAATTTCGTTTAATAATAGTCTCAACAAAACGATATGACCAAGTAAGTTATACTTCAACATTTTGTATCGACACGTTAATACTTCACTGATTAAACTTATTAATACGTTTTGTCGCCCTACTTAAACATGATGCTGCGTAAATAGTACTTTCTAGAAGAAAACGCCATATCAACATTACAACAAACAATTTACTGTATTTTCATTTCGTTTCACAGTGAAAATCGGAGTAACGCGATACAAATTACAGCAAATTTCTGTTCTTATTTCTAGTTCACTACTGAGAAAGCTACAATTTATGATTTGGACAGCAATGAAACTGGCCTATTCTCAAGAATTATATGAAATTTTCATGTTAAATTCTGTGATTTTTCTTCTGACCCATCAAGTGGAAAATATTTTCTCTTGTCGACGTAAGTAAGAGTGGTGTGCATATTCACTCATATTAAAATGGAAATTATCCAGGATACAAAACATCGCACAGATAAAATCTTTCATATGCATCTATTCTAAATATAGTATAATCAATTCTAAAACAAAATTTTAGAAGCATTCAAAAATAAGTTTTAAAAGCTTTTGCGCCCAATAAAATATTACATTACAGGTGGTGCATAGTAGTCAGGCTTCCACTATGGAAAAAACAATTTTTTCGTGAAAAATATTTCCTATTTAATTATTTGTAATTTGTCTTACTAATAGATACCTACATAATTTATTCTATGCAAAAGCTCTTAAAGCTTATTTCGTACTTTTTCGTACTCGGATTGTAGCTTTTAAACTTTTAATTTTTTTCAGTCTTTTTATTGAGGTTTTAATTAGGTAAGTAAATAAGTTTGTGAAAAAGTTATGTGTCATTTTAAGATGTTTAGATTTACGTACCTCACATTTACTCCGCGAAAGGAAGAGTCTCATTATCGGGTGCCATATCAAATTTACATTTGTTTGTTTTGCAGCATATTACATTCTCACAGTCAAGGCGAACCCAACGATACTCCTTTCGTAAAAATCTACCAGATAAGCTAAGAGCTAGAGGATACATCCACATAGACATACATAAATAAATAAATACATACAAACACACCCAGCGTATTAAAATAATTACCCTTGCTTTTCAAAACCGCTACGAGGCTGGTATATTTAAATGTATCTTTTGAAATCAACAAATTTAATAGAAGTTACGGTTAGTAGTCTTGGGTACTCGTGGACAAAGCGTCTTGACCACGACTCTTAAATTCACGTTAACCGCCTTCAAAAACTCGCAGTTCACTTTGATCGGCAAGGTGGCCGATTATCTTCTCTAAAATAATAATAGTCTCTTTACCTCATTTTAGTCCAGATTTGCGGGCTGATATTCTCATAAATAATAACATCATTACATATATACTCGTTTACAGTCTATGCTACTAAATTGTGAAATGCTAAACGTAACGTTTCTCTGTCTACCTGTTTGCTTATAACTAGAGTTCTACTAGATATATATATATATGTGTATATATATATATATATATATATATATATATATATATATAAATATATATATATATATACATATATACAGTGTTACATATCCCGGTCCCGGAATTGTTGAAAACTTATCAGACAGTAAATAAACGTTCAAAGTTTCGGATTTACGATATTACTCTATTTGTATGTATGAATCTAGAGATAAGCCTGGACAAACAAAGAAATAAAAAACTTTTCAACTTTATCGCTGTCCTGGTGTTATAAAAATTATAGCATGATATATAGCAATATATGGCAACGTTTGGCTCCAGCGATTGACGCGAACAAACAAAATTGTCTACTTTGTACATTAATACAGGTTTTGATTTTGCTCTACATACGTTAAAAAAAATTATTAAATAGTTTGTCTATAATTGCTGATAATATAATAGATCAATAGAAACACAGTAAAATATTTTAAGTAGTTTTTTCCATGATACTTATAAATCACTATTCATAATTGTCAACTACGGTTTTTCCTTATTATTCGTAGTTCTTGAAATCGTAGGAAAATTATATGCATCTAAGATTCTTGTTGAGGCACTAAACTGTACACCGTGCAAACACGATAAAAATTTCCTTAACTATTTTTTACGTGAACCCCTATATACACAAAGATGAAAATTTTGTACCTGTTTAGCTTATAAGTAGAATTTAAATTGCTACTTACGTAGTAAAAGCTAAAAGCTGCAGAGCTACACATCGCCGAATACAAATAACCCCAGCCCCTTCCGTTAAAACCTTAATATTTTCTGTTAAAATGCTAACTAACCCCGCAAAGTTTTTGTTCGTTATCTAAAATTTTGAATAATCTGAGGAATGATTCAATTGTAACCTAATTTCGCTCTCTAATCGAATACCTTACAAACTAACGCGTTGGAAGTTTTAATCACATAAAAATGACAGTACATCAAGAAATAATAAAAACCTTTCTTTCTTTTGTTAAGCTTTCTTCTTTGTTTCTAAAAACCTTTCTTTCTTTTGTTTGAATTGTTTATTTATTTAGACGCGTCTTAGCTTATATCATATGCGGAATATAAATTCACAGTCACACGTCATTTTTGCGGCGAACAAAGTGGCGGATTAGTTAGAGACATATCGATCAAATTGTAAAATAATGCTTCGTCGTATTTCAACTTATTTACAAAGATAACTACTTCAACTCTCATTCTTTTGTTTATTTTGCTTTAAAATAAAGTGACATGAAACAATAGATATATTTTCAACTCAAAGGAAATTATTGATCGGTTATTCGGTTATCGGTTTTTGGATTTTTGTTGTGAAACATCTATAGGCGCAGGTATAAACCGGATCGTTGGCGTGGCGACGTTTGCCGTGGCGACGGGTCGCTACGCTATACTAAGGTATATATATATATATATATGATATATATAGTCTGTATGTAGTAGAGTGTACGGTATGGCGACGTGTCGCCATGCGCAACCGACTACGCGACCCCCTCCTCACTCAGTTCGACGCTGTTGTTTACTATGGTACACATAACCTGTGCTTTATTATTTTTGTATTAACTGTAAATAAATATTTATTAAATAAAGTCACCATTTTCTGTAAGAAATTCGTAATACTTTATTTTTTCATTACGCTATATTGATGTGAAACATCTATAGGCGCAGGTATAAACCGGATCGTTGGCGTGGCGTCGCTTGCCATGGCCACGGATCGCCACGTTATACTAAGGTATATATAGTCTATATGTAGTAGAGTGTACGATATGGCGACGTGTCGCCATGCGCAACCGACTACGCGATCCCCTCCTCACTCAGTTCGACGCTGTTGTTTACTACGGTACACATAACCTGTGCTTTATTATTTTTGTATTAATTGTAAATAAATGTTTATTAAATAAAGTCACCATTTTCTGTAAGAAATTCGTAATACTTTATTTTTTCATTATGCTATATTGATGTGAAACATCTATAGGCGCAAGTATAAACCAGATCGTTGGCGTGGCGACGCTTGCCATGGGGACAGGTCGCCACGCTATACTAAGGTATATATATAGTCTATATGTAGTAGAGTGTATGGTATGGTGACGTGTCGCCATGCGCAACCGACTACGCGACCCCCTCCTCACTCAGTTCGACGCTGTTGTTTACTACAGTACACATAACCTGTGCTTTATTATTTTTGTATTAATTGTAAATAAATGTTTATTAAATAAAGTCACTATTTTTTGTAAGAAATTCGTAATACTTTATTTTTCATTATGCTATATTTAGTTCCTGTAATAATCTTGTCTTTTATGCATATTACTTGCACGAACACGATATTTCACATCTGCCAGGCATCCCGTGACGGCTCATTTCTTTTTTTTATTATCTACTTCATTTCTGTAAAGTAATTAATTCCTAACAATTATACAAAAATTACTGAATCGATCCGAATAATGCATTAGACGGGATGATGCCGAAATTCAGAATAAAACCTATGTCACTTTTTATCCATCAAATATCACCAAAGGGAATTCAAATTATTATGGGAGAAAGTTATAATTACTCGCACAGTAAGAACCAAAAGCGCATATAATTAATAATTAATCGAATAGAATAATAATTAATCGAATAGAAGCTATGAAAACCATCTTGTCGATCGGTTTAGAGTTCAATAAAATTTATAAATTGTTATATATTTTTATTATCAGACATTCTTATACACTGAATAACACTAACTCACAAAAAGGACACCTAGGTAATAAAGCTATTTTGATTACCAACTGTGCTGATACATAAATAACACATAAATAATAAAACTAAACTATATTTATCACATTTGTCCTTTCTATATTCTGAAGAGAAGAATATACGACAGTACAAACATTCGACCCTACATTCTTTCATTGACCTTCCACTCCCGATCCTGAAACTTAAACAAAGCTGAATCAAAGTAACTCGTTCGTTCGCCAAAGAATTTTAAAATAAAATGTTATTCCCAGTAAATATTTTACTGCCAACAAAGGTTACGTCTGCGCTAATACATTACCCATGAGACGTGTGATGATAACCTCTCGGCTTCAACAAATTGACCGGGTACCAATCATCCTAGATTGATTGTTGGGTGCAAATTACGAAGCCCGAAGACTCAATGGAGAGAGAAGCTGGCGATGTATAATCATGGGTTAACGACGGCACGTTTCAACACGTCGCACAACGCCCTTTTGCTGGATCCAATCGGACTTAAGTCTCTACACTGTCCCATTCTCACATCATCGATTAAGTTTTACAATTTATCGCACTTTGCTAGACTATTATAACTTAATCGGTGATGATGTGACGTTCAACTTGGCGTACTATTATAAACTAAATTATAAAGTACATAGATTAATATCTATACATTCATTTAATACTGATCACTAATAAACAATATCAAATTTAATAAAAATTTGTTTATAATCCGAATGTGACTATCTCTAGGCTAGCTGCTGGTGAAATAGTCACATGTTTGTAATTTTCAAAAAACAATACATGAATTTGAACTTAAATAATACATGAATTTGAATAAATAACTAAATTATAGTGCAAAAATCATAAACCCAGTAAAATCTCCCTTAAAAAAATTCCAATTGCTCTGTGACATCTAAAGATAATCGTAATATATTGCAATAGAATTCTGTTTTGACACTAGATGAAAACTAAAAATTAACAGCCGACTCCGTCAAATGTTACAGCTTGCAGAATATTTTCGTTCTTATGGAGATATGTCGAACAAAAAACAACAGGTCGAAGAAAAATTTGAGCATCCTTTTTAAATTGCTATATTTGTAATGTATTAATTGCCGTCAATATGAATATAGCCATACACATTTTACAGACCAGGTCTTCTGAGTACCCTGCGACTTCATTTCTCACCAAATAAAGTAATTCTGGCTTCATAAAAAAATAAAACCTTCCTCTACTCCACTTTGGTCTACGTCGCACAATTTTGGGCAAACCTCGACTTTGTAATACGGTGCCGACGAAGTAATTTAGGACCCACAGCTGTGGATTCTGACTTCTGGAAGTTTCCGCATGAAAGTCCGTATTCTAACACTTATATCTCTAACTGCTTTGAGATTATTTTTAATATTTGTGCATATAGACTTACAATTTCGTAAAGCTTGACTTACAATACATTGGTCGTCACTTACAATACATTGGTCGTGCTTAGTGCACCGTTATCTTCCCGATCTTGGTCTTCTTGCGAATAAACCACTTCCCTGAAATATTTTTCAGGTCCTCGGAATAACATAATGATTTTACCAAACCGTTGCGAAATATAACATTCAGTAGAGCCTTCTTCAAGAAGATTCACTCTATTACCAGCATTACTGTTATGTTTAC
The DNA here is from genome assembly GCA_039881145.1 of Druceiella hillmani. Classification (NCBI taxonomy): domain Eukaryota; kingdom Metazoa; phylum Arthropoda; class Insecta; order Lepidoptera; family Hepialidae; genus Druceiella; species Druceiella hillmani. The sequence goes on from JAYKKI010000061.1 coordinate 8,194,917, forward strand.
TATAGTAAGTTTTAAATTTATCACAAAAAATAAACGTAAACAATTTAACAGGAATATAAATAATTAAAATAACTTAAACATTTATTTTTAAATAAGTAACAAAACATCTAACTACATAACACTAATAAACATTTTATTTCCAATCGACCATTTTTAAAATATATGCGAATTTTCAAACTTAAGACACCTGCCAGTTATTTTATCTCATCTTCCCTAAGAAAGATGGACTGTTTGCTAAAATTTGCTACCTATTTCAAAAACCTGCTAAAGTTGAACTGGAATTACTTATTTGACAATAGTATTGACCATATTTTTGTACATTAATCGTAACTGTTGTATGCTTAGAGCAATTTCAATGGAGTAGAGACAGTATGTAATTTCTCAGCTTGAGTTCAAAAATTTGAGACCAATCGGGTTAAAATTTTTTAAAAAAATTAAGAAATTTTCCAACAATAATTTAAAAAAAATTGGAAATGACGAACAATCACGCAATACATGGAATTGAAGGTTCAGTACTTTTGTACATTTTGCTGTCAATTTAATTTAATTATTTTTTACTGACAGGATCCACGTTATATGCAACCTGAATACTTTCACCTAAACTTGTTATGTACGTTTGTATAATACATTACTATCACGGTTTAAAAACTTCATATCATCTTGAATAAATCTGAAACAAATTTACCTCCAATATTTTGAATCCAGTGTTAATAAAAAAGTCTAAATCTGAAATTTAATTGAAATGCAAAAACTGTTCTATTAAATAAAAAAATTAAATGTATGAAAGTTTTTGAAATCGTTGATGGACCCTCTTTGACTTTAAATTTTGTCTTATGTTAAATCTACATTAATTATATCTAACGCTGTCATACGTATACAGATACAATTATCATAATTGTTTTAAGACGATATATTCGTAAATATACTGAAAATAAACTCAATTTATTTGCAATTAGTCTGCGTAACTGCTTTTCGTCGAAAACCGTACTGCTTTGCTATCCAGTAATGTAATTATACAATTATTGTATAAAATTTCTCACTTTTCATTATTTTATTGTTCACTGACATGATTGAATGTTGTCTGTGTAGGCAGCAAATATGCACCACTGTGTTATACAACTTGGCAGGAGGTCAGTTGCAGAGAGATGAACTCGAACTCTGTTCATCGTTGACTGTCGGGTTTGCCTCCATAGATGTTAATACGGACTACAAGGAATAATTGGTAATTAAAGTGAGTATTTTACTCTAGTTTTATCCAAGAACAGACAGAAATTATTTATCTCTTTATTATGATTCGACGAAAATCGGTTTCCTATAAAATTATTTTTAACTATGAAACTATTTCTAAAACTTTAAAACATTTTCCTCGTGCTTCATAATTTTATTTAAATATTCATAAATGGTGGATATTGGTTATAAAAGAAACATTAAAATTTTTATATCATATTTTAGACAGGCTACGAAATTGACCAATATTTATTTTGGTTATAAATCCGTAATATCCTCTTTGTCGGAGAAAACAAGAAAATTCTATTTTGCTATTACAAATCTTGAAAAAAAATAACGCATATAACTATATAAATCTTGAAAGAAGTCACATATGTAATAACTTCATATTTTTGGACAAAAATTGACATGTGGAGTAGCCCTATACTTCTTGACAAAACTAACATATGCAGCACCTCTATACTCTTTGAGAAATCTAACGTGTGGGATAGCTTTACACTTCTTGCCAAAACTGACATTTGGAGGAGCTCCGTACTTGTTGACAAAACTGGCTTATACAAAGCCTACCAAATATTATTTGATGTTAATTAAAATTCTAGTTACAGAGCAGCTTTTAATTTTTTTAATCTAAACCAAATTTGCTTAGATAAATGGTTCGAATATACTTTATGCACAAATGCATGACTTCAAGAATGTTTAATTAAAAAATAACATTTACTATCCAATATTTAAATTAACGTTAAAATAGACATATTTATTAAATATGAGCTCATTCGCAAAAACCAAATGTTGAGATTTATTTTGATTTCGATATTTGTTTTCTTTTGTGCAATTTGAAAGAATACACAACGCTGTAAAAAAACAAAATGCAAAAAAACTTTAATCAAGTATGTCTTGTGAGAAACCAAATTCAGAAGTATAAAGAGTCGATATGAAAATAGTAGATTTAAAAATATATGTTATTTAAATACTTGCTGCAATAATGTTAATTTTGCAGAAGAAAACAAAAAATGATATAGGAATCTCGTTAGTTTTTTCTTAACTTTACAATGCCACTGACCAGATGACGTCACTTGAAATCTAATATGGTAGACACCACAAGCCTTAATATTTATGTCTGGATCGTCATAACAAACAAAACGGTTTGACGGATTAGCCTTTTTGATGTGTGATCGAACGAAGTTTTTCGCTTTATACTATTTATTAAAAGTTATTCTTTACTATAAAAAAGTAATATTTTGTTAATTTTAACAATTCGTTCAATTATGAAAGTATTTAAAAAAGAGGTAATTCTGTATATAAGTTATATGGCGGTCACCGTTTTGTGTATAATTAAAAATTTCAGTTTTTGACGACAGATTCATAGTTAGTAACTTCATAAGCTAAATAAAAAACTGAAATTACACTTCAAACTTAATTTTCTAACAATTTCTATTTTTTAAAAAGATTTATGGATATTTTAGACCACGATAATTTTCATAAAACCTTTTGTAAATAAATTGAAACGGCTTCAAAAACCACCGAAAAAGAAGCGCACTGAAATACATAAAAAAATATGAAAATACGTATATTTAGTTGAAAACTTCGTGGTATAATGTCGTTTCCGAACATTTTATAAATAAACATACAATACATTAATATTGCTGGAGATTTTTGGAATCGGTGCCGAGTGGATGCTTCTCTTTTTTTCTGGTGTACACGCAGACCAACATAAACAGATAAATGCTACATTTTGTCTCCAAATAAAAAATATTCATCTGAATTGATTTATAAATGCCGAAAATATGAGGTAATAAATACAAAAAATTCAACGGATTTAAGAACAAACCCTTTTTTGAAATCGATTAAAAAGGAAAACTTTTTAATATGTGATCCTAAGTACCAAAAATTATTAAAATCCATTCAAAAACACAAAATAAGCCCAAAAAAATATTAATAGGATTATTGAAAAACGTATGGATATAATGATACTTACGGGAAAAAGTGGAAAGCCTTATGTTACCATTTCAATTTGAAGATTGTCTAATATTTTTTTTGCAAATTTATAAGTTATTACTTACTTTAGTATTTATGAATGTCAATACATACAAATATTCTACCGATACATGATATTACTAGAATACTTTTTTACATTTTTGAGTTGTTCAATTATCAATAGCATTTTAAATTACCTTTACCACCGTCTACCTTTAAATGACCATGAAAGGCTAATCGCATTCTACCACTTTGGAACTTTATTCTATCGTTTAATATTTAAGAAAAATGTTAAACTAAATGTATGAGAAAGCCAAGACACCATATACTTCTTGATTTAAACAGAATCATAGCAATAGAGTTTGAACTTACAGGCTTTGGTAATAAATATACTTATAACTCCATTAAGAATTGCAACTTCAAAGTTAATATTTTATAAAAAGCCGTAGACAGAAGAACGATAATGTGAATAGAATCAAATTTTCTTTTTGTCAACTTACAAAACTAAACCAAAATAAAGCAAAAATTATTAAATGTATGGTACTTTCACCTCTAGAAGACCCAAAAGTATGATAAATTTCAAAATGTGTGACATCATGGGTTGGAACAAATAACACTTTCCAAAAATTATTTAGGGAATATTAAAAAGAAAGGAAAATGGCAATCATTTATTTAATAATATATTTTACAACTATAATTATTATAAATAAATCATTAAAATATATATTTAAAGAACACTTCAAGACCCTGGAGCAGATCTGAAATGAAAAAGGGGAGACGATTAATAAAACAATATAATTAAATTCATAATAATTTATTCCTCATCACACAGTTGTATTTAGCGTTAATCTCTGAAGCGGTTAATGAAACAAAAGAAACTCAAGACTATTGCTACTTGCAAAACTAAATCAACAAACGTAAAAAACGTTATATAGAACGTTATTTATGTAAGCTTTCGATAAATAAAACACGCTCGTCAGAATAGTAATACGCTATGGACCCTATTTTCAACAACGGGGTTTTCAATTTAATTATTTGTTATTTTGACAAAAATTTTAAGATGTAAATGCAACAATTATTCTATTATAAAAAAATCTAACAATAAAGGCCAATAGTAATGATACATTTTATAATATAAAAAAGTAATTAAACTTCTTGAAATTTGTTGCAACCCTCGTGAGGCATGATTTAAATTGCAACCCTGAACCACAGCGAATACAAGTATTTTATAAGTATTTTAATAAATCTAAATACTTATATTGAGAAGGGAAAATAAGTAAAAATCATATACGTCTATAGAGGGCGGTAAATTAGTGACCACTGTTGCAAACTGAAGCACTCAAAGCTGAGTTTTAATTTAAATTTGACTCCAAGAATTTGAAAGACATCTTACTGCTTCTATCATCCATCACTCACCGGAACACTCGACGTTGCAATCTTTGCCTGCACTTCCATGCTTGCACCAGTAGCCATAGTTAATCTGGAATAAACCGTAATCCGTAGAACCGTTTTTATTCCTGTTCGTCGCCTTCGTATTGGGGGAACTCTCCGCTTCGACCAGACATACCCCTAACATAGACAATGACGTCACTACGCAGTTGGCAAGATGGGTAATGTTTTGGGAGGAGATTTAATTAAATAAGTATTAAATGAAAATAGAAATTTAAAATACTTTGACGGTAAAAATAAATGTTACTTGCCTAAAAATGTCAAGAATTTTCAATTAAGAACGAAAGTAGATTTTAGCTAGTATTTCTTATACTCCCTGATAACACATACAATTTTCAAACAATAAAAATTATTATACATTAAATCTAATATAATGGCTTCAATATCCTTGAAAAGTTTTTTTCAACCCTGTGAATGTAAAATTAAAATTACTGAGGAAAAACCATTTATGACTTTTCATCAGATAAATTTCACAGAAAAATAGACAAGTGGAATACGTGCCTGTTTCCTTTTTGATTTTGATTTTGGACATAACGGCAACAGATCTCTGTTTCCTTGAATACACGCTAATTCGTTTTCTAAATAATCTGCAATGAAAACTAAAACTAAAATCGTCTTCGCGCTACGAAAAAAGTTCGTTTATTAATTTTAGAAAAATATAAACAAGTAATATTTCTTGACCAAGCAAATTAATAATTAATTTTTTTTAATATTTTCCTTAGTTTTTTTGTATAGTCGCTTTCATTTTTTATCTTCAAATCGCATAAAATCAAAATCTTTTCTTTTACTAAGAACGCGGTAAAACTCAAATTTTAGTACCACCACGCCCTTGGCTGTTTTCGTGTAACATTACATAGCCAATAAAGTAAATTAGGATTATACTTCAGTATTCGTTGGTGTTAAGTTTAATTGCGGTATTGTTATTTTCATATATTATTAACAACAATAACTTTTCTGTGATTGTCACTTGGTTGATGAAACTTTTAATGAAATATATAAATTGCAAATTTGGATATATGGTACTTTCATTGTAACCTCATTTTTGTCAAGAATATCCAAAAATGTTAAAAAACAGCAGTAAAATCGAATGTAAACACATCAAGCTGTTATTACTTGACACGATTTTCTTTCTCCCTATTTGAACTTACTCTTCATCACATAATTTTTCAAATTACGAGCTTATTAAAACAAATGCTGAATATGTATATATATATATATATATATATACATACATATATATATATATATATATATATATATATATATATATATATATATATATAATATATAAAAGAAAACTTACAGTTCCTGAGTTGATTTTTTGGAAAACCTTGCTTCCTCAGCTGCTGTGCTAATCCGCACCTCGTGAATGTCTTACCCTCAACTGCGATTGCAGCCAGCAGGACGCCGACAACCACGAGAGTCTTGAGTGTGGGCACCATTTTCAAATAAATCTGAAAATATATATGTTTAATCACCCAACCGCATATTATTTAAATTAATTATTAATCCCCTGGGTCCATGTGCAAATATCTTTTTTCTCTTAATAATAAAATCTATTCTCTCAAACTCGAAACATCAATACAAATACAATAATGTATAGATATTTAAAACAAAATATGTTTACGCATACTAAAAAAATTGTGCTTATCAACTCCGACGGGCGACTGGAGTATATTCCTTAAATAGGACTGTCTTCGAATTTATAAAATAAGTAACACTCTATATAAATATAAATATCAGTATCATTAAATGTAATTGAAAAATTCTTTAATAAACAAATGCTGATAATATAATTATTTTCAATTAAAACAGAAATGAAGAAGATCAGATTTATGCAACAAAGTTAAAAACCTTTAGTAACGTTAGAGTAAGAAGTTAAAATTAAAAGAGATTTTTTTAATTTTGTAGGATAAAAGACACATAATTACATTTAATTATTACATCTTGAAATAAACTAACGATAGTAAACTCTGCGTGTCACACTCCGTCATTACGATTGCTTCATAAGAAAATGCCAATATGAATGGCACACTCCTTCATTGCTATTACGCCAAGTTATGATTTTGTTGTTATCACATCACATATAATAATTAAAAATCGAGCAAGTAGTAAATAAACTAGAGCTAAATAAAATATTTTCAATTAGTTTTATCTTTAACTATTTTAATCTTTTTCGTTTAGTGATCGTATTTTACCCACTTTAATCAATTATAAAAAATATAAGATATACGGAAGAAGCATCGAAGTGTAGATTACTAAAAACAAGATATAGATTTATCTTGTTTTTAGTATAATAAATATACGCACGAAGAATCAGTACGAGGTTATATTCCTACTGTGAAAAGAATATATCAGAATACTGTCCGCCTGTATCGTGTGTAAGTATAAAACTGTACATGTAAATAATAGTGTGATACTTGCAAAATAACCAAATTTGTGTATTTATTTAATAATTGAAAACCAAACAATTTTACTGATGAATAAGATTTGTATCTTAGGTAAATAATTTTTTTATTACAAGTATATTGTCCAAAAATAAAAACCCATTTCACTTTATTTAGAAAACTAACATAGAAACACTAGGGAATCTACAACATCACCAGCTTACCGCCGGCAACAACACAATTAAATATGCAGTATCATGTTTACGCGCTAGATGTCGCTTGTTTTATTTGATATTGTTGTATTTAATATTTTTTACATAATTTTAATTAAACCCTTTTTTATTATACTTTTCTCATTTGTTGGAGTGTAATAGTTATCCAAAAAAATAATTTTTGAGAAATTTTAGGAAATTAATTTTGAAATCATTTAACGGAAAATTTTCGTCAAAACTAAAAATTCTCTGAACTTCCTACGATCAGAACCTAATGTGTACACTTGTTTTAACGCTCTGACCTTCGTGCACTTTGAACATCTAATTTTACTCCTTTTAAAACTTCATACCGGGCGCTGTATGTTTAACCCTGGGCCTACTGATCAAACAAAATCTTAGTTGGCGACCTCAAGTAAATGATGTTAGTCGTACAGGATACACTCTTTGAAACGTCTTCAAAATTTTCTACCGACTAAAACGAAAATCTACCTTCGTCAAACACTTTTATTACCATTCATTGAGTATGGAGATGTGTGCTATCCTGATCTTAATGAAGAATATTTGTATAAGTTGGAACGTCTTCAAAAATTATGCATCCGGTATATCTTCGGCGTCAGAAAATATGATCATATTTCTGAATACAGGCCACTTCTCAAATGGCTAAAGATCCGTGATCGACACCAACTTCACATACTTACACTTCTTTTTAATATATTAAAAAATCCTCATAGCCCAAATTATCTTAGTGGCAAATTTAAAGATTTGTCTGCTCACGGCCATGGACTACGATCTGAAAGTTCAATCACCCTACTTACTCCTAAACATACCTTTACCACTAACAAAAATTGATTCACTGTCCAAGCAATAGAATCACCTGAATCCTGACATCAGGAAAATCACGTCTCTAAATATTTTCAAACATCGAGTGAAAAAGTCCTACCTCTCCTGAAACCTTTGCCTTTGTATCCCTGTCTTTTCGTGTCTTTCCCATTACTTTTGTATTTCTTTTTAAAGTTTTTTTCGTCTAATGTGCTCTAAAAAGTTTTCACTGTAAAATCTCTTACAGTCTACCAATTAAATTTCAATACAAATTGTAATGGTTGACTGGAAGAGATTGTTCACATAGCAATAAGTCCGCCATATGTACTATACATAAACTATTGTAAATAAATAAATACAGTCAAAATCTGTTATAACGACATTAAAGGGACGTCGGTTAAAGGGACGGGAGTCATAAAAACTGATAGTCGTAACAAGCGATGATGTTTTCGAGAAAGTATTTATGGCATTATTGAATGTGTATTCTGTAAGTACCTACATATTAATCCATAGGTATTAATACGAAAAATATATTTATGTACAAAATTAAACTACATTTTGTTTACTTCACATAAAACGTTTAATATAAAATAACAATGTGTATATTACTTTTCTGTATGCATAAAATCTGTAATTTTAGTCTGTTTGGAACACTTCTGTCGTGCATACATATTTTGTAATTCACGTTGGATTTTAATTAGCGTATCGTCATATTTGGCCCGGATGTGGAACTGTTCATTAAGAAGAACAATCTTTTGTAAAAGACTAACAGCATTGAGACCATCATTTAAAGTTGGCACTGTAATTTGTTTTTCAGAGTCTTCCTGTTCGTCATCTTTCTCTTGAACTTCTCGTACAATAACATCCTCCGTAGCTGGTGCACAAATTGCAATAGAGTTATCTACATCAATAAACTCCTCTGCTTCAGTAGTAGATAAAGCAGGCCGTAAATTTTGGGTTAATTTAACCAAAGAAATATCGTCCTCTTCATCATCATCAGTCACATTATCTGAGGATATTGTTACGAGGTCTTTAGAACCAGCATGTCTAAAGCAGTTAGCTATAGTATTTTGTGTAACTTTTTCCTATGCTTCTGATATCATCAAGATGCCATCAAGAACCGTAAAGCTTTTCTGGTCGTTACTGTCAAGGTTTTGTATTAACTTTAACACTTCTAGTCTTCTATAATGATATTTCAAACATCTTATTACACCTTGGTCCATAGGTTGCAGTACAGATGTAACATTTGGTGGTAAGAACACAAATTTAATGCATTTCAGATTAGTAACAGCCGGATGAGCAGGACAATTATCAACCAAAAGTAGAATTTACTTTTGGTTTACTTTTAATTCAGCATCCCAGTTTCGTAACCATCTCTCAAAAATTTCCGATGACATCCATAACTTCATATTGTTTTTATACGTTACAGGCAGTAAGCGTATGTTTTTAAAGCATCTTGGTTTCTTAGATTTGCCAATAACTAAAAGCTTTACAGGATCCTGTCATATTTTCTATAACCTTGATCGTTAGTCTCGTCTTGGACATTTTTCCTCCAGAACAATTCTCTCCTTTGAACTTTAGTCTTACCTAGTGTCATATTGTAAAAAAGTCCGGTTTCGTCTGCGTTAAAAATGTCATCTGGTCCGTAGCCTACGTATAATGTAGGCCACTTTTGCATCATCCATTCTCCTACAGCATTTTTATCAACATTGGCAGCTTCACCACTCATTTTCCCGCCGACAATACCATGCCAAGCCCGAAAACATTGAATCCAAATAGACGAGCAAACGAAATCTTCACCAAAACCTTCAGTTTTGTTTAAGAATTAGTCCGTTTATTGGCACATTATTAGTCCTTTGATATTTAAACCACTTTACCGAAGCTTCCTCAATCTTTGTATGCTTCCTTGTTCTGGCTCGTTTCATTTTCAAAAAATTGTTGCCATATGATTATGATTATGTTTTGAAATAATTGTCATGTGTAAAGTAGATGGACAATTTATGTATCCTTGAAAACGAGATCTTAATAAGATTTAAACAATTAATTTAAATTGTAATTATTTCAACATACGGAACAAATGCAGTTTGGCACTAATGAAAATTTCCTAGTTTATCGATTATTAAATTAAATAATCTACATTAACAGAAAAAATCCGCTCACCGTTATTTCAGTACAAAATATTTATTAAAAAAATATCCACTGATTTCCGGCACGCACATAGTACTAATGTATTCTAACATTATTCTAAAATTTTACTAAAGTATTCTAGAATGTTAACTAAAAACTTCAAACGCGTTTTTCAGAAAAACATGTTTTATATTTTCTCTACAAAAAAATTTCTCTTGAAACTAACGAGTTTTCTTTTAAAACTCACAAATATTACAATTTGCTAGTTTATCCCTTCTATAACTTTAATGGCATGGAAAAATTCTGGGAGTTGCGCCAAATTTTCTATTATATTAATTTTCTTTCACCAATACTTTGGTTGATACTTTTGTTCCTTCACGAGATATGGTAACTTTATGTAAGTATCTGCCTAGCGATATTAAATGATATTAGTGTAAATTATCTTACTTTAAGACAATTCTTAAATGTGTCTATCAACGGTAAATTTCGTATATTTGTGTCAAGTTACGTTTACATTACTCAGCATCAAGATAACTAAACAATATTCAGTGGTGTGATATGAACACACTCCGCACATTCCCGTTACAATAGTATGTTAACATTCCTTTTAAATGTCTTCAACTCATAACCTCGCCTAACTTAGATTCACTTCTTTATTAAATTTAATATATGAAACAAGATCACATTTCGCACAATACATTAGGTGCTATAAGATTTGAAGAATGTGATATTTACGCAAAGTATTTTAATTTACCCAAAAAGGCAAATGCAAAATATAGAGAAAGTTATCATATCCCATAATTTCTATATAAATATCGGAAGAACACTTGTAAATAGCATATAAAAATAAAGAATTAAAAATTTTAATTGAGTATTAAGTGCATGCATAAGATTTCTCTATAAAATACCGCGAAAATACTTATATAACGAAGCACAGTGAAATGGGTGAAGCAATGCATGAATAGTAATACTGCCTTTCACAAATAATTATTTACTAATTTTTTTTCAATATCTAAGAATAAACGTTACAGCAAAATAAGCAAACTGTACAAGCGGCGGCTCATAGCTGGGCAAAATCTGAATCCGTTCTTCAAATTTAAATTTCTAATTCTTTTAACTGTTGTATATACCCTTACTTCTAGCATGGGTGACGGTAAAAAAAGTCTAAATGTTGGTTATTTGTATAAAGTGACTATTTGTATAAATAATTAACCGTCAAACTTGTTTATCGTAATAAGATTTGTCGAACATTCTAGAATACCTTTGAGTACAAATCGAAGCAATTACTGCATATATATATACATATATATATATATATATATATATATATATATATATATATATATCTGAACACTGGAACGATCTGAACGACTGGAGCATCAAACTCCTCAAACCCTTCAGAGATAACTAAAATAACTAGCTCTGGTCTATCACGCATCTATGAATCGATACCATATTGATAAAATATCTGGGAAAGGAAGATACTGCGGTTAGAACACTTAACTTGTTGAAAATACGATCTTCACTAAACGTTGAGCTAGAGCGCATTGACTTAGAAGAGAATGATAATTATAACGAACACTTGGTTGCAAGTTTTCAAGATCCGAAGTTCAAAACCAGTTTCTTGACAACAGTCAAAGCGAAAAAGCGAGACATAAAATTATTTCAGAATCAATAAAAATGAGTTGTGATGAACCTAGCACAGATAATGATTCTTCTCCAACTACTAAAAATAATCAAAACAAGTAATAATATCAATAAGGTAACCATTGAAGTACACGACAGTTTCCAGAACTACTTTGGCGAAGTCGCGAGAGACAATAAGCAAACTTAGGATACGGAGAAAAGTTCTATCGCGAATGGAATAAGGTAGTATTTCAATACTGTTCGCCTAGATCGGCAGGCCAGGGGTGGCGGTCGTCAAACGAGAAACCGTATCCGATCCTAACAAAATTCGTTACGATTCATCTTTCGTCTCCCTGCAGCAGCGTATACGGCGAAAGATTATTCCCAGAATCAGGTCTCGTGTACTGAGAGAAGCCTAACCATTTACTGCCAACAAACATTGAAAAACCTATTTCCATTTACTATAATCATTAATTAACCATTAATTAATTTTAAGCATTAAACTTTGAAATTTTTGTAAAACATCATTAATAAAAATAAATACATTTTCTAATTTAAAGATCATTATTGATCAGTGTTCGACCGGATACTAGTCAGTATTCGGCCGTATACTGGATACTAATAACAATGGCCAGATAGGTCGCATACCAAACAGTACCCGGATATCCATTACATCTCTAATAATAATTCATTCTGAGTGATGGTGAAACTCTTCAAAACTTCAAAGAAATGTTTGAAATGTAGAAATTTCTTACACAATTTTTTTTTAAATAACAACAGGTGGCTGTGTTCTGTTTTTCATTTAACTTAAGCTCTCAAACTGGTCGTAATAAAAACTACGGTGGTTATTAGCCCACCATTCAAAGTAAATTATTACATTAAAGAATAATAATTTAAAGAATAGACCAGTTGGGGGTTTCGGTTATAACGCAGTACAGTTTACCAAATTATTTTACTAAACTATGCAAAATAGGTTTTCTGTTGTCTGTGATATATGATTAAATGGGATGTTTGAAAAACGTAATTAAATTAATTTCAAAATGAGGAAATTTATTTGGGAACTTAAAAATTTCAAATTTTAGTTTTGAAAATTGACAATTTAGGTTCGTTCATGACATTCTCTGTCTCTTATTACAGCATTAATTTATCAACGCGAAGACAGAAATCAAATGCGAGGCGGTTAGCGGCTTGTCCATAAATCACATAACGTTTTTTTCCAGGTTTTTTCACCTAACCCCTTCCTTATAACACCATGTAGACCTTTAGCTTGACCCACCCTTCCTCCGTAACTTAATTTTTCACATTAAATTGTGAATTAAAATTCTAATCATTTTAGGGTTTCATATTTCATAGGGAAAAAGGATTCGGTGTTATAGGACCACTCACGTTCCTGTTTGTCCACATTACGGCAATAGTATAGTTAGCATAGTTTTTAGATAGTATGTCTTCAGAAGTATACTGAAAAATATGATCGCTCCATTTTTTTCGAAATGACTAGACCTAAAACATTGTAGAAAAATTGCAGCTATTATAGAACTTATAATATTTGAAGTGTGAACCATATTGTACGCCTGTTAAAAATGTTGTAGTATATATATATATATATATATATATATATATATATATAAATATATATATATATATATATATATATATATATATATATACATAATAAATATCCTTAAATGTTTATATTTATAAATATAACCATGTAGGCGCAAGTTAATCATGGACTGATAATAATAATAATAATAATAAAGCTTTATTAAATTCCATACAAAAAGGTACATACATGCAACATGCAATAAAAAAATAAATAATAAATAACAACATTAATTAGAAAGGATGACATCTGTATACATTGTATAAAAAATTAAAATAGAATAGTAAAATTAATTAATGCTCATGATAATTTACATTGACAAATTATTATATAATTTTTTTTTATATTGTTTATTAAATTTATATGGACCCCCTTAGGGTAAGAAAAGCCTCCTCCAAAGCTTGCCATTCGTCTCTATCTTTGGCTGTTTGGAGCCACTCGCAACCTGCCGTAGCCACGATCTCGTCAGCCCATCTGGCATTGGGTCTGCCTCTCGCTCTGGTACCTTGTGGTCCCGTCCATTGGATGATTTTTTGTGCCCACCTATTATCAGAGTTCCTCGCCACGTGACCCGCCCATCTCCATTTTCTTTGAAGAGAGTAGGTGAGTGCATCTGTTATACCCGTTTTTTTGCGGATGGTTTTATTTCTAATTTTATCTTTTAATTTGATACCTAAGTAGCTTCTCTCCATTCTTCTCTGAGTGGTCTGGATTTTGCTACTAGTCTGAAGGTCAAACGTCCAGGTTTGGCAGCCGTAGGTGAGACACGGTAGAATCTCCGAGTCCATAACTGTCTTCTTGGTAGGCAGTGGTAGGTGCGACTTGAATATGCCTTTATGAGCCCAGTATTTTTTCCAGGTGATTGCTACTCTCCGGTCAACTTCTTCAGTGTTCCTTTCTTTGCTGAAGGAAATCTGTTTCCCTAGATAGATGTATTTTTCTACATATTCAATTGGCATATCAATTACAGTTATGGGTGTCTTGAGGTAGTTTGTCATGACTTTAGTTTTGTCTAGATTCATTTCTAAACCAACTTTAATGCTCGCCTGCTGGAGATCTAACATCATACTGTTTAATTGGTGTGGAGACTCTGAAAAAAGAATAATGTCGTCGGCAAATCTGAGGTGGCTTAGAAACTGACCTTCTACCCTGATGCCTTTCGTAGACCATGGTAAGTCCTTCATTATGTACTGTAGGACAGCTATAAATAGTTTTGGAGAGATTGGGTCGCCTTGTCTCACGCCTCTATTTATATCAATTTTTCTTCCTACTCTATCTAGTTTGGCTCTACTTTTACTCTTCGCATAAATATTTTTCAGTATTTTTATATATTTTTCGTTTATGTTCTGTGCCCTCAGCGCTTCCCAGATGCTGTTATCTGATATAGAGTCAAATGCTTTTTTATAGTCTATAAAAGCTACGTATAAGGGTCTACGGAATTCTTGATATTTCTCTATCACCTGATCAACAACTTGAATGTGGTCAACTGTACTGAAACCGCTTTTAAAACCGGCTTGTTCTATTGGCTGGTGTTCGTCGATATCTGAGGTCATTCTATTCAGCAAGCAGGAGGCGAACAGCTTATATGGACTGATACCGTGATATAATAATGACCGAGTTTAAACCCACCGCATTGACTTCATCCTCTTCAAGCCACTCGACCTATTCAGGCCAATTTGAGTTATTACACATTACACATAATATTTTAGTACATAATAATTTCTTCTTCAACAATGCGACAAAACTGTACTCTATTTACACCCTTTTTAAGACTTTTTGCAGAATGAAACATTCTTTGGACGTCAATGCGTTTGTCAAACGTGAAATATTTACCGCAATATACGCACGATTGATCTTAAATAAGAGCTAGAATGGTTGAGTGAGAGTAGTTAAAAGAAAAACGATGAAAAGCACCCCCAGGGTGTTCTCTTGAAACAGATTTTCTTCAGAAGAAAGAGTGCAAATGAAGTTTTATCAGCGGGGTCTTGTATTCCTGAAAAATTAATACCTTGTTTGATAGGAAAAGGTGAAATAAAGCCATCAGCAATAACGTATTACAATTCTATTTGGGGTGCAGCATTCATTGACATAAAATGTCTAGTCAGTAGTGTTTCTTTAATGAAAATTAATGACTGTATTGTTTTCCGACAATTTATCTATTATAAATAACAACAAAATAAAATGACTTAATCAGTATACTATATTTTTTCAAGTAAGAATTTTTATTTTTTCAAGTAAGATAACAAATAACTTTTTTCAAAATAAATAAAATCATGAAGTGCAAATAAATACGTGACTTCAATTGATACTACAAATAAAAACAAATTTTCGCGAAATTTAAAGACCAAATGTAAATTAAAATATTACAAGTCTAGTATAGTATTCAATGAAAAAATACTGTCCTTCAATGATGATTAACAGACTTCATCACAAAGGAAAAACAAAATAATATAAATAAGTTAATATTCCATTTGTCATAAATCGGACCTGCATTCTGAAATGATTATACTCAGTATTTTAAAATCTGAGTGTTACAAGAAAGTCTTTCAGTTACAGGACAGTCAACTCCTATTTAGTATTTAAGAGAGAGAAAAGTGTTACCTGACAGTAATACTTAGCTCAGCCACCACATAACGTCACGTAGACATTGGTGTTCACCACACCCACCCCCCAACAGCGTTACGTGGTTTATAGACGACCCCTATGTAAGAAAGGTATATATATATATATATATATATATATATATATATATATATATATGTAGAAAAAAAACCTTGAAAAAACTGTTGGAAAGTTGTACTTAAATGATATAATTAAAATTTCAATGATATTGATCCGTTAAATACCGTTTTATGACATGTACTCGTACAAATTTGGAAAAGTCGTTTAAAAAAATTATTTGTGAAGTTTCAAGTTAACATTTAAAGTTAACGGATATTGATATTTCTTTATGGCTAAGTTTTATCAGGTTTACAACGTTACAAATTTTAAGGTTAAACTTAATTTTCATACGAAGTGGCTATAAAGATAAAAGAATTCAGTTTAAAGGATTAAGTGTACGAGCAAATTATATATTTTTATTGCTTTTTAACTTCCTCGAAATGTTTAGTTGCTTTGAAGAGTGCGCGGCATTGCTTCGTTACAATTTCCAGTGTTGTGGAAATAGTGCACATTAAAGATAAAACTGTTGACACTGTTATGTTTAGCGCAAGTGTGTCATTCACTATGATCGATGTGTCACATAATTACTAGTTCAAGTAAACAATATTTTTACCTTGTTTCTTCGTGCCTATTCGCTTCTAGTAATGAAATAGTACATGATGTCTGCCCGGAATATCCCGGTGCTCACTAGATGCTTCGCATATAAATATTAACTGGTATATTTTAGTAACATGATATTTAGTTTAATTTGTTAATATAGGAATATTTATGACGAAACGAAGAAAATTGTCAGACGTACTAATCTGGCAATTTTCTTCTTTTCGTTTGAAAAGTGAGAAAAGTTGACAACTAATTAAGCTTAGATTTTTAATTTCACAGAGGAGTTAAAAAAACCTGTATAGCGTGTGTAAAACCCTTGTTAAAAGACGCCTTCGTCGGATTGAAGTTCTACAGGAACCTCTTATTTACCAAACTAAAGACTTCACAACTGATAATTCTCGTTGAAAACCATTTTGGTAAAAATTTCCGAAAAAATTTAATTTTTGAAATTGGTAACTAAAAGAAAATCAGTTTAGATTAAGTGTTCCAATACTTCCGCAGTATATTAGGTACTTAGATATCTAAGAATAATTGTTAATTTTAAGGATTTGTAAAATTCATCAAACAATTCGTTTAATGAATTATATACATATTTTTGGATTTAAATGTCCAATAGAAACACATACACACACACACACACACACATATATATATATATATATATATATATATATAAGTAATTTATTTTCTTTTAAGTATTTTGTTATGTTTTTTTCTTATATATATCCATATCATTAGAAGACTGTATTAAAACTTCAGAACATCAAAAACTCGTTCAAAGACCAGAACTTATTTCAGCAGACATGAAGTTTTCTACTAATTTTTTCACAATTTGGCTATCCTTCAGAATTATGCCAGATTATTTTTAATGATACTGATATTGTGATATTTTTGTTAATAGTATCGAATTTACCGCATCGCGCCATTTACCAAAAATATCCTTCAATTTCTTAGTTAAAAAATTTACTATACATTATATTATTGAATGATATTTATTTCAAACTTATAATACATAGATCCAGAGGCGCAAAGGGTAATCCGTCTAATTACGGAACAGGATATTCTAAGTTCGAATCCTGGCAGGATCGAATATTTTTTGTCGTATTTATATTTTTAAGAGAAATTATAAGCCAAATTTTAAAAAATTATTGTCACCTGAACTAATCATCTTGATTCTTTTATCTGTTCATCCTGATGAAAGGCAAATTGTAGCCTATTGTATGTTATGTTAATAAAATATTTTGTTCATTATCGCTTTTATGATATGCCACTTCAAAAAGGAAAAAGGGACCTATTATGATGAGACTTTATAAACTCTCTGTAAGTCACAGCTTTCTAACTTTGAAGTAGTTAAAATATATTTTTTTAAATTTTCATGAAAAATTGGGCTAATTTGCCTTGATCAAAGAGAAATTTGAAAAAAGTAAACCCAAGAATTTGGTAATTAGATTAAAAATTGAATTGTTTTTGGAACGAATTTCCTTTACGCAGCTTACAGTAGAGCGAACTGGCAGAAAAGGTCACACAACTGACAACCTTTCCCTCTCTTTCTCTCCGTCTCTTTCTATTATATACGGTTATATGTGTATGTGTTCATGCGGGTATCGACATTCGAGCAGCAAGCATTATGCGCGATTAGCTGTATAACCTCAATTCTAAACACGTGTAAATATTATTTAAACTTATTTTTTTTATTCTACTGATTTTCTATTGTAAGCCAATTATCTGCCAGACCGTTTCCAATTCGGTATGTATTTATTTGCATAATAAATGATTGCTAAATCATTTACTAAATATTAAAAATTTATTACAAACATTTTCAGCAAATTCATTTATTTTCATTATTACTTTATTATTTATTAAATATTTAAAATTAATAAATTGTCAACATATTCATTTATTTTCATTAATTAATTAGACTTTATTTATATTGTTCCAGTAAAATTAACAATTCATTATATTCATTTAAATTTTTGAAATATTTAAATTTAAAATAAAATAATTAAAATAAAAATAAATAAGTTTTAAATTTTAGTGTAACAAATTTCATTCTAAAATTAATTTTAAATTTGATTAATTTATTTAAAAAATTAGAATAACTAACCTTAAAAAAAATATAAAGTGGATATGCTGGCAATTTATTGTAATTTATTAATTTTAAGTATTTTGTTATTGTTTTTTTCTTACTTAGAGTTTTTTTATATGTAATTTTTATAATGACCATTTTTCCTAAAATATTAAATTAAATTTATTGATTTAAATCTATACTTTACATTTTTGCTTTGAATAAAAAATAAAAAATAAATGATACAAAATATATAAATTATAAAGGGAGAGAGTTAAATAAAAGGTGCACTTTTTGACGTGACAAAAATATACTGATGTAATCAATAGAAATCTACATATTAAATCTTGTTTAGAGTTAAAAAAATAAAGTAAGGAACTTCGTTTCTAACGGGGGTCCCACGACTACACAGTTTTTTTAATATATTTGTGTTGTAATTCAGTATTTTTTATGCTGTGTGTAATGTAATTTTTAACTTATATCATGATGGTGATAGTAGTATTTACAGGCTTTTACTTTCATAATTTACATTTGTTTCTAATTTACTTAAATATTGCATATGGGTTGTGGCTCAGTGATCGACAGAGAGTTGCAATAAAGGTTCCTATGAAGGTTCTCACTTTTTTGTTTTGAAATGTGATTAAAAACCCATTTGGGGGAAAATAATATGCTAGATTTGGACTCTTACCTTATTTATTCATTTCCGAGTTGGAATATATGCGGATTAGTCAATTAAAATTTTGATCAATTAAAACCAAACAAAAATTAGTTTATTTTTAAAAGAGGTAATGTAATTAATTCTTTGTAAAGTTTGTTCTGCATGCATATGTATGTATATATCCTGAGTATCTTATATTCTAGCATAGTTCGTAAACTACTAAGCCTACTTAAAAATCCAGTATCATTTTGATTTTTTTCTAATAACGCGGGCGTTACAAATATACCAGTTACTTCAAAAAAATTAAAAAAAATTGCGAATAAAAGTATTGGTAATTTACTTAATTTTTTAACTAAAGTTGTCTAGTAATAGGGCGTATTTAAAAGAAACCTCAATAACCCCTATAACAACAATGAACGGATGGATTCATTTATCGGAATAAATGCGTTGAAAATATTAATAAATTGATAAAATTTTCTGTCGAAAAAAAGGAGTAGGAGTAAGAGTTTCTTAATTTAATTAGATGTAATTTTTGTAATTTGGAATTTTTTAATATAATATTGGTTATTGAAACATCAATATCATAATAATAA
Source organism: Druceiella hillmani (assembly GCA_039881145.1). Lineage (NCBI taxonomy): Eukaryota > Metazoa > Arthropoda > Insecta > Lepidoptera > Hepialidae > Druceiella > Druceiella hillmani. The sequence goes on from JAYKKI010000061.1 coordinate 8,214,918, forward strand.
CATTTGCAAAATACTCGATTCACGATATTTCTTATCACTTTTATGAAATTTCAATTGATAAAATCTGGATACCTTTGTACCTTGTCTATAGATACCTTCTCCTAAGATCATATTTCGTTGCTGTTATGTGTTGGGTTGATCACAAGGGCTTTTGACAATCGGCACACCGCGCAGAGCCATGTTCGAATCTCAGCCGCTCCTCGAGCAGGACTGGACTTGTGTTCTGATTAAGAGATTGCTCTCGTAACAATAACTCCGCACTAATGATGTACGAATTGTAAATATAACGTATAAATTATATAAATAAATAAACAACTTTATTCTATAAAAATCAACTCAGTGTTGGCATAAGTTTAGTAAGGATTATATATAGGAACAATATTTGATAATTAAAAATTTTGTCAAATATGTGTGCTATTTCCTTCAGTAACAAGCAAATAATATCAGTATTCATTCTTAAGTTAGTAACCCAGGATAATATCCAGATTTAACGCTGGCTTTAATTACTCTCTTAGAACTTAGTTTCTACGTAAGATTTAAACGTAATATCAAATAGGCATATTACATCCATAGATAAAATATATAGGACAACTCCCTCAGCCTGATTACATCACCAATATTCAGACAAGTCAATTGTAATGTATAAAATTGTCTTGATCTTGCCTCGTTCCAGAGCTACACTGTTTCACCTTTACTGAAAGGTTAAATTTGGTTTATTAGGATACGTAATTTACAAATATGTAATATTATACGTTATATATATATATATATATATATATATATATATATATATATATATATATATATTGGATTTGCTAATAAGTTTTTAACCTCGAGTTGCTGTCAACTTTTTTTACTAAAAAAAATTATATGTTACACTAAATTTAATTATATTATCTACTACTCGTCGCCATCTATGTGGTAGTGATAATATGTATTTCTTGGGAAATTATGGTGACTTTGATTCAAAAAACCGTGCGGGGTAATTTTGAAGATCTTCTTTAAGGTTGATTTATTTTTTCAAGTAAATGGTTACTTAGGGTCCTGAATAAATAGTAATCAAAGGGCGCAATGTCCGACGAATATGATAGATGAGTGAGTAGAACCCAGCCTAGCTCCTCTAATTTACCATGAATAAATTCCGCAACATGTGGTCTAGCATTATCATGTAGAAAGTAAACTTGACCTTATTGACTACTCAATTTGTCAGCTAATCTGTCCAATTGCTCACAGCAAATATCTGCATTTATTGTAAATCCCTCTGGAAGCAAGTCCTGGTGAATAATGCGTTTGACATTCCATCAGCAGCTAAGCATCAACTTTTTGGCACCGATTTCAGGTTTGGATACTAAAACTCTTCCAATTCAACAGGACGTCCAGTACGAGGTTCGTCCTCAAGATCGTAATCCTCATTCCTGAACTAAATCATTGCCGTCGCGTAAAACAACGGGCTTGTCTATTATATTACATATATCATTTGTGGCAGTCTTTGCATCGTTTCTCAGACGAAATCGTAAAATAATAGAATCCGTATTTGAAAACGATTTAAATCCATTATCTTTCACGTCTTTGCACTTTGGCCTATTTATACTTTACAGTAAAACCATCTAGAAGTTTCGAGAATCGTACCAGAAAAGACCCAAAGTTTTGGTTAAAAACTTACTAGCCAGCCTAATTTAATTGTTTATAGAAAATAACATCGATTATACGGGTAATGTAATATTTTTCCAAAGTTTTTTTCCAAGAGGTTTATATTTCCGAGATTGAATCGTAATTATAATCCTAATTATAATTGCGAACAAATTTAAAATGAGAAATATCCTTTTATTGAAAAATATTTTTTTCTCTATGATAAAGGCTCCAATCAAAAACATTTATAGATCATTTTCATCTTATATTTTTGAAAGTAATCTGAAATAAAAGACCTTCTACACCAATTACAAAACATATGTATGTGCCTCCCAGAAAAGTTGTGCATTTTACATAAATTAATTATTCGAACAAAAAATTATATTGGAAAACTGTATTTACTGATACTGTATATAATAAATTCGTCACACCACTTAGATACACAATAATAATCAACTGGAGAGTAACACTGCGAATCTGCAAAAAACAATACATTAAATGACGTTGTTTAATATATGTCATATATAATGGGTATGACACACGTTACTTAGCTGAGCAACTGACGTTGTGGTCGTTGCAGGGTCTTTCATGCTCCCACCAGTATCTGCCGTTATTCCGGAAAAAACCCTAGTCGGTGGAAATGTTCATATTTGCAGTCCTTGCGCGGACTCTCTACTTCTACCAAACATGCTCCTGAACATGTTTTATTTTTGGTAAAGATTAAGTAGAGAAAACCTGACATTAACGATTTTTATCTAATTCCTGTGATTAAAGCTCTCTGCCTCCATCGGAAAAATCTTAAAACAATTACACGCCGAACCCTTCATTATTGACTTTCGCAAAATCAACTGAAGAAATTAGAGCAATGTTCATAATTTCTTAAAATTTTTTAAAAAGTTTGTTAATTGGGAAATTTTATCTCTTCAAATTCAACACCAGTTCCCATATTCTTATAATAGCACGCCTAAAATCGCGAGACACTTAAATAAAAATGTCATCTTCATTCCTATTTAAGGATATAATTTGGAATAAAAATCGTTTGTCCAGGAAGCTACAAACCCCATCCCCCTCTAGTAGAAAATTCAAAGCGACTTTCACGATGGGCAGCGAAAGTGACACTTCTCTATATGAAATCAAACAATCCGAAATTCTTATGTTCTAGCGTTATTTCTATTTTATTCAGGTTTACACAGATTTTTATCTTTTCTGCTCCAGGCTAAGTTCACCTCCACTATAAGCTACTGTCATGGTACCCATATAAATTATTATCGATATAGACTCCAGTAAGCCCACCGTGCGTGAGCAAGACTGTCGTATTTCTATGGGCTTGTCAAAGTGTATGCCTCAGCGATAACAATTAAACATTAATAACATTAATGTCGCCTTCAATTTAAAAAATGTAAAAAGAAACAAGAGTAACAGCTGGAGCCCTCTAGATAGTCTAGACTGTCCCTCAATATGTAGATGTTGTTTGCGGTGGTTGTTTTATACTCAACAGAGCGATATTTATTTCGAAATAATTGTGTTGATTATTTTAATTTCAACACAATTATTTCAATAATTTCAATTTGTTAAGTTTCATTAAAAATGAGACATTTCATTCACTATGATCACTACACACGTTTAATCTGTTGAAAGCAAAGTATAAATGTGTGTATAAGTGGATAAGTGTGTAATTTATTATCAACCAAAAACGGGTCAAACGAATATTTCAAAATAAAAACCTGTAATTTAATAATATTCTGAATCTAATAATCTTCAAACAAACTTACTGTCTATAGCGGTATTTTCACATCATTATTTACTACCATAAGTCAAAATGTTCCATTATTATTTGCATTTTGCATCGCAACCGAATAGAGTACAGTCAGTTATGTACTGATAATTAAAGGTATATTAACAAATTAAAAGGTTTTTTCCAAACAGTTCAAGTTTCTACTTCAAATCAAGTTCAGTAAAGAACAGATGTACTGACTTAACGATTTCGTTTTAGAAAATAGGAAAAGTAATATCTAGCAATAACTTTACCGTGAATATTTCAACTGAAACAATCTAAATAACTAAAACAAATAAAAGAAAATTAACATTAGTTTCAGAAAAATTTAATAATTTAATTTAATTTTTTTAATTTTCCACAATTTATAATTGCTATCCTCTTTACCCAAGTAATTATTTTCTTCAATTAAAAATGACGAAAAAAACAAATATTATATGACAAAACCGAATATTATTTTTCAATTAAACCGAACTTCAACCTCAATGATATTTTAATCAATATACGCAATGAACAAACAAAAGTTTCACAGTTTGCCAGACAGAATATGAGTTTGAGCATCTTTAACTACATTTCATTACTTGCTATGAATTAATTAATTTAATATGTTTAAGAAAGGTGAAAGGTACGATCACACATTGCCGTTATAATTATACATGCAAATAAAGAATAAAAATTAGTACCACAGAAGATTGGTCCCTAACAATAAATCTGGAGAAAAGTCCTAGATTTTCCTTCAGTATCCTTTTCAGTTGAAAGACAGATGAGAAGGATACTGAAGGCAGCAGTTAATTTTTTTCAACATCTTTATGCTATCTATCACACATCGCTTTTACATGCCAATAGCATAGCCTGTTATTTTGCAAAAACTACCTTATTTATGGAGCAAGCAATGGAAAATGAGACAGCCGTTCATCCATCTTAGTGACAAACATAACTCACATTAAAATGGGCGTGATTATCGCGGCAGTACTAAGCTCGGTCATGGATGAAATAATATTATAAAAAACGTAGAATTTTAAAATATTTTATCCTAAAAACCATTCGAATTATCTTCTGCACGCAGACACACCGTGCCACAAGTAACAACCAGGATATCCAATATCACTCTTAATTAGGTGATCAAATAACAACCTGTAACGCCATAAATTAAAAGAAAACATACTGGCGATTGATTCCCCTTCATTTATATTACTTATTTTTTTACTTTAACACATATTAACTCTTTTTAAATTTACAATTAAAGCTATCAAAATACAATTGACTTAAACACAAAAATAACCCCTAACAAAGTGAATTTGATGTTTGAATGAAACTTATTATAATTCAGAATGTTTATTATGCGTCAACACTTATTGGTATAAATGTATGCAATAATAATATTACTTGTAATTTTGTAAAAAAAAATACTTAACTCTGTAAATTTTTTAGCAATTACAGAATTTGTAAATAAGAAAGCCATTTAATCAATATATTTACATCGTAATAAAGGTAATTCTATTTCCCTTTCCTCAAACATTTTCATAATAAAATCCATGAAAAAAAAATATTCCGGTGTAATTTAACATTTCTACTGAACCCAAACAGAGTACTAATTAACTAAATAACCTTTAAAGAATAAAAAATATTCACTTAACACTAAAAATGAAGTAAACTACAAAACTATTATTTTTTGGGGCTTAAAGACTAGTATTTTTAATGAGTGGCGTAAATAAGTACGAATTATACCGATTGTGGATAATACTGTAGGAATCATATAAGCTTTGTTTTGTTTCCAAACTCTAGTAACGTCATCTTTTAAATCCGCATATTTCTGAATTCTATCAGTTTTTATTTTTATCAAATTGCTTGTTTCAGTAGTACGGTATTGACCAGAACCATTTTACATAGTTCTCTTTATTTTATCTTGCAGAGTTATGTCAGGTCTTTTGGATAGTGCTGTCTGTTATTATGCTAGGATTATAGCAAAACTTAAGGGTGTAAAATTCCAGAATAAGATTGGATACTTATGTACTTGTAGCAGGGTGCACGCTTACTTGAAATTGTATGAGATTGTGTTTGAGTTTTAGTTTCTGATAGATAATGTTAGCTAATTGACTATATCCATGTATATAGTATGTTGTGTGAAATTGGGACATATTCCAATGAAATATTGAAGTGCGGATGTTGAGTCCATATGGCATTTGCGGCAGTTGTCTTCAAATACCTTTGGATCTTCCATTATGTATCTTTGACAGATTTGAGTGTTAATAACTTGGTCTTGGAAAGTTAAGTAAATCCTTTTATTTTTGAGGATAGTGTCCCTATTTTAAGGCATTTGTTTGATGCTTCATCATCTATGTGGGGTTGTTGCATGTCGTAGGGCCGTCGGCCACGTAATATAATCTCCGTCGATGTAATTTTCTCTTATTCAGTGTATTTAGGTTTCGTTTCTTCCACTTGCTTGTCAATGAGGTTTAAAACTGTGTAGGTTATGTCATTTTTAACTATTGCTTTATGTATATCTCTTGCTAAGTCTTTTCTATGGTAGTTTCTATAGTACGTCGGTTTTTGTCCATTTTATAAGAATAGAATTTAAATGAATTATTATTATTATTAATATTATTATTATTATTATCATGTATTTGTAAGACATAAACCGTAATTAGGAATGGTTAATTAGGCACTAATCGTAATGCATATAGCACATATATTATGAATGCGAAAGTCAGTTTGCTTGTTTTGCTGTCTCACCTCAAATACTTAACCGAATTGTTTGTACATACAATTGAAATAAAACACCTATTACAGCAAAGTGGAATGTTTTCCGTAATAAAAAATTACGCCATTAGAGATAAAATTTTATTTACCCCATCATCGCAACATACCAGGCTACGGCTACCGGGGCACGGGCTTATGTCTCTCCATGTCGTTTCTTTAATTATGTGCATTACGAAAAGCTAATTAGCCATATCCAAAGTCCTTAACATTACATATTTTCACAAAATGGACTAACATGCATCGTCCACGAGGGAACACACTACGAGGATTCCGCACACATTTAGACACTTATAAACATTTAAGTTACATAGTATTTCTATTAAACTTAATTATTATAAAATATGTTGCATACTAGGTCTCTCATACATCATCATCATTTTTAACGAGCGACACGTATTTTATGTTGGATATTCGACGGTTACGATTCAAGTGTCCTCTATAGACTATATTTCCTATTAGATTGATGTCAGTTTTCAATTCTATATTGCGTATTTCGATGGCCAGAAAACAATAGATCGCATGATTAATGATATCCTATTAAGTCACCTCGGTAAAGACTATTGTGCCCTACTTTGTTGGATGAACTCTCGCTCGTCGTTTCTGTACTCGTGTAGTCATAATAAGTTAAATTAGGATATTAGGGAAGAATTATAACAATTGAACGGAACGCGTGTCATCGACACTTCATTTCATAATCGGTACTGCAAGCACTCCCGTAAAGCGCAAGTGCTGCGATGCTTCGCGGTTATTTCGCATCGTAAAAAATACGCCTGAATAATATATAACCACGCCTTCTTATAAACTACCTATAATATTAAAAAAATATGTTATCGATAGCCGTCGCGTCCAAAGCCGTCATCACAATAAATTTAGAAAATAACACTTGGTAATGTATATAAAATGTTATGTAATTATTAACACGTTTAATATTCGTAACTTAATTATTTGTATTTATTACATAGTTTTTAGAATTTTACATCTAAATCCCGGAAATAACAATACACTTTATATTTAACATGACTGACGTGTAGCAAAAGCCCTAATAGTTAAATGACTCAATAATTAATTTTATTTTGAGGGTAAAAATTATTATTTTATAATTACTCTATAAATGTATACATATCTATATGATTATGATTAGAAATAGAGGAGTCAGAGAAAGAAAAACAATAAACAGTATTTTTCCCAAAAATTTTAAATGTCTAGAACTTTATTTTATTTTCCCTATTATATGTTTAAGATATCCAATCGGATTGAATTATTTCAAATTTCTCGACTTGCAAACTTCGGAGATATGGAGGAAATTGTTTCCTCGCATTTTAATCAAATTTCAGAAACTATTGAACAGAACACTAACTTTCATTATCATCTCAATTAATTTTATTATGTCAATTAAATTGCAATCTCTAATTTAGGACCCCATTTTGAAAATAAATAAAAATATTTTGAAATTTTTTCTCTAAAAATAGACACGGAAAAATAAATCCTAAACCTGTGCCAAATTTCAAGACAATATTAATAGTAGTTGTTAAGAAAAACTGTCATGACATACAAACAAACACAATCCACTGATAACAAGGGTTCCGTTTTTATCTTTTAGACGTGGAAACTTATACAGGAAGACTTAAGCTTAAAAACTATAAAAAAAGTTAACATTTAACATTAAAAATATAATGTTAAAAGAAACCAATTTTTATATTATATTAATTCGCTTCGCCAATGAAAGATTTGAGATCGAAAAGGCTATCAAGTATGAACGTAAGAACCTAGGGTGTGGAATATTTTCCCATACTTCTCGTGTAAAAACTTTGTCCATTTTTGACATAAATTTTGTAAGCAAACATATGTTATCCCTAGATACAATTCTTTTTGGCAAACACTTATTTTTATTGACAAATTGTTATGTGTTCTGTCAAAAATTGCAATAAGTATGACGACAAGAAATGTAAACTTAAAATTAATGTTCCTTATGATAAGTAGGTCCATTATAATTTCATTTCTGTAATGTATAGTATTCGCATATAATCAACCGCCATTCTAAATTAATGAAATTTTAAGTGATGTACCCTACATTGATAATTTTGAACTAAAAACTAAGATGTAGTTTAATACTCTGTACTAAATATTTTGACATTTTAATTGTTTATTATATCGGTATATACAATCATATCTCAATTTCAAACATTGATGTCGTAATATATATATATATATATATATATATATATATATATATATATATATATATATATATATACATATAGAGAAAGAGAGGTTATATTACTAAGCACTTTGTGTTTGAAAATCAATGTCATGGAGAATCTTGGCGTCCGCATCTAGAGAATCTTTTAAAAATATTTGACATAATGGTGTGAGAATAACTGCACAAAATATAAATTGTGGAATATTAAAAATAAAACAAAATGGCAGTAACTTGTTGACTAATATAATTTATCGCTATGATTATTACAAATAAACATATAGAAAGTAAAAATATATGGAAAGTACTTCGCAAGCCCTGGGCATCATATATTTTGGTCCTCGTAAATTCCTAAATCCCACAACCGGACAAGTTTGGAAGATTCGACTGGCACTTATTCTTCCAGCCGTACCAGGCATTGAACTTGTGACGCTTGTAGATGAGCTTGGCGCAGCGGGATGCAGTGGTGATATCGTCCTGGAGCAGATCTGAAACGGAAGAGAAGGAAAAAGTGGTAAAACAATATAATTAAATTCACAAAATTGACTGTAAAGTGCCCAGTTATACTGGATGTTTATCTGCGAAGCAGTTAATAAATCAAAAAAATAAATAAAAATTAGATACCGCCGCCAAACTGAATTAATCAACAAACAGTACTTTAAATAGACTGATTTTCAAATTTGAATTTCAATTATGAAAGTAATTTGTCTCCCTCTAAAATTCCCATACGAATATTTTTGAATATTAACTGTTGTGGCACGTGCAGGTTAAATGTTTTGTTACTATGAATTGCAATTTTCTACATCAAGCAGTTTCTGAGAAAAACGCCAGTGACATACGAACAAACAGACACGCGAGTGATGTATAAGAGTTGTTTTTCTTTTTGTAGCACGGAACCCTCAAAATGCAATTAACCCTTTTCGAAATTTATGGCAACTCTTGTGAAGCATGATCGGAATGCTTCTATCCCGTAAGCACAGCGAACACAAGTATTTTACAACATAATTTAAAGTATATTAATGAATTGAATTATTTTGCTGAATAATTGAAACATAAAAAAATAATTGACATTACAGATAAGAGAGATAGTGACAACTTTTGTAGATCGAAGAATTCAGAGCTCATTTTAAGTTTAATTTCCATTTCAAGAATTTCTTCATTCTACATTCATCTTACAGCTTCTATCATCAATTACTCACCGGAACACTCGACGTTGCAATCTTTGCCTGCACTTCCATGCTTGCACCAGTAATCATCGTTAATCTGGAATAAACCGTAATCCATGGAGCCCTTTCTACTCCTGTTGGTCGCCTTCGTGTTGCGAGAACTCTCTGCTTCGACCAGACATACCCCTAGGAAAAGACAATAACGTCTTGAATCACATAATTACTGGAAAAAAAATATTTCCTGCAATTTGGCGGTTTGTCACCATTCATCAAATTATTCTGCGTGTCCCTCTCGCAACTTTATTTCCTCTTCACAAAATCTTCCTGAAATACTAGTGAAACAATATTTCAGGATTTTTTTAAAACAGTATCTAATTTATTCTTGAATAAGTTGTACTACACCATTATTGAAAATTTGCACTTAGGATTAAGTGCAGTTAAGAAAATTTCGAAGTTTTTTAAAGAATACTGTTCAGATTTTCAAAAAGTGAAGGCCAAAATTCATATTTAAAGCCAAAAGTTGTTGAAGGCCAAAAATCAATGTTTAAAATAATATGTATTGATTTTCTTAAAATTGTCACATGAGATTATATTTGGATATATTATTTTTTTTCAATCTAACCATTAGATAAAGAAATTCGATTTTCAAAATTTCATTTCCGAATTTTGTGCAGGTAAGCAAGATCTATCTCTTCACTTCAGCTTACGTAATATTTACTCGTTTAACATAGATTCTCTACGTCGAACCCGGGAAAAGTTACGAGCCCTTAAAAGAGTGACAGACGGGCAGGTAGAAAATAAGTAATTCTACAAGGGTTTCATTTTTACGGCTTTTAAGTGCCGCACTTTAAATACTAAAAGTTTAAAAAGCTTGCCGTCACATTTGTTACAACTATCGGGTGTTTCTCAATATGCCAAAAGATTTTAACTTTTTGACGATATGATTTTTAAAGTAAAGGGTAGAGGTACTTGTTTCTTTGAATGTATAGGTACTAATTGATTATCTAATTGACCTGAACTAAAAAAAATTAAAAATTATTTTACAGCGTCTGCGAGAGATTTTTTGAAGGTTCCATTTTAATTTATTGTTATGGTGTTATTTTAATATACAATAATATATCAAATTTAACCAAATATCTTAACCAATTTTCTCTCTTCTAGAAATAAGTCCAAAGGTAAAATTTACTACGAAATTTCCGCTTAATTAAAACACCTAGTACCTTTATACAAAACTTCGAAAAATTCAATATATACAAAAATAGAAAGAATTTTACTCGAAACTACGTTACATTTACTTCAATTTTACGTTTTATGTATCCACTATCCATTTTCAGAATTTATAAATTACAGTTTCGTAGTTCATCTTTGGAGATCGAGAAACAAAATAAGAATTAAAATAGTAACTTGTTTAATGACCACTTTATTTTCATACATAGTCACTTTCATTTTTCTTCTTAAAATGCTGAAAAGTTAACATATTTTTTTTACCAAAAACATAGCAAACACCCAGAATTTGAGTACAACCACGCTCTTGACCATTTTCTTGTAATAATACATCGCCAATAAAGTAAATGAGGATACGCTTTCTAATATAATAACAGTAATCTACTCCATCTATTTTTCATTTGGAAAATATAAATGACCCGGTTTTTTAATGTCACAAGTATTAACGTATGCAAAATTTTAATATGTCTAAAATTTCCAACAGTGTTCAGACAAGCGGCAAAAAATGGGTTTAATTGAACGGGTTAGTATTTAAAACGATTTTAATTCTTTTTATTTAACCTCACTATCCATCACCACGATTTTATTAATTTTTTAGGTTATTGTTCCAAATAATAAATATATCTTAAAAAACTTACAGTCCCTGAGTTGGTTTGTTGGGAAACCTTGCTTCTTCAGCTCCTGTGCTAATCCGCACCTCGTGAATTTCTTACTCTCAACTGCGACTGCAGCCAACAGGACACCGACAACCACGAGAGTCTTGAACACCATTTTTAAATAATCCTGAAAATATATCAATTTAAGCCCCAAACCATATCTAATTTAAACGAGATTCTTGAAAAAATACCTACGAAATGGGCTTTGCCTTATTTTCATGAATGTTTTTGTCTCTTCGGACGATCGATTAAAGAAACATTTTTATTCAATTGTTACAGTAACACATAAAATAAACCGACCAAATGCGTCTGGCGTTACGGAAATAGAAAAAATTTTTGAAAAAGCTGGTATTTTGAGAATTTAAAAAATATTAAACAATTTAAAGATTTACAATAAGGAAAGAGCAAAAAATTAAATACTATCTGTAACTACATTATAAAACGAAAAAAGATATCGTCGTAAATGAACATGTATTCTAGTTTTAAAATATCGAGAACTGTTCATAGAAATAATAACAACAAAAATGTAATGAATATTTCGTAACTTTTTAAAAACGATTCCAAAATGATCCATATCAATTTTTTTTTAAACGTGCAGCCTTTGTCTAGGTTAATAAAAAATCAACTCTTAACTGACATTGACAATTCATTCCATTGTTGCCAAAATGAATGTTTTTTGCCCTTTTCGAGTTTTACGAAGTTTTTTTCGACGACATTGTGAGACAAGCGAGTTTCACTGACTAGTCCATTACACCTGCGTATGAAGGACTGCATAAGACACAATCTGCTATTCTAATAATGACTAATCCATGTATTTGTTCAGCTAGTTGATTCAGGGACTTCTATAGAAATAGCATTTAAAATCTAATTTGGAAAATAATTTGACTTTTAAAATAAGATTTCTCATTTGTCTCATTGACAATTTATAGAACATTTTCAGTCTCATTTATATTAGATTTTTTCATTTAATCCCCTTTTTGGGTCATAACCTTTTCATAACCTTTTCCGAATCGATTTGCATGATTTTTTTCTAAGCTAATAAGAAAACCTATTCCCTCGAACTCAGCACATCAATATGAACTCAGAACATCAATTTAAAGACTGAAAAACTAAATATGTATCCAAAAAGGATAATAAAAAAAATTAATTATATATGGTATATTAACTTTTTTTTACAAACAAATCATTTGAAAACTTAGTATTAAAAATATATTCCTATTTATATATTCTTTCCTATTTTTCACAATGAAGTTAACAATGAATTGGTTATTAAATATGTGCATTACTGAAGTTAAATAAATTAAAAATAATCGCTTTGAATTCATTAATAAAATAACAAATTACGACGCTTAAATAATGTTAAAAAAAATAATGATACCAAATTAAACAAATGTTTCATTGTCCTTTAATCTACAATATACGGTACTTTTTCTTTTTTGAAATTATGAACCTTTTCATTTATTATAAAATTGCAAGTGACATTACTGTTTGGTGATTACTATTTATCATCTATGACATAAAAAAGTATACATTAGCAACGATGTATTTAATTAAAATTATTTCCGATGGAGGTTAATATGTCATAAAAATTTATTTCAAAAATATACAAAGTGCATTTTTAAAAAAATTTCGAGTCAGTTGCTATTTTTAATAACTTTAAAAAGAAATTGATGTATTAGGAACAAACCCAAACAATGCAAAAATCAGTAAAAAAACGATTACGTACGGAACTGATATTTAAAAAATAAATCAAGAAAGTCCAAAAATTTATTAAACGAGAAAGATTACATACAGGTTATAAATACAAACACGAATTGATACACAAAAAAAACAAATCCAAAGATTTAAAAAAATCAATAAGCAATATATATATATATATATATATATACATATATATATATATATATATATACATATGTATATATATATATATATATATATATATATATATATATATATATATGTATACATATGTATATATATATATATATATTGAAGCGCCATGACTGTTTCTCATTCTACTGTCCGTTTATCAACTTCAACTGCTCATGACCTTGAATTTTATTCTGAATCACCTTACTGTTCGTGTTTCCAAATATGATGTAAGTAGCCTTTCGTTATAGATAGTGCTTCAATGTCGGAAAATTTACGATCTGGTGACGTCAACCGCATTAAAACCTTATTTCGACCCTTTTTATCCTTATTACTTTCTAAAATATCTGCATACAAAAATGAAATATTCTCTTCAAAATGATTAAGCTGACTAGAAAGAAATCTCATATACGTTTGTCAAGTACACAATGGTGAATAATTATAAATAACAGACTTTGGAAAAATGGTAGTTTAATTCCAGAAACTCTCTTGGAAATCGAAAAGATTAAATGTATAATTAGGACGATATCCACTTACTGTACACACACGCTCTTAGTTCTAATCGGGTGTTTTTTAATTACCAAAAACATTAATTTTGTTCTGAGTATTCTACATGCATTTTCATAAGTCAGGTTAAACAAAAGAAAAATTGTACATAGCTTTGTGAGTTAGTTGATACGTAAAAGCGACACGAATACTCACTTAGTTATCACAAAACTTGACTGACCATGCACTTACACAGACTGAAGAATTATTTTCTTAATTTCTTTGTCTTAAAAAAACTATTTTAACCAACATTAAATTTTGTAATAAACGTAACGTTTAAAATAAATAATATGCAATCACATTTGAAATAACTTACCAGTTGATATTTGAGTGCGGTGTAAACTTTCTGCGACGGTCAGTGAACTGTGTCAGCTGAACTCAGCGGAGCATCTTATATAGTCCCATATTGGCTACCCGACTTGAGGAAAAGGGAAACGGTTAGTTCTCATAAAACAGATGGCTCATATTCCATAGTGATATGAAGATCAAAGTACCTAAAGTGACAAATGCGACACATAAATGATTGCCAGGAGCAAACAAAGGATATGATGGTGTTTTGAAATCATTTTTTCTATGTCGAATATCTGTCTATGTTTGTTCAGTTGCGACAGTTTATGGAAAAGGAGGCCTTAATCAGATTTAATCAATTAATTAAAATTGTTATTAATTTCAAAATGCAAAACAAATCCTGTTTAGCACCAACGAAAATTTCGCTATTAATTGATTATTATATAAAAGAAGGCACATTAATGAAAACCTGAGTTGTTTGAATTGAGTAAGAAGTATAAGTAGTATAAGTAGAACTCATTAAGCATATTTGGTATTTCTAAAAAACTATTTACAAATATTCTTTTTTAACAACATAAGTATATTGCCTACTATATCTGTCACCGGTGTAAAAACATGGTGAAAATTTAAATAATATTATTCCTCACCATGTAAATAAAATATACTCATATAATTCATATATTGCCTTTGGGAATATATTCATATATTGCCTAGTATATATTCAAAGACATAATAAATAAACGTTTTGAGATTCAAAGTCATTGTTAAAGTTGATTAAAGTCACTTGTATATAGTTTCTATAAATTTTTGACCCAATGAAACTAAATAAATTAAAAATAAATATTTCGGATTCTTTAACAAAATATTTCTATTTTTATAATGATTACGATATCCATGGCACTTTTTTTTTGAAAATTCAAAACTATCAAGTTTTTCTTTATTATAATATTTCAAGCAACATAATTATTGTGATTTATTTTTATAATACGAATTTCTTATTCAAGACTAAGAAAGAATGATTACTTAAAGATAGATTATAAATACAAACACGAATTGATGCATAAATAAACAAAAATGGCCTCTTTAGAGCGTAATATTTCGTAAAAAGATGTTTGTATTGAAAAATGTTCATAACATCGCCACAAGATTTTTGAAAGACTTATTGAATATGATTTTGAATGACCTACACAACGGGGTATACGACTTTACACGGAGAAAAAATCTAAAAATTTCTTATTTCTTTGTAAGCTTTATAAATATGTAGAACTTTATCTAATTTCAGCATTATGACTCTAATAATCTGCAAGTAAAAAGACTGTGACATACAAACAGACAAATCAACCGACGCATATGGCGAAATGTAAAGGTTTTTAATTTGGCAAAGGAACCCTAAAAACGGTATATTCAATATAAACAAGTTTCGCTAGCGATTATTACATTATAAAAAATTGTTTGGAAAATTATTTTCCACACAAAGTGCATTCTCACAAGGAATAATTTGTTACAATTGCCATTCTTAATAAACCTGTCGATTACAAGTATAATTAGCATTACAAGTACACGTTAGAAATTATAAACATTTAAGGGTACGTGGTATTTATATTAAACTATTTACAAATATTACTTTTCCACAACTTAAATATATTCTTTATACATGGTTCAGGCGTAAAAACGTGGTGCCTATTTCAAAAATTATGACATCTAAAATCATCGCTCTAGTTTTCCCATAACCTTTGTTCAGTAATTTCGGGAAAAGGAGGGAGAAATGATTTTTTGCATATTTTTCGGAATTTTTGAAAGCCTTATTTATAATTAGCCCTTGCAAAACGATTCCCCCGTTAATACATATTTGGAAATAATTTTTTCGAGTGTTTAATTTTTCCGTTTAAAATTTTCCATGCAAATGTTTTGAAGTGTTATTTATTAAAACGTATGTAGATCGATATGTTTTACCATTGTTCCAAATTTCGAGTTTTAAAATCAAGCTGTTTCTAAGAAAATCGGTTGTGACGGACGGACAGACAAACACATCAATGACCATATAAGGGTTCCGTTTTTTTACATTTGAGGTACGGAACCATAAAAAAGCTATAACCGTTTTTGAAACTACTAATACCATTAACAAATTTAACAGTCAGTTACTTTTCTAAATTGACAAATGACCGACTGCCAAACTTATCTACCTAACCTAACCTAACCTAACCGAACATTCCACAAATATTTTTTGTAAATATATAGGTGTATATATATATATATATATATATATATATATATATATATATATTTATATAAATATATATATATATATATATACATATACATATAGAGAAGATATTGACCATCGAGTCCATATTTCTTAGTTACCTAAGCGCCTAATATTTGGTAGTATTGGAATATGTAACTTAAAGCAGTAGCATATTATTTGTTGTTTAGATATTAGTTTATAAACCTTTAATTCAACTGAGGCATCAGTCAACAAAATGTTTGGGCAAGCTATGTGTAAAAGCGAAACAAGAAAAATCACCAAATAAACTCAATACATTTTGTCAAAATATACCTAGATTAACAATTAAAAAAAATATCACGTTGATATAATGTATACATGATAATGCCTCTTTATAGTTATGTGAGGAGGTTGGTTACGTGCAGCACTTAAGTCTGAATTTTTACGTAAGTTTGCGGACAATCGGATTGATTTCATAAACCATTTCATTGGCAGAAGCGAATACCACCGAGAAAATATTGTTTAGTTGATCTAGTCAATACGTGATGCATCGATCATAGTGATCATAGTGAATCTACACAGTCAACCACTTAAAAAATATGAATATGCGTTAACATAAAACTGTCTCACAAATATTTTTAATGGAGGTTATTAAGATTTTTTATTGTGAAAAAATGATTTTTCCTATTTATAGTGGGTTTGATTGATTTACTCTGAATCATTTTACGATATAGAAAATAACCTATTTATGAAGAGTGGAGTTTTAATGTATATCATTCTGAAAAAAAATTTGATCGAATCAAGAATCAGATCTGCACTCAGATTACATGCGCATTCATCCGTCTTCACACATAATACCTTTCTTACATAAAATCTCACAATCTATCTCCGTCCACGCATTGACAAATCAGACAATGTTTGTCTCTGTCTTTGAACTGTCATTTTTCAAACAAACCTCGAAAATTTAACTCTCATGGCAATTAGCTTATTTTAAAATTAATTTGATTACATTTTATAAATATTATCACAAACAACAGAAAATCTATTTTTAATAATTTAATGAAACAATATTCCATATAATATAAAAACACTACAATCGAATAATCCGACTTGAATACTTATTATTATAATGATTGACTTTGAATTGTCATCTAAGAATCAGTAAAACCATCATTAAGACCAGTTTTATAATTTTATGTAAAGATCAAAAAACAAAAAGGAGGCACCTGTTGTTATTGCGTGAAAAAAATTACATATATATATATATATATATATATATATATATATATATATATATATATATATATAATATATATATATATATATATATTGTTTCTTCACGATATATTTTCCATGTTGTAAAAGCTGTATTTGTTAAGAAATCATAGTCTACATAAATTTTGAACAACCAGAAGCGGAATAGTTATTAACGTAATATGTTTCCAATTTGCAAGGAAAGATTCCGAAGCCACAGATTAAAAGGATGTAATTTTTTGGTTCCAAAAATCACTCTGAGCGAAATTAAATTCTTTTCATTCAGTTATATCTTTATTCTAGTCTACATATAACACGCTTGATATACAAAGACAACTTTCGGACATAAATATCTTTTTTCAGTCAGATCTAAGACAAATTTAACATTATTTAGAGCATGCACTGAGAAAAAAGTACGAACAAAAATGTTGGTATTTTTTAGCCAAAATTGCAAATTATGCAGAATATAGAAATTTTCGTTAAATTTTGTTTGCATCGATTGAGATACGTTGAATTATCGTTACTTGAGAAAACTCGGGCAATGATGGAACATTTTTATGCAAATAGTGTCGACTTATAGAAAAACCTTGACGTAATTTTCCTATTTTGTGTTTTTGTTTAATTACGAATCTGTTTTACGCGAGCGAAACGATATAAGTAAATTACCACAGTGTCGAGATTTATTCACTAGCGCGTAGTATAAAAGGGCGCATCGATGGGGATGTAATAAATTTAAAAAAATGAAGTACACAATTTTGATTTCATTCAACAAGATCACATATATCATTCCCATTGTTCTGAAGGTGGTGATCACGCCATAGTACTACGTACGTAGTGTAGAATTTCTTTGAAGAGTTTTATCATCACACAGAAGTAATTATTATGTTCACATTAAGCATAAACAAACTGATATTAAATTTATTTATACTCAACGCTCATTCACCCTGAGCGGATAAAACGTACTCAGTCGAGGGAAAAATATGCATACTTATACATTCTTTTTATATTTGTTATTCTTGCACATATAATATATATATATATATATATATATATATATATATATATATATATATATATATATGTAACACACGTTGCAATATTGAAATTAAAATTGGGAAAATATACCACTCATTCATTAATTATTTCTAGCAAACGCAAAACGGGTCATACCCTAAAAATGAATAATTGCAGAATAAAATAGTTGTAACCGCACTGGGGTGGCCGATTACTACACGAATCGGTTTTCCTGGTGATCTTACCGTTATGTTTGCCTTGTCCTGATCACGTATGGAAATATTAACAATAAATTGATCATGCTATTAAAAACTTAATACTTTTTTCACTGATTTTTTTATATTAATTTCATATCAATATATTTTTGAGTATTAACTTGAGATTTATATTGAGTCATGCTTGATCACTAGAAAAAGCAATGAAAAACTTATTTGAAATACACTACAACAGATTAGCTAATTTCTTAAAAAATGCCGTAATCAAAATCAAAGATAAGATAACGGGATAGTTTACGTTTAATAAAATGTTACAAATTTGTTGCAGATCAGTTACAGATTTTCCAACCAACCTTGTAGTTGGTTTGAAATAATTTGCCCGAGTGTTTTTTTATCGAAATGTTATGTGCGTGGACATTTTCTATAGCGTTTACACGGAAATATATATCACGTAGCTAGTAATATTCCTACGAGTGCTTATAGTGTACACGATCACAGGTAATCAACATTTCTTTGACTTTTTACGACAAAGTAAGTAATCGATTGTTCTTACATATTTTTAGGTCAACGTTTCAACATAATATGTATTGATGATGAACTTTCAATACTTATGATTCGTTTTCTTTACTAATAGCTAAGTTATATGTTTAATGTGTTTAGCGATGAACGGTTATAAATTGGGATATTTTCATTTTTTTTCCAAGTCGAAATTATAATTCTAAGTACTAATAGAATAAAAAAACACAAAAAGTATATATGCCTGGATATTTTTATGCTGAGAAATGGATGATGTGTTTGTCTTCTAGGTACACTCCTCATGTAACTTAACATATTTTTAGGGTTCCGTATCTGAAAAGGAAAAAAAACGGAATCCTTGTAAGATCACTTACGTCTCCGTCCGTCTGTCCTTCTCAGAAACCGTTTAACCTCTATTACATATCAAAGTCCATAACCTCCATTACATCTCAAAGTAATACTTAAAAATACACATACGAAAAATTTGTAGAGGGCAAATAAAGTCCTCCTTTTGTTTATATGCCGTGTAAGAATTAATTGAAAGATGATTTATATGAATTTTAAAAATATTAAATTTAAAAGTTTAAGTAAAATAGTTACATAGAAAATATTGAAATATCCACAAAAAATACGCGCCCGCCTCTCTCTTCAAAATTACATAAATCAAAGTCATAAAAAACTTCTTCTATAGAACTTTACGATAAGTTTACCGAGAAACCATATCAGTGGTTATAAATACCATATTTGTACACATATCCTAGGTAATATGTATGCACTGGGAAAATAATATTTTTAAATAGGTTTATAGAAATGCTATACACATTTAGATGTTTATATTTGACTAAATGTTTACTGAAAGCTTGTAAAGTTGTACTCATACATAAGTGGTTTTATTTATTTGATAAAACTATTATTAAATTCATGGATTTAAAGCAAGTAATAATTACAATTTAAAGTGACACTTTGTTAGACACGTTGTTAGTTAAGAATGCATGTAAAAATGAGCTAACAGTTCGATATTTAAATGTAAAGTAATAATCTCACATTCTAACGCCGCTTAACTGCAAAGTGACACGATGTTCTTTGACAAAATATGTAGAGATTTGCCGAGATTTTCGAATGAAAATGTAAGTTAAAGAACGGCTTGGCTTTGTATGGGATTGCCATACGTCCTCTTTTCCCCGGACACTATACTCTTTCAAAAGCAACTACAAACTTCCGAGATTTTCTTTTTAAAATGAGCCAGAGATTTTAATGAAATCGATTTTCTCTTATTAAAACATTAATCAAATCCGTGTACCAATGAAAGAAATAAAAAAAATCAGAAACCGTATTTTAAATTGTTAAGACTAAATATAAATAGAATGTAGATTGGAGCGGATTTTTTATTATTTATGCAATAAATGAAACATTTCAATTATTTTACATATCTCCCTAAATAATATTATAAATGTGAAAGCGTTATCATTTGTCGTTCTTTGATGTCGCAACGCATCAACGTGATTTTGTTCACAGAGGTAGTTGAAGAGCGAGGAAAAGACGTAGGCTACTTTTTATATGGAAATTTTCGTGAAAGAACGAAATCCCTTCGGTACAATTCTTATTTTAAACTGAAAAGCATACACAAGGAATAACGAAGTAATGTCGCAATAGAGGAATGGATCGACGTGATTTTTTAACGCGATATACGCTATTTAAAGAAGGAGAAGAAAAGAGAAACATTTTTGTTTTCATTGTCATTTGTATTGTATAGACTTAATATTTAACAACCCTTAACAATCTAAATGGGGCCGCATGTTTTAATTTCTCACTATAAGTTCGTAACTATACTATGAGAAGGAAACCGTTGGTAAAAGCTGCTACGTAAAATTTTGTTTGTGATCAACGCCAGATGAGGACCCATATTCGAGAATACTTCTAATTAGTGAACAATATAAATATATAGGTGTGTCATGATTTTAAATTCCTTAGTGAAATGAGGGATGAAATATAGAAATTGGGTACATTTGTGAATAACATGAGCGTAGTAAGAACAGAACATCAGGTTTTCATCAAAGAAAACTGCGAGATCCCTGACAACTGATTTACGTTTTACTCTCGAGCCGCCCGTATATATAAATAGAGTTTCATTTTTTTCAGAATGGAAGAGATATAATTCGAAAACACTCGTCGACGTTCAGAAACGTCCTATTAGAAGCGCACCACTCAGTTATTGCAAATATATTTTGTTGTAAGTTTGGACAATCTCTAACATAATTACCAATGGCGAAGATCTAAAGATCATCTGCATACTGTGTCAGCGCCTTTGTTGCAGTTGAGGTTTTTAATTTTTATTTAAATAGATTCCATGCTGTCATAAATATCACTCAAGCCGTGGCAAAGAAGAGGAATATTTAAGTAATCGTTGCTATAATTGGCACATTGTACAGTAAGCATAGATAAAAGAATATCAAAAAATCTATTATTTGTATAAGGTATATTTTTGGACTGTGTAAGGTTGCATAGAGACAATGTTTCTAATGGGAATTCAGATTTAGTATCATATGCTAAAGAAGATAATATAAAAGTAGAATTAGGACGCTACGACCAATATATATATGGGGGGGGGGGGTATTAAAATCACCGATGCAAACAAAGTCGTAATTATTTTAAATATTTCAACCTTATTAAAAAATATGTAAAAATAATAAAGGCTCTATTATGGAAAATTGTAATACTAAGCCAGTCATCCTTAATTTCACTCTCCCAAGCAGTCAAGCAGTACACGGTGCGCGGTTGCGAAGCAGTTACAATTCAACATTCCACAATAGGGTGCATTTAATAGAGAGCTCAGCAATGTCACAACGACCCGTGGATGGATGGGCCATCCGCCAGAACTACCAAATAAATTGGTTGAAAATATCAATAATTTTTTAGACTTCCTTTAGAAAACGACTTTCTTATTATAATTAAATACAATTTTACGTACTGTGTTCTTTTTTCTTTGTGTAGTTAGTAACCAAATTTAAACATAACTACATAAATTATCACTATTATAACATTTGAAATTGCTGGGTGCACGAGATTTCTTGTGGATTTTAATATTTCTAAATGTTGTTATCTGAATATATTGTCTTAAAATCATATTTGAAACAATACGTCAAAATTATACTGTAAAGGTCAACTCAGAGTTAGCATAAGTTCAGTACCGACTTTACTGAGGTAAAAGCATTAGGTAAATACAATTTTTGTCAAGTATGTGCGCTGTTTCCTTCAGTAACAGGGGCATAATGCATGATGCATAATGCATTAATCGAGTCAATTCGAACACAATAAATGAAAAACAATGTTCAAAGGTAAAACAAAAATATAAAAAACCAAATATCATAAATAAATAATTATACCAACGACGTATGAGTCAAGAACAAACCAGAAGAACGAAAATAAAAGTTAGATACAACTAATAATTCAATTGATATTAAAAATAAACATCAATACAAAGTCATTTTCAATTATTATTTCATATATCCACAAAAATGTCGACAAATGTAAACTATATTGCCCGTCAAACAAAACAATTAATGATAATACTCTCAATAATATTTAAAAAATTAAGCAATATTATTATTGTGTTATTACAAAATGTCAAATTAAAAACATAGTAAAAATACCAATGATAATAATAGAATTAAATGTAATGATAATTATAAAATATTTATTTATCAGCTAATGTTTTCTCCACTGTATAGCGAGCTTTTTCTATAAGCAGGTTCTTCACACTGTTCTGTAAATGAACGCCTTCCAAAACTTTAATTGTTGCAGGAAATTTATTATAAAATGTAGTATAATTGCTCATAAAACTTTTTGAGACACTGGACCTAGTGCTCTTTTCATGTTCAAAAAACATTAATATTTTTTGGCATTTATGATATTTTCAAATATCATAAATATCATAGACATAGTCAGGATCTTCATTCTTCGGAACGCTTCCTTAGTCTCTAGATCTTAGAACTGCTAAACATTGAATCGCGCGTTTCTGAACAATAAATATTCTATTTAAATCTGTCGCAGTATCCCATAAGTTGCCATGCTGTGAAAATAATCAAAATTAATAATAAAAAAACCAGCACAAAGTAAAATTAATAACATATGTCTTATCCAAATTTAGCAACAAATATTTATTGAATGAAGGAAATAATGTTGAACAAATTATTTTAATGTTAAATTTTGAGGAAACATAGAATTTGAAAACATTTTGATCCCAAGATTCGAATTTTTTTCTACGTTTGTACGTAGAAAAAAATTCGACCCCGTGTCACTTTCCATAAAGTAATGATCAGGATGTCTTATTTACGCTTTTACTCACCGCACTGTTGAATAGCTGATATTTCTCGGCGAGCAAAAATGTCCTTGACACATTCACCTAATAAATAAATGTCCGATAGATACGCTCTCGGTGGATTATGGAAATCATATTGTTGTGATGTCATTGTGTTTACTTTGTACTTTAATACTATTTTTTGGTTTGATTCAAACTGGCAACGCCAAAATTAGAATGTAGAGATTTGACATTTTTAAAAGAAAAAATAAAAATGATTTGACATCTGTTGTTGTCTTCAAGAGAAAATGTGTTTGAAACTGATTAATTGATAGCATTAATGTTCTTTTTTCTATCGATTTAACTCATAAGCGTATTTTAAATAATTATTGGAAGCCACTATCAACAACATCACATATGTAATTATAAAGCCATTAACTAAAAAAAGGAAGAAAAGATCGTTAGTAGATAAGCCTTATAGCCGTCCTTATTTGACCTTCGTAATTTTTTTCTTACTTTGACAAAGATTAAATTATTTAAGTTACGCATAAAAACGTCCGTTTAAAAATATGAATTCACGTGCTTATATCTTTGTACCTGAAAAAATAATAAAAATTTTGACATAACAATTGCTACAATTTAGAATTATGTGATAACAGATAATTAAACGATAATAAAATTATTTTTGTTATAAACGAAATTGATTTAATTACGTAGAGTTGTTCATAAGTATTGAATTCTCAAGTATGAAAGTTACTGTATAACTAATATATACTTATGTGCAGTTTAACCAAAGTTATGCTATTTCGCTTTCTCAATTATTGTGGTGATAAAACTTTTGGAAGAAGTAAGTTTTTTACGCAGCTAGAGATCAATCTGGTGGATGGAACCCTTCAAGATTCCACTACTCAAATTATGATGCCTTGCCTTCTACCGTAGGCGAGATTGCATGTTCGCGTCAATCTTAAGTATATCCTATACATACTATTATCATAAAGTACTATAGTTAAAACCCTTTAATGTTTCCAATAATTAAAGTACTTTAAAAAAACTTTTGTTTTAATTGATTTTTAGTCAACGTACATAAAGAAAATATTTCAAACATTCCATCCGAATATTTCTAAATTCCCCATTATGACTCGTTAACACGCTGTCATTTCACGTGTCGTCACAAACCAGTCATCATAAGTGAATTAGCGTTCTTTGTTTTACAATCTGTCAGATAATTATTATACAAACGTTTGTATATACAAATTATGTTTCTGTCAAGACGTTTCAAATATCGCCAGAATATTTTAAATTACCAGGCCCTTTATTATATCCATTTGCCTTATAAAAATTCTACCATCAATTTTATGTTAACTGACAATTTGATATTTTAATTTATTAGTTATTTTATGATTATGAATTATTTCCGCAAGCTTTTTTATATAAACAATACCATTCAAAACCTTACGCAAGCCGAGACATTTTTGTTTATAAGAATCTTAAGCATTATCTAAGTATAGAATAATTTTAATGGTAATTCATCAAACCTAGTATATAGACTTAGAAATAATTCATCGATGTTGTTAATCAGTTTAAGTGTATACGACCATCATATATTCTCTTACAATTCAGAGTCATTCTCCTACAATTCATACTCCGCGATGAAACAAAATTACAAAAAAAGGAATATATTTTTAGAACTACTTTAATTTTATCTATATTATATTATTTTGAACTTCTTCGTTTACAGCTACAGCTGGAGAATCAATAAAGCACTGAGATCAGTTAAAGCACCCCACACATGGAGATGTCTGGCAACGCACCCTGGCAGCGGTACAACCAGTCGTACCGCGCATTGAACCGGTGCCAGTTTTAGATGATCTTGGCGCAGCGAGAGGCGATCGTAATATCATCCAGCAACAGGTCTGCAACAAGCAACATATAAGAAAGTGCAACGTACATTGTATACAATCTGAAATTTTTGTATATTTACACTGTGCTGCTGACCTGAACATCTCACATTGCGGTCCTTATCGGGTCTCCCGTGCTCGCACCAGTATCTGTCGTTTATTTGGAACAGGTCTTTGTCGGTGGAGCCGTTGGTGTTTGGGTTTGTTGCCTTTGTGTTGCGTGAACTCTCTGCTTCTACCAAGCATACCCCTACCATAAAACGTCTTACGTTTATATATATATATATATATATGGTTCTAATTATAATCCATGACGTCAGCTAAAGAACGTGTAAACATGAGGCTTAATGTTTAGTTCCTTTGATAGAAGTTCTTCATCTTCACTAGACATGCCTCACTGTTACACATCACTCTCATAAATATATAAAGCTTGTTACAGTAAATTTTATAAAAGTACGAAATTTCTTACAGTTTCTAAGTTGATTCGTCTGTACACTTTGCCTCTTCAGTTCTTATTGGCACAAGAGTTCTCGTTGGCACATTGGTGAAGATTTTACCCTCAACGGCGACTGCAGCCAGCAGCACGCAGACCACCATAATACTCCTGAGTAAAAATGCCATCTTCGTTTCTATTCAAAGATGCACACCGATATCAAAAATAATTTTATGAAAGTGTATCTCAATGAAATCAATTAAAATGAATTTTACCAGTAGTTATAAGAAATATGCAAAAAGTGCAAACAAATTCACAGTCGTATAAGTCAAGCAGGTAATTCGTCAGTATGTTGGTTATTCGCGGCGGTACTTCTTATATACTAAGTAAAGGTGATCGTATCGATATGATGATAACGTTTATGTATCTAATAACTTCGTTAAATGCAGGAAAATTGGCACATTTTAATCATTTTCGTGAATAAGCGTGCATTAACTTTAAAAAAAGACAATAGTAACTGGTTATTATGTTGCGTAATGTATTATCAGATAAATAAGTAAACTAATGAATATTACGAAATTAATAAGTACAACAACCTATAATTGTTAAAAACCCGTTAACCTAACAGTCATTAAAGGTGAACTACATCTAGCCAATACTTCTTTACGGATACGAGGACTCGTAAGGAAGATCTCAGGAAACGTATAGAAGTATTCGAAAGATGGATATAAAGACTCACGATGTCTACATCTCGGACTCAGAAAGTCACTAATGAGATTTTAAGACGCGTTTACGAAAAATGCAAGCTTTACAAACCATCAAACAATGTAAAGTTGCATATCTGGGGTAAATGTTCAGGCCTGACAGACACGAGCTCTTGCAACTAATAATGATGAAAAAAGTTACTGAGAGAAATAAAATCGGTCGTAGAAGAAAGTCATGGTTGCGCAACATCCGAGAATGGACAGGAATTACTAGTGTCGTTGAACTTTTTCAACTTACCAAGGGCAAGACCAAGTGCGCACAGCTGACCGTCAACCTTCATTATTGGAGACACCCTTAGAGCAAAAAGAAGACAAATAGACTAAAAAGTAATAAATTCTGTTATAATTGATTATCGTCATACAACATCAGGTATTTAGGACGTGTGCAAATAATGGAAATTGGTATAATGATAATAACATGCCCGTATTATTTTTTCTCGTTTGTTGTTGACGGACCGACGACCAATTTTGATCGTGAGATGTAATTTACGACAAAACGGCCAGTCTTTCAGTTGTACCTTGATTTTTTATTAAAAATCATAGTCAGATATTAAAGAGCACATAAATGCAGTAGAAATTATCCCTAATTTTTTCCAGGACTTATGATTATGTCATCTGCTGTGCAAGGATTACTTAAGTCCAAGTCAAAATACGTGGAAAGTTTCGAGTTGATTGCAAAAAAGTCATTTAAAATTTTTAACAGTGTCTAATATAATGTAACTGCAGAAAATAATTTAAACATTGCTTAAATATATGCGTGTGGAACAAAAAAGGAAAATATTTAATTTATTAATGTTTCAAGAAAGGTCAAGAAGTAAGTGTATGTTTGCTGCATCATACACTAGTTTCTCAAACTTTCATCATTGCATCATTTTTCTTATACATCTATCTGCAAATTAAGAGTAAAATTAGTGACGCATAGAATTGGTTTCACCATAAAATGCCAAGAAAAATCAAACATTCTCATTCATTATTCCTTTCATTCTTTGAGAGACGACGAAATCCATCAATATATTCACACCTGCCCACTAACTATAAAGCATCATTTTTAGACATCGATACATCTAATCTCTCGTTTCGTACGAAGCACCGCATGGACAGCATCCAACTTTTCAACTCTTACAGGCAGACAACACTTCTCGATTTTGCATCAAATTTAGTAAACGATTTCTAAAGTTCTGTCATATTATCTTGCGCTAAATGCTTTAAGTCAATCGAAATGAAACACTTTTAAACCATAATATTGTAATCTCTAACATGAAAAAAGGGTGCCAAACAAGAATAGAACTTGCATTACGAAGGGAAGGTTAGGCACTTACAAAAATTTAAGTGTACTTGGTGTTTCCTCTAAACTATTTACAAATATTAGTTCTTTATAACGCAATTATATTACACACTATGACTTTCAAAGGCGTAAAGCCATTGTATATATTTAAAAATTATAAAATCTAGAATAATCCCTATAATTTTCCTGTAATCTTCTAGTTAGGTTTTACAAACCCTGTTTTTTCATGATTTTTAGCTTAGTAGTTTCGGAAATAAGAGGAGATACTCTGTTTTTTGCATATTTTTGGAGTATCATTTCCAACATATAATTTAAAATGATCGGAAAAAAATATGTTTTATTCCCCATAATAAACCCTTTCAAATGATATTTCACATGATATGTAAAATTAGAAAAAGAATTTAAGACCTTTATATACGCCCTCTTAAACATTTTATGTACGCCCTCTTAAATTTTGAATGTTTTAAGAAAATTAGCTAGTGCAAAATATGTGGGTTAACAAAACGTAATTTTATGCCGAACTTTGGTGAATACATCACACTTATATTATATACACATACAATATAATAATTTTATATAAATATATACATATATAAATAAAATAATTTTATATATATATATATATATATATATATATATATATATATATATATATATATATATATATATGTATATACATATAACATAATTATTTTAATAGACTTTTCTTACGTCGTTTAAGCTGCTAATGACTAAACAATGTTAATATCAGTAAGCAATTAGACACAACAACATGAGTAGAGCAATTTTTGTAACCACTTGCTTTTAGCAATTACAATTATCATTTTCCTTGTTCGATAAAGTTTTATCAGAATTAGTACATCGTGATAATCTGTGAGTATATTCGGATTGTCTAAAATTACCAACCCCAAAAACGTACAGAGTGAATGTAAATGAAATCGGCACTTACGAATATAACACGCGTAGATAAACAACTATCTGTAGTTGCA
This sequence comes from Druceiella hillmani, assembly GCA_039881145.1. NCBI lineage: Eukaryota > Metazoa > Arthropoda > Insecta > Lepidoptera > Hepialidae > Druceiella > Druceiella hillmani. Next base: position 8,243,919 of record JAYKKI010000061.1, read on the forward strand.
TCTATTACACAAGTAAGTTAAAAAACATTAAGGACACCGACAAAATGATTTTATATCTAATAATGTATTACAAATAAAACTAATGAGGCTATTTGATGAACTTGAGAAAAGTTAACGAAACAAATTTCATGCAATTCCCTTTGTTTTATTTATGCAAAAATAAATATATATATATATATATATATATATATTTTCATTTATTTATTTATTTATATAAATGTGATTCTTAAATTAGTACAGGAAAGCGAATAGTGTTAGCGCACATGTTCCATTATTTTAGCTAACGAAGTTAGAACTAAAGTATGATGGCTAAATAATTATAGGCGCCATACAAAACTAAACACAAGTCTCACTGCATTACATCAGCTATATCCCATATTTCTAACTCTTTTTGAACTTATTTTACTACTTTTATAACATTGTTACTTCTATATGCCTTTAATATCCATATGCCTTTAATGTTGACTAAATGCACATAACCTATGATAATGTAAAATGACTTTACGACTTACTCAAATTTGACATTAATAGTGTGTCTATAGTAGAAGAGAAACTTGCTCTTCACCCAGTGTCCAATGAAAGGTGTTCATGCATAATGAAAGACCGCGACATCCAATGTTATCGGTAACGATGTATGATGGATAGTGCAAAGTATAAGTACATTAATAGCTATTTTGTGCTCTTTAGGAGACGGACAGGACTAATAAAAGAGAACTACTAAAACTTTAATTATTCTCGACATTTTATAGTCGTAAATCAATCTCGTGTCCTAAGTTTTTTTTTAAATCTCTATTTGCAAATGGATGCAAGCCATCATGACCTTATTTTTTGTAGCTTTTTAAAATGTAAATAAATAATTTATTTTCTTTTTTTAATTAAAATCAACATATTTCGGCAATATTCAAACTATTTTTCTACAATTTCATCAGGTTAGACATAATAAAGACTATTTTTTTGCTATCGACGGGAAAAACTTATTTCTAATGAAGGTATGTAATGAGAGAATTCTTGGAAAAAGAATGTGTAATTTCTTCTTTATTTATGTACCTTACTTCACGACTTTTATTGTAACATTACGATCATACTGGAAAATATCATCACAAAATGCTTAAAATTGGTTATTCTGTGGAAAACTACGACTGAGGATCAAAATTGATTTTGGTGTTCAGTCCATTAATAGCTTCAAGATGGAGAAAACAATACGAACAATACAGTGTTAACGCCTTTATCCATATTTGCAATAATTTCAGACATTCCATTGTAACCAAATGTCAACAAATTATGCGGTTTTATTTTCCTTTTAATCCATCTGTCACGACTGCTGGTAATATAATATTAATAACTTCTTAACACTTTTAAGTTGCAATATTTCAATTCGCAATATTTTTTACTTATTTATCTAATAATAAGTTAAGAAAGTCATTACTAAATAGTATTGTCTGTTTTGTAGAGTAATATACGTCCTAATTTTCCTGAGTTTAATGAATTTATTAGGTACATAAACGTTATCTTCATACCGATACGACCATCTCTGTCTAGTATATAAGAAATACTGCAGTCAGAAACTATAATACTGACGAGTTACCTGCTTAACTTGTACGACTTCGAATTCAGTTGCTCTTTTTACATATTTTTTTTCATTTCATTTCTTTTCATTGAAATATACTTTCATAAAATTATTTCTGGTATCCATGTGCATACTTAAATAGACATGAAGATGGCATTTTTACTCAAGAGCCTCATGGTGGTTTGCGTGCTGCTGGTTGCAGCCGCAGTTGAGGGTAAAATCTTCACGAGATGCGGACTGGCGCAGGAACTGAAAAGGCAAGGTTTCCCGACGAATCAACTTAGAAATTGTAAGAAATCAGATATTTACTATAATTTACTAGATCAAACTTGATGTATACATGCATGACAATGATGTGTAACGGTGACGTGGAAGTGGAGAATTTCCATTAAAAGCACTAAATAAAAATCCTCACGTTTAAATGTTCTTTAGCTGAAGTCGTAAATTATGATCAGTACAATATATCTAAACCAATGAAAGTTAATTGCAGGGGTGTGCTTGGTAGAAGCAGAGAGTTCCCGCAACACAAAGGCAACAAACACAAACACGAACGGCTCCAGCGACTACGGCCTGTTCCAAATCAACGACAGATACTGGTGCGAACACGGAAGACCTGGCAAGGATTGCAATGTTAGATGCTCAGGTAAGCAGCATACAGTTTACATTAACAGGCATTACACATTGTACATAATGCACGACGTATTTTGTCAACTGTCGTATTGCTTGTTGCAGACCTGCTGTTGGACGACATAACGATCGCATCTCGCTGCGCCAAGATCATCTACAACCGGCACCAATTCAGTGCGTGGTACGGCTGGTTGTACCGCTGCCAGGGCGCGTTGCCAGACATCTCCATGTGTGGGGTGCTCTAATTGATCTCAGGGCGTTATTGAGTTAACAGTCGTACCTGTAAACGTAGAGGTTCAAATAATAGAATTTTTATATAATAAATGAAGTTTTGAAATATATTACTATTGGGCATTAATTCATTGGAAATATAATTCTATGTGAATTGCATGAATCGTAAGTATATATAATGGTCATACACACTTAAATTATATATAATGATGGTACACACTTAATTTTACTAATAACAGCCATTAATTATTTCTAAGAATAGCTTTTATAATTAGAAGTGATTTAATACTATTATGATAAAATGTATTTATTTATACTATGATGCTGGGTTATACCAAGCATCATAGTTATATTTATAATTATATATTAATCAATACATCAAATGTTCAATTCGTAGCTAATATAAAAGTAATGGTAAAATATATAAGATAATAGTTGGAAACAGGAACATTTTGATTTTTCATTACGAAGAACATTTTTCATTACGATATTGATATGTGAAAAATTTCGTGGTCAAATATAATTAAAAGTCTGACAATTCATATCACGTTTTTAAAGTGTTCTGAAAAATTTTATATTTTGATAAAAATTTGTATATTTATTGAAAACGTAGTTGACAAACTAACAACTATTTGAGACTGCATATCAAAGAATGCTAATCTCAAATGATAATTTTGTTGTAGACATTGAAATAATATATTATGCGATATGTTAAATACCAATAAGTCATATGGTAAAACTCTGAAATCTTCGGATGGAATTTATACTTTCTTAAACATTGTAAAATACGTTTTAAAATATATTGTCAAACTTTAAATTAAGTATGCGAAGGACTTTCCGACCACTAACCAGTTAAAAGTCTAAAGTTTCAGGGATTTCCGCCTACTAGTCTATCTTTTAGTTCTGCAAGTACCTCGTTACCTTCTGTGACTAGTCTACCTATATACGAGTAAATTTCGTTTTTTTCGCTTGCTAGTTACGAAAATGTTCTGAATACACAGAAAACTCAGCTTAAAACTGAAATTAATAAAGCTAAACATGGTAGAGTATTATTTTGACAAGAACCTCTTACAGCTAATTAGAAAACAAACTGTGCGGAAAAATATCAGATTGCAAACATTACATGTGTAACAAAATAAATACCTCAGATATCTCTGATTTGGCTATGGAGTGTTATTTGTATGTTTTCCCTTCGGATGATAATCCTCAACCATTTTTCGAGATTTTTATTATATTCTATTTAACTAAAGTATTTAAGTATACAAAATTAAAGTCATAACTAAAATTTAATAGTATTAGGATAAATGGCTCGATTCTCTTCACGGTTATGCGCATTGCTTGTCAGCTAGACTGATATAGTAATATGTAGAAATACTGTTGTCTGTTTTTAATTCAGATTATCAAAAACCTGAAGGATTATAATCACCCAAAAATTGGTAAGTTGGGATTGAACGAACCTATCAAAAACAATTAGACTGTGACGGAATGGTTAATATAGGCCTATATAAAATCTTTGTGCTTTAAAGGGAAATTCCCCCAATTCCACAGGGAAAAAAACAATTTGTATCGAAATAATACATCAGTGCTAAAAATAACGGTAACCAGAGTTTCTTTACATACATATGTATAGATTTTTTTACACCAAATAAAGAGACGTCATAAATGCAATTTCGATCTCACGAGAGTAGCCAAAAATATCCAGATGGAGAAAAAATACTGTATTATTTGTATGATTTTTAGACATTTTATGCATTGTTAATTTTGAACAAAGTTGTTCCTTCCTTGATTTTTGACACCTACTTTTAAAATCAGGAAACTGGTAATACTTACATTAAGAAATTCTTCTAACAGTGGTAATGTAAATAAGGGTGTCCATAGACCTATAACTAATTCAATAATCGTTGATATTGCAACATATTATACATAACCATTACTAGAGCCGCTTTAAGTTCTGGTTAAACGATTGCGCTCATTTATACAAAACAACTTACACAAGCAACCAATAAGTGTTATAAGCTAATCTTCCTTTAATCACATTCGTCCCAAGTATGTCGACAAGTATTTAATTTGCACTTAGTAAACTCTCTAACTAAAATCCCTTCCGATAGAGTTTTAGATCTTATCTCCTTACTTGTACTGCTTTAGTGAAAATAATATATCGATACGTCTAACTAAAAGTAACACTCAACCTCGTATTCCCATGTTCCTTAATTTCCATATTTTGTGTCATTTCTATTGCTCCTTATTACAATATTTATTGACAGCATCTGACAGATTCATTGACATATTTTAAACCCATTTTGGGTTTAAAATATGTCAATGAAGATCACACTAGATCAGATCACAGTAGATCACACTCTAATCGGACAATGGACAAAAATAAGAGACTTTTTTTAACTACAACAGTTTACTTCTGTTACGATTAAATTTCATTCCTTTATTTACAATTATAAAGCATCTGGACTTTGCTGACTTATCAGTATTTCACTTAGTAATTTATGTATATTGCATCAAATTTAAATCTTAAGCATTCCGTAAAATATCTTCAATTAGGTATTCTTTCATTTAATCCAAGCCTACCCAAGTCAAAAACTCACTATCATTATTTAACTACATGGTATCATTATTTAACTATATGTGTATTATCTTGATTTAATGGGTTTCCGTTAAGGAAACCAGAACATATTCGCTATATTCCTGACATCAGGAAATACGACTTGAGGCCAAAAATATGGCGAGTAAGTTCTTGTTCCCTTAATAGAAATCCGTTAATAGTAAAATAACATACATCTTCTGAGTTTAGATAGTAGCTAAATGAATTAATTCCGACTACATATATTGAAAATCTACTTTAATTTTGTTTTATTTTTTATTTTCAAATATCAATCTTTAAACATGCAATGCATCTCAACTTGTGCGGATGTGGCCTTTATTTTGAACACAATGAGTTCATTAAGCATGTAACAGAATTCAAGAAGTTAATAAATTAATTAATTTTAACTTTAAATAATACTAATAAACTTGTTTATTTCGCCAAAAATAAACAACTGTTAAAAAATTACAAACTTCTCCAAATAGTCAGCAATGATTGGTATCTTCATTAGAAGTAACTCAATTTACGCATAAATAAAAAAATTTCAATAATAAAAGTAATAAAATAAGTAAATTGAAATCAAAAATTTTAAATTTAATTTTGAGAGGATTTGTTTGTGTTTAAAACTGAAGGTATTGTATTAGCATTGAGGAGAGGTCAATGAATGTATGTATACCTACATACATTGTACGTGTGTACTTTTGTATGTATGCTTTGTAACACTTATAAAATCTAAAGGGACCATACGATTGACTGCGAAATTTCTTATTTGATATTGGTCAACAGAATGAAGAAAACGACAAGTTTCTGAGCTCGGAAATTCGTTTCGCCCTTGGGTTATGCCACCTGAAAACTTAAACCTGTTCCCTGCAAAATTAAAGAGAATTTAATTTGATTGGAATCTAACAAACAAGAGTGTAGACTATTCGTGTTAGACCATAGAGGATACTTATTATTTTTATATTTTTTCCATACACTAAAGTGTTCCTAGTAGGCCACGCGCGTGCACTGCCTCGCTAATGCCGTTGTCACGCTCTCATTGTTCGATAACAAGATTCTACAGGTAGTTTTTTTCCTATTACCCTTATATAACCCTGGTAAATCTGCCACTCTTGACGTAAAATCGTTCAACCATGTTTCCGACATAAAACGAGGTTTCTTGATTTAATATTGGACTGAATCAGACTATTATTGATTGTTTCACACATTTAGATGAAAATTGTGTTTCGCGGTGTTTTCGCTAGACCCATCGTTTGCTTGGGCAAATCCGGGTTAGTAAATTATCAGTTAAGTAGAAAATTAGTAAATTATCAGTGGAATAGGCAATTTGACTCTAACTATTCCCTACCTTTGTTATTTCTGGATGTCACAACACGTACGGATTCTAATCAAGGTCAAATACCAGTCAATATACGCCGGTCATCAGCCGTCTGATAGCGGATCCTTTGTTAGTACAGCAGCGTTGATTACCAGTGAGGTCAATGAACCTTGAAGGCTATCAGGTCACAGATGCCATTTTGTTTTGTAACCATTTTTTTGTGATGCCATTTTGTTTGATTTTCATATATAGCGCCTGGTATGAAGTTTTGTGAATAGTAAAATCAGAATTTCAGAGCATAAGAAGTTCAGAGCATTAAAAAAAAGTAACGTAATGTAATCAGCTTATCTCAGAAACATCTTTAATTGACAGACTGAATTATTTGCTGAGAGCTGTAAGCATCGTTTGTTTTGGCTGGAAATAGCATTTAACAAAAGTAGTAAAATTAATACAAGAAAAATAAACTACATGGAAACAGAGTGAAGATATTGGTCTCTCACAAAGATGTAATTGAAAATAAACGCACCGACGGAGCAAACGTGAAGATGAAAAAATGCTGATATATATATTGTTAGTGGTATTATAAATAAACGGGTAAGTACAGTGAAATGTTAACGTTTTTAATGAAAATAGAATTTATTTATTTATTTATTTATTGAAAGGCTCACAAAACAAGTTACAGTCACGTAGATGTATAATAAAAAGGACAGAGTAAAGACTATATAAATCTAACTAATTATGTGTGCACAAAATGGTTGGAGCGTTTATGTATACGTTTTCAAGTGTTACTTGTGTTATTAAATATATTGATCAATTATTAACTTAGTATTAACTTAGAATTTTATTATACTATACATTAATTCTATCGTAGCTGTTTTTAATTTATAAATAATGTATTTTGTTTTCCTATTTAAATGTTAATAATTTCAGTTCAAAAATGTCCAAAGACAAATATTGAGAAACAAAATCATTATGCAATAAGCATTGTAAAAAGAGGTATTATTGTTAAAAACTAGTAGTACAAATAATCTCTGTAACGGTATACGGGATCTGAATCGAGTGTTGAAGTTGAGTAGAGAGAGGAGATAGGGACACGCGAATGCATGATTTCATATAAATCTAATAAACCAACGCTTTTTCTTCGTTCAGCTAGTGATGACAAATTATATTTCTGTAGTTGGATTTCATAGGATCTATACTATAGTCCAAGTTGAAGTACAAATACATGGAAAAAATGTATGACAAATTATATTTCTGTAGTTGGATTTCATAAGATCTATACTCTAGTCCAAGCAGAATTAATTTGATGAATACAGAATTAATATGTTTACGCGGATGTAATTCCTTTTCTTTAAATAATGTGCTTAAGAAACGTGTAGGTTATTTGTCTCCTTAGGCAAAAGGAAGTCAGCTGTGCCGACTTTGGTATAATATAAAAGCCAAGGAGAGAAGAGAGTTAGCAAAGGAAAAGCAGCAGCGGATGGCCACTGGCGGATGAGCCACAATTAGCCACATCCAAATTGATCTCATCATTTCCTTAATAGCGCCGGCGCTAATTGTGGAAGTCCCATCAAACGATTTTGCCTAGAAATTCAATCGAGGTAAACAACGTGTGTAATATAATCGAGGTAAATAAGTGCACAATAAATCTTTTATTTATAGTGTTTTATTAGAAACTGAATGATAAAGTAACGGGGCATGGAAAGCTTTTAGATCGATTTATTTGAAGTGAATTTTATTCGAATTTATATTTAATACTAAGGAAGCATTATTACAAACGAAAGTAGTTTGTACTTTATTCAGCATTAAAATTGCAAATTATAAAATTCATTTAAGAACTTTTCCATTGGATTTTTCTTTTATTTTTTTTCTAGTAATATGCGAAAATGTATTGAAATTTAACATTTGTGAATCTACAGATCCGCATCTACCGATTATCTACAGATCCGTCTGTGCAACAATCGAGGAGTAGAAGGGAAGCGTTTGCTGAAGCCGCGGAAACTTTGTCAACATCGTCCGAGTCAACCTAAAAATAGTCCTGCGAGTCAGCCTAGGGGTATAGTGCAGGAAACCATGTTGGACGTGATTACGAATGTACCAATACGCAGGAGATGCATCAGCAACCAGCATTCGGATATCCGGCTCATATTCAACCAACGTCAGTTACCTCAGATGGAAGAATTAAAAAGAAATTGCATGAGGCATGGAATGGAGCAAAGACAACGAATAGAAGCGAGCTCCATCGAAATCCGCAAGGATTCAAGATTTTAAGTCGAAATCGTTAAGTTTTTAAGTCAAAATCGAGAAACGAAGACTCGTGCTGAAATCGCAGAGAGGCAACTGAAAAATAAATGAAATACGTTTTAAGATTATTAATTTATTTTACTTATACATTTTCATTCTATTTTGAGTTTTTAAATATTGTTTTTTTTATTTCATTTTCATTTTGTCTATACCATATTTATATACTCTTTGTACTGTTTCAATTTTCATTACTTTTATTTTTATAAATGTTTCTTGATGTGAGCAATAATGTGTTTTATTTTCACATTAACAGACAGTTTAATTTTTAATAATACATCATATAGTCATTATTTTGTTGTGTGTAGGAAGGCAGTGTAGCACATTGTTTAAAAAATTTAAAAGCTAAAAAAAATTTATATATTTGATCTTGCACAAAAATGGTGGGAATTATTTACTAATTGTTAAACTCCCATTTATGTTATCAAGCTTTGTTAATAAGGGTCTATAAGTACAGTTTGGTAACAAATTCGTATGAACAATTTTCAATGAAATGGTGTATTAAGTAATGAAATAAAATTTTTATTTTGAAACCATAATAAAGAATGGTTTGTGTTATCTAGCCCAAACTAATTTAACGCAAGTTTTTGTTTTGTCATTTTACTAACATAATTTTTATTAAATGTAGCTTCTGTGATTATTTGTACTCGAATTCAATTTGTCAGAAAACAATATGTTTTTCCAAGTATTTGTTAAATTACCAAATATTAAGAATAAATATATAAATAGGTATTGATAACTTCCTGAATTAAAGCAGTCACTGGCTTATATCATCTAGTACAAACTAATTGAATGCTCATTTTATCATTCTGGCTGTAGGTAAAGTGAAGCATCCAGTGCTCACGAATTTTAATGCACATTTTAATATTCTAGCTATAAGAAAAGGGACTCATGTCGCTAGTCAGATTGAATTTCAATAATAGAATTTTTGAATTGTAATCATTAAATGTCTGGTTAAATATCTGGTTAATGTATGAATATTTGGTGTCTTCTATCCTAAATTAAAAAGTCAATTTTAATTTTAAATTCTTAGTCTTACTAAATGTTTTTAATTTAATTGTATAAATCTGATCTTGTTCGTTTGTATTTTACTTGAACATAATTCTATTGTCAGCCTTTTTCTTATTAAATAAATTTCCATTTCCATTTAATAATATTGATATTTATATTTATGTAAAGTGTTACCTATTTTATACCTTCCAAGCGTACGTAAGGAATAAACTCCAGTCGCGCGTCGAAGCAGACACGCACAATTTTTTCTGTTTCAAAATGTTTACGCAATTTCCAAAAACAAATAACTTACCCTTATTTTTCCCTAATGATAACCTCTTTATATTAAGAGATTTGTCTTTTTTCTGATTATAACAAATGAAACAAAATGTTTGATAAATTGGTTCAAGAAATTGGTAGTAATATAAAAAAAACGGTGATTCATATGGATTCATATGGAATTCATATGAATTCATCATTAATTTCCGACTTTCAAAATATATAATTTTAAAATACTTTTGAACAGAGACAATAAATGATTTGTTTCGTGAACAGTTAAGTAATACAACTTTAAATTCATTAAGAGACTAAAAGAAAATTTAGAGAATCCATGCATTTGTTAGTATTATTTCTACATGAAAAGTAACAATCAATACAAGCACTATAAATCAATACATATTGCAAAAGAAATTTTCCCGATTGCAAGAAAATATCGCCGCCTTCGTCTATACACACAATTTTACATATAGACGCAATTTTCTCAGTAACTACTGAACGGAATTTGTTCCCGTTTCCATTAGAGGATAAATTGATTCGCAAGAAAAGGTTGAAGGCACAATTTGTGAATATTGTGAAAATTGTCCGAGATGTATCGTCGAAATCAGAAAAAGCATGCGTCCTAATGATTTCTATGGTCCTAATAGTCCTAATGGCACCATGGGGTATGCGCTGTATTACATACATGGAAAAAATGTATGGCAACAAAATTCTTTTTAAAAAGTTCTAGCATAAATTCTGTGATCACATATATATATATATATATATATATATATATATATATATATATATGTGTGTGTGTGTGTGTGTGTGTGTGTGTGTGTGTGTGTATATATATATATATATATATATTTATGCATTTTAGAAAATAATATTTGTTCAACACAATTTTCCAGAACTTATTGTATCAAACTGTCTTAATCCTTATGAAATCCAATTTTATGTTTACCTTCCTCAAATTGCACATATGAAATTTTCCCTTTTTACGCCAGTTTCTAATGAAAATTTGAAGTTATGACGGTATTTTCACGTAAACAAAATTGTACGCGCTTGCTTTCACACATTGACACGGTGCGCCTCAATGCTGAAGAATATTTGCTTAACCGTGCGAAACCTGGAACGGGTCGCTAGTTTATTATAATTTATTAACTGTCTGGAACTATCACGTAACAAGATGTTTCTTACTCGTAAAGTAATGGCTGAGGAGTTTTCTACCTGACTAGTATGTTTGCATTTAGTATACCCAAGGGTATGAATAGTAGGAAAAGCTTGAGTCAAATTTTGATCTTTCTCCAGCAAATCTCAATATTATTTTCCTTCTATGTACCAGCTGCGGGTCCACTTAAAAATGGGAGATTTCCTTTTATTATTGAGTTATTGAAAAATTTTGAGACTTCTTGTTATTTTCATGTTATATAACTTCCAGAGCCGATATAGAATTCGAAAAAATAACAATAGTTCAGGCATCAGGTAATATTACAAAAAAAACACGTAAGTAGTGCGCATTTTTTGGATTTTACCTTGGAAATACCAATACAACATTTTCGGGAAATAGAGGAAGGTATAGAGAATATTATGAAAAACCAATTGTGTTATATCTTACAAATAGGGAAATTTACAATAAAAAATATAATTTTTTTTAAAGAGAATTAAGTTCTTTGCAACTTTGATTTAAACCATTTTTCGTATTAGTTCATTAAACATAAAGCGATTGAAAGTTTACAAAAATAGTTTTCGCAATATTACTCATGAACCAAAATTATCGAAACCCAAAATAGTTGTTAATGAATACTTGTTACCGCAATTGAATGATTTTCTTTAACTCTTTTAATAATTATCCACCACCATCATTAATTAATAATTATCGGAATATTTATAATGGGCTGATTATACGTGGATGACATCTAAAAGGTTGACTGAATAAGTAAACTGAAAGTGCAGCTTACTTATTGTTAATTCACTTAAATCTTGTGTTCTGTCTTAATTCCATTTAGCTAAATGAAAATTATACCTATACAGTCTTGGTTGAAGTGTTTGTCAGAAGATCCATAAGTGCCATTCTCCTTATTCCCAAGATTTTCCCGAAATTTTATTTCCATTATAAATTTTATTTTATTTCCATTTTATTTTATTTCCGCAATATAATTTCCATTATAGTAGATGCAACCGATCCTGAGAACACAGAAAAGATAAATTAAAATAAAATGATAACAAGATACTTTAACATAAGGGCGAACCAATAAAATCAATAGAATAAGTGAGGAATCAATAAAATAGATATGATTGAAAACAAAAGAAAAAATACGAAACGCAATAGTGGAACGTTTTTCGATTATACATGTTTTTAATGTGTAAGCAAAAAATATTTGATGTTATACATATTTTTAATCAACGTTTTGGAAAACGTTCAATTTCTTCCACATTTTAACAAAATGCAAAGTAAGAGTTAATATCCTTTCAAATAAATACCACAAATTGTTCATATAAAAAGCCTGCGTAAATTTCATAATAAAATATTTTGCTCTAAGTTGATACCACTGTGCCTAATCGTCAGGCGGAGTTTTGGCGTCTTCCGTCAAGTAATTTGTTTAGCGCCTTCGCTTAACTTATTTAACGTCTATTGTGCTCCGTACTTTTTAATAAATTGAATATCTACATATTTTTATGTTTATATAATATTATATTTATATAATTATAATTATATATTTCAAATTATATTAATTTTTGTTGCCAAGGAAATTTATTTTGTAGAATTACTGAAAACATTCAAAAATACCTACAACGAATTAATAGTATAGCTTATATTTTAAGAATAATATGGAAAAAATCTCATCATGTGTAACGAAGTAAATTTTTCCAAAATTAAATATAGGTCCCATTTATGATTTTTGAGAATCATTTCAAATAAATAACTGATCTCCAATATTTTTTTCCATTTTTCAACCATGGACTTTAAAAATGGGGAAAAATTCCAGATACTATCTTACATTATTACTTGTTATTTTCTCCAGTCTTTGATTAGAATTTTCGTTTGAAATTATTTGGATTAACTTCTGTCATCGATTTCTAGAGATGCAGACGACTACTAATTCTACTTTATTGGTGTTTCCATGCGCCCAATGCATGTCAATTTTCTCAACAATAACTTTTCAATACATTCCAGGATACATAATTAAATCTTTTTATAAAGCGTCTGCAACGAAAGGCGTTCAGAATACCGACTTCTTTTACGAGTTCGTAGCATCGTTTACTTAGAATGCAACGAATACCACCTCAATAAAATATTTATCTCAAATTATTTTTAATGAAAAGTGAAATAAGCAAAACTAAAGTTTTTCTATTATATATATATATATATATATATATATGTATGTATGTATATATATATATATATATATATATATATATACATATAAGTATTTCTATTATAATTAAGCCAGATAACTAAACAACGAATTAACATCATGATATAAAATTTGTTCGAAAACTTATCGCAGAAAGTGCTGACAAAACATGGCAGTGCGTCAGCGTACAATTATGTGATCCAATTGTTCGAACCGAGATATGAGTGTGGGACGCCCCTCTTAGCCGTCGGATGTGTGTACGTACCTTCTATCCTAATATATGTCGTGAGGTCGACACGGGATGCGGTTTATTTTGATAACTTATTGCTCATGGCCTCGCATGATATAAAAATTACAAAGAAAATATCTTTTTTATTTATTTTTTAGAAAGTATACTTAAATATTGAATATATTTTACGTTAATTTTGTAGAAATTCATTTTCAATTAATTTTTATTCACAACTAAATGAAACTAAGTGATTTAGTATTACCTCTACTTTATATAAATTGCCCACCTTAAGATGTTAACGTAACGTAACGAAATCTAGGGCGTGGTTAAGAATTTAAATATATTGTTTCATTTAGTTGTTAATAAAAATTAAGTATACTTAATTTAGACTAATTTAAGACTACCAAGGCCAAATTCCAACCAAAGAAAGAGAACTAAAAACATTAAAATCTTTAGCTTACCCAGAAGGTACGCCATGTTTAGTAACGTACCTTTATTATCTCACAATTTTTTATTTTATGAACATGGGGTAGTCATGAAACGTAAAACAAAGTTATTAATATCGGAAAAGAATTAGGTACTCAAGGAACCTGACTGAAGTGGTTTGGATATGACGTCAATTTTTTAATCTCCCGAGAAATCATTATTTTTGGCATTCAGTGCACTTTTCTGCCGAATACTTTTCTGCGGATACTTAGCATTTGTTTGTTAATTTATATGAAAAGATATCACCCTCATAATTCAATGCGATTTATTTAATAGATAAAAAACAAGCAATGTCAAAAATGTAATAATGTTGAAAGTTATCTGTCCGAGTTATTTTAACGAAAGTATTTGATTGGTAACAATTATATAAGTAACAAGATAAAAAAATTATATCGATAATTTAATTGTTTTCTTAAAAAAGTTATCGAAAAAAATGATTTTATACCTGCCCCGACATATCAAAAAATTTTAAATATAATGTTTAAAACTGGTACTTACTATCTGATGATCAGATTAGAAAGTGTATAAAAAATTGATTACTAAGTCGTTACTATGGTCTTTGTGATATCGGTACACTTTGTTACGACACTCTGTGTTTAGACATAAAGCGTACCTGGACATACAGTGTATCTGGACATAAAGTGTACTGTAACTGGCTAAGGTCGTAACGTGAGTACAAGATTTACTTGATTATACAATTTTTGTGCGACGCTATTTTATGGTAATTTCGTATTATTTATAAATAAATTAAAATGGTAAGTTCGTAATATTCATAAATTACAAATTATTACGACTGAATATAACCTTAATATTTGTTGCGTAGTTAAATATAGGATATTTGCAATATTTATTATATATTATAGGTTCCTAGATCATCGAGGTAAACGGGGTCACGGTTACAACACGGGATTAAAACCACTATAATAATCTCACACATTATATTTTTTAATGAAAATGTATATTTATATAATTGTAGTTTGCTCAAGTAGCTCTTTCCTATGATACACGCCTAGCTAGACAACAATCTGCGCATTCCTTTTTTAGCACACGAGGACTTCCTACGAACAATTTTACGACTACGAACAATTTTAATTCTTCGTAATATTAAATATGATTTTGTTCTTTAAGGTTGAATAATTACATAATTTGCACAAGGACAGTAATCACCAAGAGTATCACTTGTTTCTTTTATAAGTTAGGAACTTTGGACACACACACACACCCACACACACACACACACATACACACACATATATATATATATATATATATATATATATATATGTATATATATTCTATCTCCTCTCCTTTTCTCAGTATTTATTGATGATACTTTTAAGAATATTTGTAGCAATTGTCATCTCTATGCTACTAATGACCTACAATTATATACGCATTCGGGCCTCCGTCCTTTATCAAAAACCATCGACAATCTTAATGGACGTCTCGCTTCAATCTGTCAGTGGGCTCATGAAAAGGGTCTTTTGGTTAACCCAAGCAAGTTTCAAGCTATCATCGTTGGTAATCAAAGACTGATTTCTAAAGTAAATCTACCTAGTTTACCGAAATTAGTGCTAAATAGTACAATAATATATAATATTAATAATATTAATTGACGTATACGGTCAACTGTTAAAAACCTGGGCATACTGATCGATCTTAATCTTCGTTGGCACTCTCAAGTAAATGATGTTAGTTGTCGTGTTTTCAACAGGACACACTCTTTGAAACGCTTTCAAAATTTTCTACCGCCTAAAAACAAAAAAACTTTGTCAAACACTCCTATTATCGCTAATCAATTATGGTGATGTGCGCTATCCTAATCTTGATAAAGAATATTTTTACAAGGTGGAAAGTTTTGAAAATTTATGCATCCGGTAAATTTTCGGCTTCAGAAAATATAATCGTATTTCTGAATACAGGTCAATTCTCATAAGGCTGAAAATCCATGATCGATGCCAACTTCACATACTTGCTCTTCTTTTTAAATATTAAATTAAAAAATTTATCTGATCACAGCCTTGGGCTACGATCTGAAAGTTCACTCACCCTACTTAATCCTAAACATACATCTCCCTCTTACAAAAAATCTTTCACTGTTCAAGCAGCAAAAATTTGGAATCACCCGGACCTTGACACCAGGAAAATCACATCGTTAAATATTTTCAAAAATCGAGTGAAAAAGTTCTACCTCTCCCTTTGTGCCCCCATCTCCTCATCCCGAATCTTGTCTCCCTCCCCATCCTGAATCTTTGTCTCCCCATCCCGAACCGTGTTAATAGTTTGTGTTACTAATACTTTTGTATTTTTTGTTTTTTTTTCTCTGCCTCTAATGTAATATAAATAATTTTTATTGTAAAATCTCTTACAGTCTACCAACTAAATTTCAATAGCAATGTTATGCTTGATAAAAAGATATTGCTCATGTAGCAATAAGTCCGGCACATGAATTATACACAATAAAAATGATAAATGAATGAATAAATAAATAAATGCATAGTAAGCGCCAGTGCCTCTGCTCCTACTAACATATAGTGTAGTAACACGTGGAATAATTTAAATATTCCATAGTTATATTATTTATTGTCTGACGTCTGGATTTTCTTGTACAGACATTATCGATATCTGTACTGCCACTAAACATTACGCAGACTGGGCAGATGGGCGCTTTTTGTGATTCCAAACAATAACTTCGAAGCGAGATGTTGGGCGATTAGCCAGTCTTGTATAAAAATATTTGACCTAGCTACATATTCACGTCGAGTCCTACAGAAATAGGCAGGTAGCAAGAACAATATCGATATCGATAAATATAGCCGAAGTAATCATGGCACACTCAGTAAATGTTCTTCAATGTAAAAAGCCATAACGGATCAGATAACCACCATCACCATATATATATATATATATATATATATATATATATATATATATATATATATATATATATATATATATAATTCTACAGTCTATATGTTTTGGTCAATCCATGTTTATATTTCTTTCTTTCGTTTATTTTAATTATGCCTTCTATTAACTAATAATTAGTTATTCTTATGGAATATATTAAAACGAAACAAAAGATTACTTGGTTCATTAAATATAATCTTTATAACTTATAAATAAATATCAAATATAAATCGAATATTTATCCAGCTTTATAACCAGCAGTTAAACGGACAAATCTCATCAAGCAGACAATCACATCGGTTCTTCGTAGATGGCTAATGTTATCATAATCGCTATATAGTAAATTTTATATATGCACAATATGAGAGTACTTACATTTTTTGCTACTGCTTCAATCCTTACACTTTTCTATCCCTCGGACCTTTTGAGATAAGAGATTTTCTCTCGTTTAGGTTTGCTTCCATCGCCCTTTGGTTCCCAGCCGAAAAACGAATATCGCATAAAAACAAAATCTCGAAGCGCACTCGTAATATTCGGAGATAAATTTTATATAGATTAATAATTTTACTTCGTAGGTGTGTACATTTGTTTGATAGAATAAATCAGCACATTTTCACTGTGAAGGATGACGCGAGTTCCAATGTGTGGTCATTTTTTTCTGGCAATACGTGTCACTGATCTTTAAAAAAAAGTACCATGAATAACATGACGTAATCTCTCAAAGAAAGATCTTTGAGAGATTACGTCCATCTCTTTTCAAAGACTTTAAGTGTTATTACCTTTTGCAAAGTTCAGAAGGACTATTCCAAGGAAATAGCAAATACACCATTTTTTTGCCCTCAATAGCCTTTGATTTCAGGTAAATATTTAAAGAATTTGATTTCCAAGAAGCAGTTAATCGTCAAGGCATAATTTAATCACCCTTGATTGCAGGCAGAGGTACTTGTAGTACTTTTTGTATTTCACTTTTTTGTTGTTTTTTTATCTAGTTTTAACATGAGCCGCATACGATTAATTTTATTTGGGTACCTGTAGTTGCAGGATATCCTGCTCAAATATCGTCATTATGATGATTAGCACTGTACACATATTACAGCAGATGTAAACAGTGACACGGAAACACGTCTCATTAGCTAAAATTATTCAAGTTTGTCTAACTTTATTGCTGACTAAAATTACAATAAAAATCATAAAAAACAATTTCATGAAAATTATTCATTTTCATGACAATTTCATTTGCTACGAATGCATAATTTTCAAATTTCCCTTAATACTACTTTTAAATAAAATTACAGGCAAATATTACCTTCAAAATCTCAAAGAATGTAACAACATAATAATTTCGTTTAATAATAGTCTCAACAAAACGATATGACCAAGTAAGTTATACTTCAACATTTTGTATCGACGCGTTAATACTTCACTGATTAAACTTATTAATACGTTTTGTCGCCCTACTTAAACATGATGCGGCGTAAATAGTACTTTCTAGAAGAAAACGCCATATCAACATTACAACAAACAATTTACTGTATTTTCATTTCGTTTCACAGTGAAAATCGGAGTAACGCGATACAAATTACAGCAAATTTCTGTTCTTATTTCTAGTTCAATACTGAGAAAGCTGCAATTTATGATTTGGACAGCAATGAAACTGGCCTATTCTCAAGAATTATATGAAATTCTCATGTTAAATTCTGTGATTTTTCTTCTGACCCATCAAGTGGAAAATATTTTCTCTTGTCGACGTAAGTAACAGTGGTGTGCATATTCACTCATATTAAAATGGAAATTATCCAGGATACAAAACCTCGCACAGATAAAATCTTTCATATGCCTCTAGTCTAAATATAGTATAATCAATTCTAAAACAAAATTTTAGAAGCCTCAAAAATAAGTTTTGAAAGCTTTTGCGCCCAATAAAATATTACATTACAGGTGGTGCATAGTAGTCAGGCTTCGACTATGGAAAAAACAATTTTTTCGTGAAAAATATTTCCTATTTAATTATTTGTAATTTGTCTTACTAATAGATACCTACATAATTTATTCTATGCAAAAGCTCTTAAAGCTTATTTCGTACTTTTTCGTACTCGGATTGTAGCTTTTAAACTTTAATTTTTTTCAGTCTTTTTATTGAGGTTTTAATTAGGTAAGTAAATAAGTTTGTGAAAAAGTCATGTGTCATGTTAAGATGTTTAGATTTACGTACCTCACATTTACTCCGCGAAAGGAAGAGTCTCATTATCGGGTGCCATATCAAATTTACATTTGTTTGTTTTGCAGCATATTACATTCTCACAGTCAAGACGAACCCAACGATACTCCTTTCTTAAAAATCTACCAGCTAAGTTAAGAGCTAGAGGATACATCCACATACACATATATAAATAAATAAATACATACAAACACACCCAGCGTATTAAAATAATTACCCTTGCTTTTCAAAACCGCTAAGAGGCTGGTATATTTAAATGTATCTTTTGAAATCTACAAATTTAATAGAAGTTACGGTTAGTAGTCTTGGGTACTCGTGGACAAAGCGTTTTGACCACGACTCTTAAATTCACGTTAACCGCCTTCAAAAACTCGCAGCTCACTTTGATCGGCAAGATGGCCGATTATCTTCTCTAAAATAATAATAGTCTCTTTACCTCATTTTACTCCAGATTTGCGGGCGAATATTTTCATAAATAATTACATCATTACATGTATACTCGTTTACAGTCTATGCTACTAAATTGTGAAATGCTAAACGTAACGTTTCTCTGTCTACCTGTTTGCTTATAACTAGAGTTCTACTAGATATATATATATATGTGTATATATATATATATATATATATATATATATGTATATGTATATATATATATATATATATATATATATACATATACATATATATATACATATATATATATACATACATATATATATATATATATATATATACATACATATATACAGTATTACATATACCGGTCCCGGAATTGTTGAAAACTTTATTAACACGTTATACTAAGGTATATATATAGTCTATATGTAGTAGAGTGTACGGTATGGCGACATGTCGCCGTGCGCAACCGACTACGCGATCCCCTCCTCACTCAGTTCGACGCTGTTATTTACTGCGGTACACATAACCTGTGCTTTATTATTTTTGTATTAATTGTAAATAAATGTTTATTAAATAAAGTCACCATTTTCTGTAAGAAATTCGTAATACTTTATTTTTTCATTATACTATATTGATGTGAAACATCTATAGGCGCAGGTATAAACCGGATCGTTGGCGTGGCGACGCTTGCCATGGTGACGGGTCGCCACGCTATATTAAGGTATATATATAGTCTATATGTAGTAGAGTGTACGGTATGGCGACATGTCGCCATGCGCAACCGACTACGCGACCCCTCCTCACTCAGTTCGACGCTGTTGTTTACTACGGTACACATAACCTGTGCTTTATTATTTTTGTATTAATTGTAAATAAATGTTTATTAAATAAAGTCACCATTTTCTGTAAGAAATTCGTAATACTTTATTTTTTCATTATACTATATTGATGTGAAACATCTATAGGCGCAGGTATAAACCGGATCGTTGGCGTGGCGACGCTTGCCATGGTGACGGGTCGCCACGCTATATTAAGGTATATATATAGTCTATATGTAGTAGAGTGTACGGTATGGCGACATGTCGCCATGCGCAACCGACTACGCGACCCCTCCTCACTCAGTTCGACGCTGTTGTTTACTACGGTACACATAACCTGTGCTTTATTATTTTTGTATTAATTGTAAATAAATGTTTATTAAATAAAGTCACTATTTTTTGTAAGAAATTCGTAATACTTTATTTTTCATTATGCTATATTTATTTCCTGTAATAATCTTGTCTTTTATGCATATTACTTGTACGAACACGATATTTCACATCTGCCAGGCATCCCGTGACGGCTCATTTCTTTTTTTTATTATCTACTTTATTTCTGTAAAGTAATTAATTCCTAACAATTATACAAAAATTACTGAATGGATCCGAATAATGCATTAGACGGGATGATGCCGAAATTCAGAATAAAACCTAAGTCACTTTTTATCCATCAAATATCACCAAAGGGACTTCAAATTCTTATGGGAGAAAGTTATAATTACTCGCACAGTAAGAACCAAAAGCGCATATAATTAATAATTAATCGAATAGAATAATAATTAATCGAATAGAAGCTATGAAAACCATCTTGTCGATCGGTTTAGAGTTCAATAAAATTTATAAATTGTTATATATTTTTATTATCAGACATTCTTATACACTGAATAACACTAACTCACAAAAAGGACACCTAGGTAAAAAAAGCTATTTTGATTACCAACTGTGCTGATACATAAATAATAAAACTAAACTATATTTATCACATTTGTCCTTTCTATATTCTGAAGAGAAGAATATACGACAGTACAAACATTCGACCCTACATTCTTTCATTGACCTTCCACTCCCGATCCTGAAACTTAAACAAAGCTGAATCAAAGTAACTCGTTCGTTCGCCACAGAATTTTAAAATAAAATGTTATTCCCAGTAAACATTTTACTGCCAACAAAGGTTACGTCTGCGCTAATACATTACCCATGAGACGTGTGATGATAACCTCTCGGCTTCAACAAATTGACCGGGTACCAATCATCCTAGATTGATTGTTGGGTGCAAATTACGAAGCACGAAGACTCGATGGAGAGAGAAGCTGGCGATGTATAATCATGGGTTAACGACGGCACGTTTCAACACGTCGCACAACGCCCTTTTGCTGGATCCAATCGGACTTAAGTCTCTATACAAATTAAAATTACAAGTTATTTGGAACCAGAAATACGTTTAGTATATTTAGATATATTTCTTAGGGTGCCTTTAAATGTCCCATTCTCACCTCATCGATTAAGTTTTACAATTTATCACACTTTGCTAGACTATTGTAACTTAATCGGTGATGATGTGACGTTCAACTTGGCGTACTATTATAAACTAAATTATAAAGTACATAGATTAATATCTATACATTCATTTAATACTGATCACTAATAAACAATATCAAATTTAATAAAAAGTTGTTCATAATCCGAATGTGACTATTTCTAGGCTAGCTGCTGGTGAAATATCACATGTTTGTAATTTTCAAAAAACAATACATGAATTTGAACTTAAATAATACATGAATTTGAATAAATAACTAAATTATAGTGCAAAAATCATAAACCCAGTAAAATCTCCCTTAAAAAAATTCCAATTGCTCTGTGACATCTAAAGGTAATCGTAATATATTGCAATAGAATTCTGTTTTGACACTAGAGGAAAACTAAAAATTAACAACCGATTCAGTCAAATGTTACAGCTTGTGGAATAATTTTGTTCTTATGGAGATAAGGCGAACAAAAAACAACAGGTCGAAGAAAAATTTGAGCATCCTTTTTAAATTGCTATATTTGTAATGTATTAATTGCCGTCAATATGAATATAGCCATACACATTTTACAGACCAGGTCTTCTGAGTACCCTGCGACTTCATTTCTCACCAAATAAAGTGATTCTGGCTTCATAAAAAAATAAAACCTTCCTCTACTCCACTTTGGTTAGGACCCACAGCCGGTCTTCAGCTGTGGATTCTGACTTCTGGAAGTTTCCGCATGAGAGTCCGTATTCTAACACTTATATCTCTAACTACTTTGAGATTATTTTTAATATTTGTGCAGATAGACTTACAATTTCATAAAGCTTGACTTACAATACATTGGTCGTCACTTACAATACATTGGTCGTGCTTAGTGCACCGTTATCTTCCCGATCTTGGTCTTCTTGCGAATAAACCACTTCCCTGAAATATTTTTCAGGTCCTCGGAATAACATAATGATTTTACCAAACCGTTGCGAAATATAACATTCAGTAGAGCCTTCTTCAAGAACATTCACTCTATTACCAGCGATTACTGTTATGTTTACTATAGTAAGTTTTAAATTTATCACAAAAAATAAACGTAAACAATTTAATAGGAATATAAATAATTAAAATAACTTAAACATTTATTTGTAAATAAGTAACAAAACATCTAACTACATAACACTAATAAACATTTTATTTCCAATCGACCATTTTTAAAATATATGCGAAATTTTCAAACTTAAGACATTTTATCTCACCTGCCAGTTATTTTATCTCATCTTCCCTAAGAAAGATGGACTGTTTGCTAAAATTTGCTATCTATTTCAAAAACCTGCTAAAGTTGAACTGGAATTACTTATTTGACAATACTATTGACTATATTTTTGTACATTAATCGTAACTGTTGTATGCTTAGAGCAATTTCAATGGAGTAGAGACAGTATGTAATTTCGCAGCTTAAGTTCAAAAATTTGAGACCAATCGGGTTAAAATTTAAAAAAAGATTAAGAAATTTTCCTACAATAATTAAAAAAAAATTTGGAAATGTCGAACAATCACGCAATACATAAAATTGAAGATACAGTACTTTTGGACATTTTGTTTTCAATTTAATTTAATTCTTTTGTACTGACAGGATCCACGTTATATGCAACCTGAATACTTTCACCTAAACTTGTTATATACGTTTGTAGAATACATTACAATCATGTTTCAAGAACTTCATATCATCTTGAATAAATCTAAAATAAATTTACCTCCATCAATTTGTAATTTTTAAAAATTAAATGTAGGTAAGTTTTTGAAATCGTTAATGGACCCCTCTTTGACTTTAAATTTTGTCTTATGTTAAATCTACATTAATTATATCTAACGCTTTCATAAGTATATAAATACAATTATCACAATAGTTTACATTTTTTCTAACACGATATATTCATAAATATACTGAAAATAAACTCAATTTATTTGCAATTAGTGTCATAACAAATTTAATAATCGTACTGCTTTTCTATCCAGTAATATAATTATACAATTATTGTTTAACATTTCTCACTTTTCATAATTTTATTGTTCACTGACATGATTTAATATTGTCTGTATAGGCAGCAAATATGCACCACTGTATTATATAACTTGGTAGAAGGTCGGTCGCAACGAGATGAACTCGAACTCTGTTCATCGTTGACTGTCGGATTTGCCTCCATAGATGTTGATACGGACTACAAGGAATAATTGGTAATTAAAGTGAGTATTTTACTCTAGCTTTATCCAAGAACAGGTAGAAATTATTTATCACTTTATTATGATTCGACGGAAATCGGTTTCCTATAAAATTATTTTTAACTATGAAACTATAGCTTCATAATTTTATTGAAATATTCATAAATTGTTGATATTGGTTCTTAAAGAAACATTAAATTTTTTATTTCATATTTTAGACAGGTTACGAAATTGACCAATATTTATTTTGGTATTAAATCCGTAATATTAACTATTCTATATTGGAGCATCCTTGCATTCCTGAAAAAATCAAATAGAATTTTCTTTTTTTCTCTTTGTCGGAGAAAACAAGCAAATTCTATTCCGCTATTACAAATCTTGAAAAAAAATGACGCATGTAACTATATAAATCTTGAAACAAGTGACATATATAGTAACATCATATTTTTTGACAAAAATTGACATGCGGAGTAACCCTATACTTCTTGACAAAACTAACATATGCAGCACCTCCATACTCTTTAAGAAACCTAACGTGTGGGATAGCTTTATACTTCTTGCCAAAACTGACATTTGGAGGAGCTCCGTACTTGTTGACAAAACTGACTTATATGATAACTCCATATTGCTGACAAGGTTAACGCATGGAGTCGCTCTATACTTTTTACAAAACTGACGTGGGGAAAGCTCCAGACTTCTGACAAAACTGATATAAGGAGTAGCTTTATACTTCTTGGCAAATCGAACCTATGGAGCATCTTCAACTTTTAACAAAACTGATCCATGGAGCAGTTCTATACTTCTTGTGAAAACTGACCCATGGCGCAATTTAATATTGATAGTTTTGTCATTTTTTGACAAAACCATCATGTATACATCTTTATAAGCGTTATACATCTTTTTAAATTTACCTATAGAGTAGCTCTATATGTCTTTGATAAAACTAACTTATATACGGAAAAGCTCTATACTTCTGGCAAAACTGATATATGAAGCAATTCCATAATTCTGATAAAAGAGACATATGGAGTAACTCTATACTTTTTGACAAAACTGGCATATGGAATAACACTATACTTCTGATAAAACTGACATGTGTAGTAGTTCTATACTTCTGACAAAACTTGCATATGGAATAACTCCATACTTCTGACAAAACTGACATGGAGTAGCTCTATACTTGTGACAAAACTGGCATATGGAGTAACGACACACTCCTAGCAAAACTGACATATGAAATAAACTTCTCCCCAACCCATAGATTTGTTGTGCATGCTCTTATAATCTTCATTAATTTCGTTTGCATCCTTTTTGAAGACTATTAAACTTATCCACATTTAAATAAAGATCCTCGTTCACTCATAATATGACTCATATTACGGGAAATTCGGGAAATTTTATAACCGAGTAATGTAAAAAATTATGTCTTATTAAATGCTTATAAAAGAATAAGAAAAAGAATAAAATTTAAAAAATTAAAATTATCATCAACTTAATTCGAATGCAACTAACTTTAACATAATATATGCGTTTAAGGGTCTTCTAAAATATCATTATCTTTAAGAACAACTCGTATTTGTTTAATTTGTTTCATCCAAGTTCGCGCAGACACCAACCGCGTAGAGCGTGTATTTAAAGAAATCATTTCAATTTATGCTTTCCATACACATAACTTTTTTCCGTGGAACGAGAGATACAAATTTAACCAGTTTCCTAATGTTTCAACCAAATTTTCACACTTTTAGCATTGGCCTTTAAAGCGTGTGACTTCCGAAAATATCTCATTTTGAAGACACACTGACAGAAAAACCTGTCTATTAGTGCTAATCGCTAAATTATGGCCTTACAATTTGACACACTTGTGGGTCTTGTTTTTCAAATAAAGGAAAAACGGCCATCAGAGATTTCCAACTTGGCTTAACCATCTCGCAAAACACGCCTTTTTTAAAAGGTCCTAACAAAGTAATAGTGTAAAATATTTGAAATGGGGTAACTAAGCATTAAATACCATAGCTTCTGCATATTAATTAATTATTAAAAATTCTTATAAAAAAGTCGATACATTATACAAAATGACGGATTAATCGGCGGAAGTTGTATTTACGTCACCATTAGAGATAACTTAGAAAAAACTATGCATCGTTTTGATCATATATCAACGCGCTCGTGACATCGCTTCATGCGATGGCGCTATCGTTTGGGTTCCGACGGCTACTGAATACACTGATGTATAGTCCGAACGTTGCTTGTCTTGACTGCACTGGCGTATAATAAATTCAGTTCATATACGTTATAAATGGTTACTACCATGGTGGAACCGACATTGATATCACACAGGTCACTAACAGCAATTTAACATTTGCTTCCTCTAACCTGAAGAGATCAATAGGATCGATGGCTTAACCAATTATATTATTATATTCAAAGCTTGCACTGATATTTTCATTAAACATTTAAAACATGGGTTTAGTACTGCTATTATCAACTGGTATCTATCCCTCACTCTTACTTTTCTTCTCTTCAAATTGTGCACAGAGCAAACAATACGTCTGAGTCTTATTTCACGCTACCAGGACTAGACAAGGGGTTTCACAATTCCCTATCCCGGTAACACAATATCGGTAATGCGATTAAAACTGCATATTGCCTGCCATATGCAGATATTGTTTTTTTCAATTACTAGAGGTATAACAAATTTCAACGACGTGCGATTTTCAGGCTGTATATATAGCTCATATAATGCCAATCTTCAGTTATGCGTTGCTAGCAGTTTGCACCTCAACTCAAGTAATTGTTCTATAATGAACTACGATCGGGCGTGCGCTTCTCTCTGATATGAATATAGCATATGATGATCCGGTGTATTGCGGTAATCAATCTGGAAGATAAGTTCGCTTCGCATCTACCTTTTCGTGTTCATTTAGGGCATATGGCGAAAAACTCATTCAGGAGCTTGGGTTTTGTTGCTTAATACCAAAGAGAGCTCCAATTTCTTTCTTGAATTAATTTATTGTCTAACGTACGTTATAATAAAACTATTTATTTTTAGTGCGAATTAAATTAGAAGCGAGTTCAATTATTTATAACCCTCTTGAAACTAAATATAGCCAGAAGATGAAAGTTCCAAAAGTACGTTCCTTCTGCATTTGTACATGTAATGGAATGGTACTTCAATTTTATATTTCCACTAAATTATTTACAATAAATTAGATTAGTTTCAGCACAGTAAAGAAGTTCCGTTGATATTTAACGGAAAAATAACAATTGTTAACGGAAAAATACTATTCCCTACTTTACTGAAAAAACTATCGCTCTTCGTTAAGGCGCTCGCGTAGTCATAATGTTTTTTACAATGCTCCCATTCAACCAAATTTGATCAAAATTAACCACTTTCTCGTGGTAAGCAATTGCTCAACCGCCTGATCGCGGTTGCATCAACATATAATTTATTTGCGATGAAAGAGGACAAACTTCTTAAATTTATCGTTCTAAAACGTAGGTAATGAAATAAAGTGTGCCCGGGAAGAAAACCATTCAACTTAGAAAACAAGTCTATAATGTGAATTGTCGTATTTCATTCACGAATACTTTCCTTATAAAGCCAAGTATATCTCTTAGTTAAATTAGGGTATAAGCGAAGAATAGTAGCTAGTGAATAGAACGTGTATCATCGGTACTGCATTTCATACACGTTGAAAAATTAAACACCCAGGTAGTTATTTCAGTAACCAAATTATTATTAAACTCTCTCATTCAATTCTGTCACTAACTATGGGTGAAGTAGTTGGCACAGGATGCCTTGTACGCTTCGATGGAGTAAGCTGGACATATTCGTACAAATGGTAACATATTCGTACAACCCCATAATATACAAACTTATAATATACTAACTTAGAATAATGTACAAACTTATAATAATGGAAGCGCTTGACAGTTGATACGAGGCACCATTAGAAGGCTTTCGTAGGTTCTCTTGTTGAATTGGGCTATTACGGAGGGCTCTGAGAGGACTCAAGTAGCGGCTTGGGAATTGTTTTGTAGAGCAAAGCTTAGCAGTGAAGCAAAACAAACGGCAATCACATTCATAAATCACGAGTACCGCGGTGCTGTGCGTTTATGTCGAATTGTAATAAAACCGTTTGAATAATATATTATTACAGAAATAATTTACTATTATTTACTACTAAATTCATTGTTTTTGTGATGTACTTGTGAATATTTATCAACATCCTTGTAAATGTTGCAAGTCCATGCTTTCATGACACCAAGTATCTTGACTTATCATGACACCAAGTATTTTGACAATAGATAAAAAATATGTCAAATAAATAAAAGGTTAAAATGGGCACCAATCATTCAGATATTCACGAAATTCAAAAAATAACTCAACACTAAATTTAGGATAAAGAAGGAAGCGTATTACTAAAAAAAAAAAACCAGGCATCAAGGGTGCCCAGGGCATTACGAATTCTAATGAATTTATTATCAAATTATAAATATTACCCATAACTGTTTATGGTGACTGAAAGTTTCTGTCACACCTGCTTATCCGCTTATAATGTTAAAATATAAGTTGTCGATGGGCGTCGCGTCCACTGTCATCGCAATATTGTATTAGGAAGTAACCTTTTATAACGTATATGAACTGAGTTTCATACCACATTTAATTTTTGTACTTAATACGTAGTTTTTTAAAATTTGGTGCATTTCAATCCCGAAAATACTAACGCAATGTGCTCACTATGAGGAACTTGTAGCGGATGAACGTCACAATGATTCGATAACTAAATAATTAATTTTATATAGACTTCAGAAATTATTATTTTATCCTTACTCTATCAACATATACAAACATACATGATTATGGTCTTGAATTGAAAAAATAAGAGATGGAAAAACAATTAACAGTTCAATTATTTTTTACTAAATAACTGCAAGATATCTAAATATCAGATTGAATTATTTCAGATTTGCCGACTTGAATTCTTCAGAGATAAGGGAGAAATGGTTTTTTTTCGGACATTCCCGGGTATAAGTTGAAAACTATGCCGCTTAATAATTTGGATATGTAAGTAAAAACCTTTCATTTTTATCCCACTTGATCTTGTTACCTTAATTTTAAATTGAATCCCCTTATTTTCGACCCCATATTGAATGGAAATAAAAATATTAAATAAAAATGTATTTATCTGCGTTTATTCTTCACTAAGAATAGATGCAGATAAATACGAAACTTATACCAAATGTCAAGTCACAATTAATTACAGTTGTTAAGAAAAACAGCCATAACACAAAGCAAACCTACAAAAGGAAAACTTAAGATTAAAAATTGGATAAAAAGTAATGAAGTCTAATTAAAAATGGTATGTTAAAAATAAATCAGTTGCTGCACTATATTAATTTGCTTCGCCGAAACGAAGCCTACCAAATATTATTTGATGTTAATTAAAATTCTAGTTACAGAGCAGCTTTTAATTTTTTTAATCTAAACCAAATTTGCTTAGACAAATGGTTCGAATATACTTTATGCACAAATGCATGACTTCAAGTATTTTTAATTAAAAAATAACATTTACTATCCAATATTTAAATTAACGTTAAAATAGACATATTTATTAAATATGAGCTCATTCGTAAAAACCAAATGTTGAGATTTATTTTGATTTCGATATTTGTTTTCGATTGTGCAATTTTAAAGAATACACAACGCTGTAAAAAAACAAAATGCAAAAAAACTTTAATCAAGTATGTCTTGTGAGAAACCAAATTCAGAAGTATAAAGAGTTGATATGAAAATAGTAGATTTGAAAATATATGTTATTTAAATACTTGCTGCAATAATGTTAATTTTGCAGAAGAAAACAAAAAATGATATTGGAATGTCGTTAGTTTTTTCTTAACTTTACAATGCCACTGACCAGATGACATCACTTGAAATCTAATATGGTAGACACCACAAGCCTTAATATTTATGTCTGGATCGTCATAACAAACAAAACGGTTTGACGGATTAGCCTTTTTGATGTGTGATCGAACGAAGTTTTTCCCTTTATACTATTTATTAAAAGTTATTCTATAAAAAAGTAATACTTTGTTCATTTTAACAATTCGTGCAACTATGAAAATATTTAAGAAAGAGGTAATTCTGTATATAAGTTATATGACGGTCACCGTTTTGTGTATAATTAAAAATTTCAGTTTTTGACGACAGATTCATAGTTAGTAACTTCATAAGCTATATAAAAAACTGAAATTACACTTCAAACTTAATTTTCTAACAATTTCTATTTTTTAAAAAGATTTATGGATATTTTAGACAACGATAATTTTGATAAAACCTTTTGTAAATAAAATGAAACGGCTTCAAAAAACCACCGAAAAAGAAGCGCACTGAAATACATAAAAAAATATGAAAATACGTATATTTAGTTGAAAACTTCGTGGTATAATGTCGTTTCCGAACATTTTATAAATAAATATACAATACATTAATATTGCTGGAAATTTTTGGAATCGGTGCCGAGTGGATGCTTCTCTTTTTTTCTGGTGTACACGCAGACCAACATAAACAGATGAATGCTACATTTTGTCTCCAAATAAAAAATATTCATCTGAATTGATTTATAAATGCCGGAAATATGAAGTAATAAATACAAAAAATGCAGCGGATTTAAGAACAAACCCTTTTTTGAAATCGATTAAAAAAGAAATTTTTAATATGTGATCCTAAGTACCAAAAATTATTAAAATTCATTCAAAAACACAAAATAAGCCCGAAAAAATATTAATAGGATTATTGAAAAACGTATGGATATAATGATACTTACGGGAAAAAGTGGAAAGCTTTATGTTACCATTTCAATTTGAAGATTGTCTCCTATTTTTTTGCAAATTCATAAGTTACTTTACTTTAGTATTTATGAATGTCAATACATACAAACATTCTACCTTCTACATTTAAATAACCATGAAAAGCTAATCGCACTCTACCACTTTGGAACTTTATTCTATCGTTTAATATTTAAGAAAAATGTTAAACTAAATGTATGAGAAAGCCAAGACACCATATACTTCTTGATTTAAACAGAATCATAGCGATATAGTTTGAACTTACAGGCTTTGGTAATAAATATACTTATAAAATCATTAAGAATTTTTTGCAATTTCAAAGTTAATATTTTATGGAAAGCAATAAACAGAGGAACGATAATGTGAATAGAATAAGTTTTTCTTTTTGTTAACTTAAGAAACTAAACACGGTGAAATGGAACAAACTGACATGAAGGAGTGGAACGAATAACACTTTCCAAAAATGATTAATGATGAGAATATTAAAAAGAAAGGAAAATGCAGTCACTTATTTATTGAAATATTTTACAACTATAATTATTGTAAATAAACCATTAAAATATATATTTAAAGAATACTTCAAGGCCCTGGGCATCCGTACATTTTAATCCTCATATGTTCCTAAACTCCGCAGCCAGACAAGTCTGGAAGGTTAGATTGGCACTTATTCTTCCAGCCGTACCAAGCATTGAACTTGTGACGCTTGTAGATGAGCTTGGCGCAGCGGGATGCAGTGGTGATATCGTCCTGGAGCAGATCTGAAACGAAAAAGGTTAAACGATTAATAAAACAATATAATTCAATTCATAATAATTTATTCCTCATCACACGGTTGAATTGGGCGTTAATCTCTAAAGCAGTTAATGAAACAAAAGAAACTCAAGACAAGTTGCTACTTGCAAAACTAAATCAACAAACGTAAAAAACGTTATATAGAATGTTATTTATGTAAGCTTTCGATAAATAAAACACCCGCATCAGAATGGTAATACGCTATGGACCCTATGGTCAACAACGGGTTTTTAATTGAATTATTTGTTACTTTGACAAACATTTTAAGATGAAAATGCAACAGCTATTCTATTATAAAAAAATCTAACAATAAAGGCCAATAGCAATGATGGATTTCGTAATATAAAAAAGTAATTAAACTACTTGAAATTGATTTCAACCCTCGTGAGGTATGGATTTAAATTGTAACCCTGAACCAGAGCGAATACGAGTATTTAATAACGTAAGTATTTTAATGAATCTAAATACTTGTATTGATAAGGGCAAATAAATAAAAATCATATGCATATGTAAAGGGCGGTAAATTAAACTCTAATTCTGTTGCAAACTGAAGCACTCAAAGCTTAGTTTTAGTTTAATTTTGACTTCAAGATTTTTTTCATTGTACATTCATCTGACGGTTTCTATAATCAATTACTCACCGGAACACTTGACGTTGCAATCTTTGCCTGCACTTCCATGTTTGCACCAGTAGCCATCGTTAATCTGGAATAAACCGTAATCCGTGGAGCCGTTTTTATTCCTGTTGGTCGCCTTCGTATTGCGAGAACTCTCCGCTTCGACCAGACATACCCCTAGAATAAATAACAACGTCACGACGCAGTTGACAAGACGGGTAATTGTTTGAGAGACGTTTAATTAAAGAAGTAATAAATAAAAACAAATTTAAACTACTTTTACACTACAAATTACTGTTACTTGCCTAGATATGTCAAGAATTTTCAATTAATAACGAAAGTAGATTTTTAGCTAGTATTTCTTATGTTTCCTAATAACAAATACAATTTTCAAACAATAAAATTTATTATATATTAAATTGAATATAATGCATTCGATATCCTTGAAATTTGTTTCAACCTTGTGAATGTATACTTTTTTCAAACTTGTGAAGGGAAAAACTATTCATAACTTTTCATCAGATAAATATCCTACGTCTCAGTTTCACAATTTAATTTCATGTTCAAGAGTATTGCCGAAGAGTTATTAAAATGATTTGACAATAATACGAATATCACTAAGTACCTTACCAGTGTTAAAAGTGGCAATACGATGATATAATAAAAGCTATAATACAAGTGTAACAAGTGTGTAGAGGCATAGCTTCTAAGAATTAAATGTAAGACAAGTTTTGGTTTTTTTATGAATAAAAAAAGAAGGCCAAGATCAAAATGTTTACAATATATAATACACAATAGCTGCTACAGAACGCAATAATTTTCCTAAAATTTTGCACAATGGTCAATTTTCATTCAATATTATAAGTTTTTCACTACAAAGGTTTAAAATAATCGTTTTTTTATATTTTTATGCAGACAAGTTAGACCTATCTATGTTCGCCTAAGACACATTTACAGACTATGTCAAATCATTCAAAAGTTGTGAATCTGTAACAGGGTGACAGACGAGCGGAGAGATAATAAGTAATTTCACAAAGGTTTCGTTTGTGTCCGCAATGGTGGCGCATTTTATATAATAAAATTATTAAAATGTTTGCCTTCACTTTTTTCAACGGTGAAAATTGTTTCTTTCTCAGTATGACAGAAGACAATGAGAAACAAAAGAGGCGTTTATTGAATCGAATAAGTCAATCGAATTTTAACCAAACATCGTTAATTATGTCCCATTCACTTTTATGACCAAAGGTAAAATTTACGACCAAATTTCTATTAACTAAAACAAAATACAAAATAAAACCAAATTTCATATCAAATAATTTTAAGTTCAATTTTAAACTGTCTGTAGCTAGGCAAAAATTCCATTGAATTCGTCACATACAAACGATCAATATTTTAGGAGGAGAAACTGAATTTAACTCATGCTTTTGTAGTTTACCTTTTTGTATCAATACAAGAACTAAAACTAAAATCATCTTCACACTACGAGAAAAGTTAGTTTATTAATTGTATAGAAATATAAACAAGTAATATTTCTTAACCAAATAAATTAATAATTAATAATTTTTTTAATAGTTTCGTTAGTTTTTTTGTATAATCGCTTTCATTTTTTTTCTTCAAATCGCATAAAATTAATATCTTTCTTTTACTAAGAACACGGTGAAACTCGAATTTGAGTACCACCACGCCCTTGGCTGTTTTCGTGTAATATTACATTGGCGATAATGTAAATTAGGAACATCTAGGATCATTTCCAGTATTCGTCTGAATTGAGTTTAATTGCGGTATTGTTATTTTCATCACTTGATAATAATAAACTTTTATGTGATTGTCACTAGATTTGTTTGTATATATATAAAAGAAAACTTACAATCCCTTAATTGATTTTTTGGAAAACCTTGCTTCTTCAGCTCCTGTGCTAATCCGCACCTCGTGAATGTCTTACCCTCAACTGCGACTGCGGCCAGCAGGACACCGACAACCACGAGGGTTTTGAGTGTGAGCACCATTTTCAAATAAATCTGAAAATATATATGTTTAAGCACCCAACTGAATATTACTTAAATTAATTATTAAACTAAGTGAAATATATTACGCAATGACATTTTTTAATAAATCGTTACAGCAGCGCGAAAAATGACAAACCAAAATTTACTTTAGAATTGTCAATTAATTCTTTTTTGGGTCTTACAACAATTTCTTGAATCCGTGTGAAAATTCATTTTTTCTCTTAATAATAAAATCTATTCTCTCAAACTCGAAAAATCAATACAAATACAATAATGCACAGATATAATAAACAATATATGTTTACGCATACTAAAAAAAATTATGCGTGTCAGCTCCGATGCGCAACAAAAAATGCTGGCAAAATAATTATGTTCAAGTAAAAAACAAAGGAATAAGATCAGATTTATGCAACAAAATAAAAAACATTTAGTAACGTCAGAGCAAGAAGTTAAAATTAAAAGAAACTTTTTTTAATTTTGTAGGATAGAAGACACCAAATATTCACATATAATGACATTTAATGATTACATCTTCAAAAAAACTAACAATAGTAAATTCTGTGTCACATTCCGTCATTGCGATTACTCCATAAGAAAATGCCAATATGTGTGCCACACTCCATCATTACGATTAGGCCAAGTTATAATTTTATTGAATCACATCACGTATAATAATTTAAAATCGAGCAATTAGTAAATAAACTAAAGCTAAATAAAATAATTTTAAATTACTTTTGACTTTAATTATTTTAATATTTTTCTTTAGGTGTTCGTATTTCATCCGCTTTAATCAACTATAAAGATTATACGATATATAAAAGAAGTGCCGAAGTGTCGATTATTAAAAAGGAGATAAATCAAAGTATAATAAATATATTAATGAGAATCTGATTATATAACTACTGTGAAAAGAATATATCAGAATACAAACTATACATGTAAACAATAGTTACGATATTTGCGAAATAACCAAATTTGTATATTTATTCGATAATTGAACACCAAACCATTTTACTGATGAATCAGATACAACCTTAGGTGAAATAATGTTTTAATATTACAAATATATTGTACAAAAATAAAAAGTCATTTTATATTATTTAGAAAACTAACATAGTTAAACATTATGACATCTAGCGTGGTTTCTCAACAACATAACCAGCTTACCGCAGCAACAACACAGTTATATATTCAATATCATATTTGCGCGCTAGATGTCGCTTGCTTGTTGAATTTGGTATTTATTTTATAATTTTCATTTAACCTCTTTTTTATTA
Organism: Druceiella hillmani; assembly: GCA_039881145.1. Taxonomy (NCBI): domain Eukaryota; kingdom Metazoa; phylum Arthropoda; class Insecta; order Lepidoptera; family Hepialidae; genus Druceiella; species Druceiella hillmani. Next base: position 8,279,489 of record JAYKKI010000061.1, read on the forward strand.
AACTTTTTTTGTATTTGTTGAAGTTTAATAACTATTCAAAAAACATAATTTTTAAAAATTTCAGGAAATTAATTTTGAAATCATTTAACGGAAAATTTACATCAAAACTGAAAAGGGTCTGAACTTCGTGCGATCAGAACCTAACACTTACACTTTTTTTAACGCTCTGAACTTCTGATTTTACTCCCCATAAAACTTCATACTGCGCGCTATTTATGAAAATCGATTCTTAAGAAATAAATTCCATAAATTAAATTTTATGTACAATTAGTATTTTGTTATTTCAATAACCTCTGTAGTATTCGCCACAAATCAGATTAAACAAGTGTCGCGGCTGACAATAAAAAATATATCGGAATATTATAGTTACGACATTCCATTTCAAAGTTTTAATTTTGTAACTAATTTTACGATGACTTTTTAATCACAAATCGATCTTGAACTATGTTCTGAACCAACTTCCTTACTTTATATTTCCAAATATGACACGGAGGTTTGTAAATAGCCTTTCATTGCACATGTTGCTCCACTGTTCACAAAATTTAATATCTGGTGACTTAAAAGTAATTTCAAACATTTCTTTTTACCCTTATTTCTTCCAAACATCTCTGTATTAATAAACGGAATGACGACTTCGTTAATGAATTAGTCGAAGACAAAAAAATTCCAGCAGTACTTTTTTTAAATACGCATGTTATATCAGATAAAAAATACAAAAAAAGACTGAAAAACATTGTAATATAATTCCTGAAGAACATTTTTATAATCAAGACACTTAATGGTAAGATGAAGTCGATATTAGCCACTTACCGATAAATAAATATACGTGCATACTTATGTTCACGTTCTTATCTTAATAAGGTGTTTTTTTTTAATTACTAAAAAACATTTATTCGATATGCATCTAAAATTATGAGACTTGGCTAAACGCAACCGTGTACTACACAGAACAAATTATTTGTTTTTGAATTTCTTTATCTTCTTAAAAGAAAAACTTTAACGACCAACAAATGTTTCAACAAACAAAACGACATATAAAATAAATAATACGCAATGACATTTGAAATAACTCACCAGTTAATATTTCAGTGCGGTGTAAACTTTCAGCGACGGTCAGTGAACTGTGTCGGCTGAACTCAGCGGAGCATCTTATATAGTCGCACCTTAGCTACCTGGCTTGAGGAAAACGGAAACGGGGAATTTCTGATAAAACAGTTGGCTCATATGCCATAGTGATATGTAAGATCAAAAAACCTTAATCGTTATCGGGAACATACAAACGATATGATGATATTTTGAAACTACACAGTATAATTATTTCAACAAGCAGAACAAATGAAGTTTAGCGCTAATGAAAATTGTGTCGTTTATCGATTATTAAATTAAATAATCTACATTAATAAAAAAGACCCACTCGCCGTTATTTCAGTATAAAAAAAGTATTCAAAAATATCCACTGATTTCCGGCACGCAAGAATTATTTCTAAGATGACATTTTGATTAAAAACTTCAAACTCGTTTTTCAGCAAAAAGGTTTTATATTTTCTCTACAGAAAAATTTTAAATTAAATTAGTGTAAATGACCTTATTTTAAGACAATTCGTAAACGTGTCTATCAACGGTAAATTTCGTATATTTGTGTCAAGTTACATTTACATTACTCAGCATCAAGATAACTAAACAATATTCAGTGGTGTGATATGAACACACTCCGCACATTCCCATTATAATATTTTGTTAATATTCCTTTACAAAATCTAAAGACCTAACATTTATTATAAAACGCATATAAAGTTAAATTTCTTCAACTTGTAATCTCGCCTAACTTAAATTTACTTATTTATTAAATTTAATATAAGAAACAAAATCACATTTCTCACAATACACTCAGTTGATTATAGCGTAGTTTAACATTCGAATAGCACAATAAAGGCAGAAATTAGGTAGAATTAGATTTTAAGAATGTGATATTTTACGCAAAGGATTTTAATTTATTCCAAAAAGGCAAATGAAATATGTATAGAAAGTTATCATATAATTTATATAGAAATATCGGAAGAACACTTCGAAATAGCATATAAAAATAAAGAATTTTAAATTTTAAATGAGTATTAAGTGCATGCATAAAAATAATTAGTAGTAGAAATTAAGTAAGTCCCGACAACGAAAAAACTATATAAACACTAATTATTTTTAATTATAATTTCGCCATCAGTAACTTTAGCAAACTACTTAGAATTACATGTCAATTTACAAATTCAATATAGGTGCAAAAATCTATCTTATGTTTTTTTTAATACGAGATAATAAAAATGTCTATAGACACATAATATCTCACTGCATATGTTCCCATTTACGTCGGGGTTAAAAATTGAGCCATACCCTATATATCCATTATATATGTATATGTATATATATATATATATATATATATATATATATATATATATATATACATAAATATATATATATGTAAACGAAGTGAGTGACACTTCATTCAGCATGCAGTTTGCATATGAGCTGTGCTAGCTGTCACTTGGACATGTCGCCACGCCACGATAGAAAAATAGGTTATGTTCTTAGAAACGATCAATGAATTATAATATGATATAGTATAATATTTTAATACTTAATTGATACGAACTAGTGAAGCAATAGCTTTAAATGTTGTTTCTCTTTTCAGGTGAGTTTGTGATTAATTAACGTTATCAATTGTTTTGTAAAAGTGTAAACATTTGTTTATGTAATAAATCTCTTTTCAGAGCAACTCAATGCTATAGTTTTACTGTTCACCATATTATCCAAGGATAAGAATTAGAAACACATTATAAAACAACATTTCTACAGCTAATTCCCAAGAGTAATGGACAAATTACAGTTCGAATTCGTAGTCAAGGCCAGTGAAGATGTGAAGCCAAATATTATTTGTATAACAACAATTACCGATTTAGACGGCAATACCTTTGTGTTCCCGGATAAATTACAACCTGTAAAACTACACGATGCAATAATAAAAACACAAATCTTTCAAAAAATCAAAGCTACTTTACAAAAACGGCATGACAAGCGACAGGTATGGATATCCATGAGCTCAGAAACAAAGGCGGTTTATTGTGGTGAAGATGGAAATAAACAGTTCATGGGATACCTTTTAGAGGAAAAAGAAACACCGAAAACTTCTACAGCAGGAATCTCTGAAGAATATCTAATAAAAATCATGGAAAGCTTCGCTGAAATGAAGAATGAATCATCAAAACCTTTTAATGTGGGAAAAATGGCAGAAAAATTTGTTATACAAAAATTTAGTAGTAAAATTACCAATCTGTCCCAGTGGATGACAATCTTTGAAGCGGAATGTACTGGAAACTACTAGAAAATAATTTAATCGAGGAATCATATAGCCCTTTTGCGGCTCCGGTAATACTAGCATTTAAAAAAGGAGAAGGAAGAAGATCAAGGCTTTGCATAGATTTTCGAGAATTGAATAAGATTGTAGTTCCCCAATCGCAACCGTTTCCTCTAATCGAGGATTTAATGATAAAAACGAGGAAATGTAAATTTTTTTCAACACTTGATGTGAACTCGGCGTTTTGGTCCATACCTCTTAAGATTGAAGATAGAAAAAAAACTGCATTTGTTACCCAGAATGCACACTATCAGTGGACATGTTTACCTTTTGGCTTAAAAACTTCGCCCGCCATTTTTCAGAGAATCCTGAGTAGTATTATAAGAAAGCATAAATTGTCAGATTTTACTATTAATTACATAGATGATATTTTAGTATTTTCAGAAACGTTTGAGAAACATGTAGAACATTTATGCTTCTTATTGGAAGCAATCTTAAAAGAAGGGTTTAAATTAAAATTCACGAAATGTAACTTTGCACAGGACTCGGTAAAATATCTAGGGCATATAATAAAAAACAACACGGTAACTCCGCTAAAGGATAATTTAATTGCCATAAAAGAATTTCCGATTCCAAAAACACAAAAAAACGTTCGTCAATTTTTGGGAAAAATAAATTTCTATGGAAAATATGTACCAAATATGTCAATAACGCTGGATTCATTACATCATTTATTAAGAAAAGGAGAAAAATTTGTCTGGTCCGATAAATGTCAAGAATCATTTGATACTATAAATAAACTACTTTGCACAAAACCAATCCTAGCAATATTTGATACAGACTTACCAATCAATATTTATACAGATGCTAGCATACAAGGCATAGCTGCAATCTTAAAACAAATTCAACCCAATGGTGATGAAAAACCTTGCGCATATTTTTCCAAAAAATTAAACAATTCCCAAAAACAGAGAAAAGCTATATATCTTGAGTGTCTGGCTATAAAAGAGGCGGTTAAATGCTGGCAACATTGGCTTATAGGAAAAACATTCACGGTTTTTTCAGATCACAAACCCTTAGAAAAAATGAATATAAAAGCCAGAACGGATGAAGAACTGGGAGATCTTACGTTTTATTTGTCGCAATTCAATTTTAAAATAATATATTCTCCGGGAAAATATAATATAGAGGCAGATACCTTAAGCAGAAACCCAGTGTTAGAACCAGATGAAAATGAAGAAAGTAGTTTAAAAGTAGTTAATTTTATCAAAATAGAAGATATACAACAAGACCAAAATAACAACGAAGATATAAAAGGGAATATAAATAAACTTATTTATAAAAATAATATATATTATAAAAAGATTGGAAAACATGAAAAGATTATACTAACTGAAGACTTTAGTAAACATATTACAAAACAAGTTCATCACTACTATTGCCACATAGGAAAACAACAAGTAGAAAAAAAAATAAAACCCTTTTATCAAGCTAAACTTTTGTTAGACAACATAAAAAAAATATGCGAAAACTGTGACGTTTGTATAAAAAATAAATCAAGAGGAGCATACAAGTTTGGACTAATGTCTCACTTAGGACCAGCCACACATCCGTTCGAAATAGTGTCTATAGATAACATAGGTGGATTTCGTGGTGCACGTTCAACAAAAACGAATTTACATCTTCTAGTAGATCACTTCACTCGTTACGCCTACATTTTGACATCCAAAACTCAGAATGCAAACGACTTTATAAAACTAGTCCAAAGAGCAACACAAGATTATAAAATAGACTTGATTCTGTCAGACCAATATCCGGGTATAAATTCAAAAGAATTTAAGTATTTTTTAGAAAAGGAAGGTATACCTATAGTGTTCACTGCAGTAAATGCACCATTTTCTAATGGATTGAACGAAAGATTAAACCAAACATTTGTTAATAAAATTCGTTGTAAAATTAATGAAAAAAGAGATAAGATCGCTTGGACTACCATTGCTCACGAATGCACAAACAAATATAACGAAACCGAACATAATGTGACAGGGTTCTCCCCAAAATATTTACTGCAGGGAAAAAGTGTGGACATTCTACCAAACGAACTGAAACAAAATAAATTACAGAATCAACATTTAATACGAGACCGGAAGATTGCCTTAGAAAATAGTATAAAATCACATAATTATAATAAAAAAAGATTTGATAAAAACAGAAAAAATTATGAATTTGAAGTAGGAGATTTAGTATATGTTGAAAACGGAAATCGGTTAAACCGAAAAAAAATAGATGAATTAAAAATTGGTCCATATCAAATTATAGAGAAAATATCTAATTCAATTTACAAAGTAAACACGGGACACAAAAAGGTACAGTCAAACCTTTTCCACATAACAAAACTCGTTCCAGTGGTAGTAATACGTTAAAATTTTGATAATTACCTATGGAGGGGGGGGGGATGTAAACGAAGTGAGTGACACTTCATTCAGCATGAAGTTTGCATATGAGCTGTGCTAGCTGTCACTTGGACATGTCGCCACGCCACGATAGAAAAATAGGTTATGTTCTTAGAAACGATCAATGAATTATAATATGATATAGTATAATATTTTAATACTTAATTAATACGAACTAGTGAAGCAATAGCTTTAAATGTTGTTTCTCTTTTCAGGTGAGTTTGTGATTAATTAACGTTATAAATTGTTTTGTAAAAGTGTAAACATTTGTTTATGTAATAAATCTCTTTTCATAGCAACTCAATGCTATAGTTTTACTGTTCACCATATTATCCAAGGATAAGAATTAGAAACACATTATATATATATATATATATATATATATATATATATATATATATATATATATATATAAATATATATATATATATATATAAATATATATATATATATATATATATATAATGAGGCATAAAATTCTTTCAGAATCACTGAAAATGAGTTGTGATAAACCTAGCACAGATGATGATTCTTCTCCAACTGCCAAAAATAATCAAAACAAGTAATAATTTTAATATGGAAACCATTGAAATACACGACAATGAGCAAACTTAGGGTATTTCAATAATGTTCGCCTAGATCGGCAGGCCAGGGGTGGCGGTCGTCAAACGTGAAACCGTATCCGATCCTAACAAAATTCGTTACGATTCATCTTTCGTCTCCCTGCAGCAGCGTATACGGTGAAAGGTTATTCCCAAAATCAGGTCTCGTGTACTGAGAGAAGCCTAACTATTTACTGCCAACAAACGTTAAAAAACTTGTTTCCAATTACTATAATTTACCATTAATTAATTTTAAGCATTAAATTTGAAATTTTTGTAAAACATATTAAATAAAAATAATAAAAATAAATACATTAATAAAAATTAATAAAAATAAATACATTTTCTAATTTAAAGACCATTGTCAGTTTTCGACCGGATGCTAGTTAGTATTCGGCCGCATACTGGATACTAATAACAATGGCTGGATAGGTCGCATACCAGACAGTAACCGGATTTCCCTTATATCTCTTATAATAATTCATTCTGTGTGATGGTGAAACTCTTCAAAAGTTCAAAGAAATGTAGGAATTCCTTACACCATGCACATCGTGTGATGGCGTGACCTTTGGAACAACGAGAATTATACGTGAAATTTTAATGAATGAAAGCAAAATTATATACTTTATTTTAAAACTGTTTACATCTACAATCAATCTCTCATATCTCGCCTTAGTAAATAAATATCAATACTGAAGTAACTTAATTATATCATTTCGTACACGTAAAAAAACGTAATTAAGCAAAAACACAAGGCAGGAAAATTTTCTCACAATTTTTTTCTGTTTGGCGACACCATTTGCTCAACGAGTTTCCATTGCCTGAGTTTCCTTAAGTATCGTAAATAATGCAACGTTTTTATCAGATGTGATGTGGAAAGCTTGTAAATATTTTCTGTTTTGTAACGTTTTCTAGATACAATATTTTCGATGTCGCAATGATCTGACGAAGAGTGCTCAAATAAAACATTTCAAGTTCCCACGTTACTCATTCGTTACACAGTTATTTTATTAATTTTCAAGACGTGGATGCCGTTGTATAAAAAATCACAATAAAAGCAACCGAATTTTGTATTTTTAAAAAAATATTATATTTTACATACTTTAATTATCATCTTGGGCAAAAAAAATTATGTGAAAATGTACTTTTGTTCGTAATCTTCTTTTATATGTTTTAAGTAACTGATAAATTTGTCACCATTCTAAAAATCAGATTTAAAAAAACTATTTGTCTCTGAAATCTGTCTTTTTTATGACTAGCAAATCGTAAGTAAACTAGAATAAATAAATAGCCGAATGATCAGGACTTAATTTTGTTCAGAGCGATTTTTGGAAAGAAAATTCTCAGTTTTTAATTCGTTGGTTCAGCGTCATAATTTCTTAAAAAATTATAGCTTTTGCAACATGAAAAATACATTGTGAAAAAACAAAATATATTGCGCGTATGAATCATGGATTAAAGAAAGGTAAGTTATTAATGTCATTAAGTATTACTTTTTTATAGGCATTGCTAACTATTGACAGTCATATTTTTTCGATACTTACTATTTGGATAATTTTATGGATGTAACAAAATAACAACAGACAGCTGTTTTCTGTTTTTCATTTAACTTAAGCTATTAAACTGGCCGTAATGAAAGCTATGATGATTCATAGCCCACCATCCAAAGTAAATTATTACATTAAAGAATAAAGGGGGTTTCGGTTATATCGCAGTATAGCTTACCAAATTATTTTATTAAACTGCGCAAAATAGACTTTCTGTTGTTTGTGATATGTAATTAAATGATATATTTGTAAAACGTAATTACATTAATTTCAAATTGTAGAAATTTATTTGTGACTCAAATTTTCATTCAGTCAAAATCAACAATTCAGGTTCGTTCATCACATTCTCTGTCTCTTATTACAGCATTGATTTTTCAACGCGAAGACAAAAATCGAATGGGAGGCGGCTTCCTTTTGGGAGGGGTTGTCCATAAATCATTTAACTTTTTTTTCAGGTTTTTTCACCTAACCCCTTCCTTATAACACCATGTAGACATTCAGCTTGACCTGATCTGAGTTATTACAAGTACATAATAATTCCTTCTTCAACAATACGATCAGACTGTACCCTACTTACACCCCTTTTAACAATTTTTGCTGGATAAAGGTTTTTTGTAGGCGTCAATGCTCTTCTTGAATTTCATTTGCCACAATATACGCACGATTTATATTAAATAAGAGCTTGAATATTTGGCGATAGTAGTTAAAATGAAAACGATTCACATGAAAACGGTACACTTGAATGAAATTTTCTGGAGAAGAAAAGGTGGAAACGAAGTTTTATCAGCGGGGTCTTGTAATCCTAAAGAATTAACACAAAATGTAATGACGTAAATGACATATCACACTTCTATTTGGGCTGCAGCATTCATCGACCTAAAATTTCTAGTCAGTTTCAAGAAAATTAACAAATATTTTGTTTTCTAACAATTTATCTATTATAAATAACAACAAAATTAAATGACTTAATCAGTATACTATATTTTTTCAAGAAAGATTTTTTCTTAAAGTCCGATAACAAATATTTTTTTCAAAATAAATAAAAGCATGATGTGCAAAAAGTAAAGACACGATTTCAATTGATACTACAAATAAAAAGAAACTTTTGTGAAATTTAAAGACCAAATATCAATTAAAAGTATTGTAAGTCTAGTATAGTATTCAATGAAAAAATACTGTCCTTCAATGATGATTAACAGACTTCAACACAAAGGAAAAACAACATTAAATAAATAAATATCCATCCATCATATCCATTTCTCATAAAACGGATATGCATTCTGAAATCATTATACTTAATATTTTAAAATCTGACGGTCAATTAGATTTACAGGAAAGTGACGACAGTCGACTCCTACTTAATATTTAAGAGAGAGACATTTTTAAGAGAGTTTCACGCGTGACAGTAATATTTAGCTCAGCCACCACTTTAACGTCACGTAGACATTGGTGTTTACCACTCCCACCTCCCTAAAAGCGTTACGTGGTTTATAATTGAAACTCTAATGATATTGAACCGTTAAATACCATTTCATAACATGTAATCGTACAAATTTGGAAAGGCCGTTAATAAAAATTATTTGTGAAGTTTTAAGTTAACATTTAAAGTTAACGCATATTAATGTTTCATTATGGCTAAGTTTTATCAGGTTTAAAACGCGACAAATTTTAAAAGTAAAATTAATTTTCATGCAAAGTGGCTATAAAGATAAAAAATGCACTTTAAAGGATTAAGTTTACGAGTAAATCATATATTTTTATTGCTTTTAAACTTCTTCGAAAAGATTAGTTACTTTGAAGAGTGCGCGGCATTGCTTTGTTACAATTTCAAGTGTTGTGGAAATAATTGACTGTGTAGATTAAAGATAAACCTGTTGACACTGTTGTGATTAGCGCAAGTGTGTGATTCACTGTGATCGATGTATCACATATTTACTAGTTCAAGTAAACAATATTTTTACCGTGTTTTTTCTTGCATATTCGCTTCTGCCAATGGAATAGTTTATGATGTCTGCCCGGAATATCCCCGAATTTATGCAGTAGTGCTCACCGGATGCTTCGCATATAAATATTAAGTGGTATATTTGAGTAACATGATATTTTGCTTAATTTGTTAAAATACGAATATTTATGACTAAATGTGCTTAGTAGGTCTGGCAATTTTCTTCGTTTCGTTTGAAAAGTGGAAAAGTTTACAACTAATTAGACTCAGATTCTTAAAGTCATAGAGGAGTTAAGAAAACCTGCATAGCGTGCGCGCCTTGTTAAAAGACGCCTTTGTCAGATTGAAGGTCTACAATAACATTTTACTTACAAAACTAAATTCTTCACAAATGACAATTCTCGTTCAAAACCATTTTGATAAGCTTTTCCCAAAAATGTTCATTTTTTAAATTGGTAATTAAAAGAAAATCAGTTTAGTTTATATGTTGCTATCCTTTTACTGTACTTACTTATTTTTGTATTTAGATGTCGGATATAAACACACTCGTGTACATATATATATATATATATATATATATATATATATATATGTGTGTATATATATATACATATATATCATGTAATCATTTATCCATATATTAAACTTCGAATTAAAACTTTGGAACATCAAAAACTCTATCAAAACCAGAACTTATTTCAAGAGACATGAAGTTTTCTACTAATTTTTTTACAATTTGGCTATCCTTCAGAATTATGCCAGACTTAATGATACTTATATCGTGATATTTTTATTAATAGTATCGTGTTTACTGCATCGCACCATTTACCACGAAATATCTTTCAAGTTCAATCACTGGTGAGGAATTCTAAGTAAAAAAAATCAGTATACATTATATTATTGAATGATATTTATTTTAAACTTATAATACATAGATCCAGAGGTGCAACGGGTAGCGCACCTGACTACGGAACACGATATTCTAAGATCCTGGCAGGATCGAATATTTTTGTCGTATTTATATTTTTAGAATGAACTAATCGTCATGTTTTTTTACCTGTTCATCCTGATAGAGAAATTGTAGCCTAGGGTAAAATGAAAAAAGTAAAATCTTTTGTCTGCTATCGCCTTTATGGTATGCCACTTCCAAAAGTAAAAAAGAACATATTATGATGAGACTTTGCAATCTCCCGGTAAGTCCCGGCTTTCTAACTTTGAAGTAGTTAAAATTAATTCTTCATATTTTCTTCAAAAATTTGGCCAATTTGCCTTGCTCAAATAAAAATATAAAAAAAAGAATTTGGTAGTTAGGTCCGGTACGGAGTTCGTCTTCAAGGTCGTAGTCCTCATTCCTGAACTTTCTGAATAAAATCATTGTCGTCGCATAAGACACCGTGGACTCGCCAATCGCATGACATATGTTATTTGTAGCAGTCTTTGTATCGTGACCCAGACGAAATTCATAAGATAATAGAATTCGTATTTGAAATCGATTTAAATCCATTATCTTTTACGTAATTCATTTAAAGCTTCGGCGCTGACTGTTGTTAACTGACTGCACTTTGGCCTATTGGTTATAATACAGTAAAACCTTCTAGAATATTCGAGAATAGTTCTAGGAAAGTCCCAAAGTTTCAGCTAAACACTTACTAGCCAACCTAGCATAATATTTTATAGAAAATAACATCTATTATACAGATAATTCAATATTTGTTTCTTTTTCCAGAGGTTATGTTTCTGATACTGAATAGTTTAATCGTGATTATAATTGCGAACAAATTTAAAATGAGAAATATCCTTTTATTGAAAAATAATTTTTTCTCTATATTTTTGCAATTAATTTAAAATAAAATACCTTTTACACAAATTACAAAACATATGTATGTGCCTTCCAGAAATGTTATGAATTTTACATAAATTAATTATTGGAACAAAAAATTATATTGGAAAACTGTATTTACCGATACTGTATATATAATTCGCCACACCACTTAAATACACAATAATAATAAACTGGAGAGAAACACTACGAGTCTGTAACAAACAACACGTCAAATGACATTATTGAATATATATCATATATAATGCATATGTGTGTATGTATGGCACATCTCGCTTAGCTGAGCATCTGACGTTGCGGTTCTTGTAGGATCTTCCATGCTCCCACCAGTATCTGCCGTTGTTCTGGAAAAAAGCCGTAGTCGGTGGAACCATTCATATTTGCAGCCCTTGCGCGGACTCTCTACTTCTACCAAACATGCCCCAGAACATATTATATTGTTGGTAAAGGTTAAGTAGATAAAACCTGACATTAACGATTTTTATCTAACACCTGTGATAAAAGCTCTCTGCTTTCATCAGGTAAATCTTAAAACAATTATACCCCGATCCCTTCATTATCGACTTTTCCTAAATCAGCTGAAGAAATTGGAGCAAATTTATAATCATTAAGAATTTATAATCATTAAGAAATTAGAGCAAATTTATATTCCTACTATCAATAATATAATTCCTACTATCAAAATATAATTCAAGTTAGTTATTTTGTAAATTTTCCCAAATCCTTACGATAGCACGCCTAAAATCCAGTAGCATACCTAAAACAGCGAGACTCTTAATTAAAGATTCTTCATTCCTGTTTAAGGATATAATTTGGTATCAAGAAGCGGTTTGTCCACGGAGCTACGAATCCCTCCCCGCTCTAGTGGAAAAATAAAAGCGACTTTCATGACGGGCAATAAAAGTGACATTCCTCTATACGAAATCAAACAATCCGAAATTCTTATAATTCTTGCGTCATTTCTCTCTTATTCAGGAATATATAAATAGAAAGACTGCGAGTGACATAGATGATCTTTTCCGCTCCAGGCTAAGTTCACCTCCTCTGTAAGCTGCTGTCATGGTACCCTTATAAATTATTATCTATATAGACTCCAGTAAGCCCGCCATGCGTGAGCAAGTCTGTCATATATCTATGAGTTTGTCAAAAGTGTATGCCTCAATGATAACAATTAAACCTAACGTTACCTGCAATTAAAAAATACAAAAAGAAACAAGAGTAACGGCTGGAGTCCCGTAAATAGTCTAGATTATACTCAACAGAGCTATAAAATAAAACCACATTTATTTTGAAATAATTATGGTGGATATTTAATAAGTTTATTAATTTTCAGTAAAAATGAGACATTTCATTCATTATGATCATTATGTATACTTAATTTATTGAAAATAAGGTACAAATGTATTATCTAATTACTTGTGTAATTTATTATCAGTCAACTATAATGAATATTACAAAATAAAAAAACTGCAATTTAATAATATTCTAAATCTAATAATCTCCATACAAGCATACTGTCTATTGCGGGTTATTTTCACTGACATCATTATTCTTTACTATTTCCATTTGCTTCGCAATAGAATAGGGCACTAAAACGAGTTAATTATCAGAACGAGTTAATAATTCTGATAATTAAAGGTATATTAACATATTAAAAGGCTTTTTCCAAACAGTTCAAGTTTCTACTTCATATCAAATTCAGTAACGAACATGATTTCGTTTTAGAAATTAGGAACAATAAATATTAACTAGCGTGACCTGTGCGAAGTCTTCGCATTATTATTTATTCCATTATGAAGCTCAGATGACAGATCAAACAAATATTTTACTAAAATTGATATATAGAGGCGCAAGTATCAAAAGCATTGAGCTAAAGCGCCACTTTATTTATACGTGAGTGGATTTGAAATTAAACAAAAATTTTACCGACCGTCAATCATATTGACGTTCAGCCGTTAGATTGCAGCATTGCTGTTTTGTGTATATAATTTTAATAATTAATTAATTTGCAAAAACAATAGCAATAATACATTTTTTAGTTGTGGATGCCGGTAGAGCAAGCAATTATCTATAAAATGATATATAATTTATATGGATTAGTTGTGAGGTTTTTTCTAAAAAGGGAGAGTAACATCTTAAAACCTTAGCGTATTAATATATATGATGATAATTTTAGCAAGAATATTTTAACTGAAACAAGCTAAATTAATATACTAAAACAAATAAACGACAATAAACATTAGTTTACTTTCAGAAAGATAGGTTAAATCATAGACTTATTCGTAGTATATTAAGTCTATGGGTTAAATAAGGGCAAATAAATATTTTCTATAAAATGCAAAGTAACGTTCATTTACTTTCAGGTTCTTTTTAAAATTGGTATGAAATTTTCTTTTTTTAAATTTCCACAATTAATGTTACTATCCTCTCTACTAAGTGATTATTTTCTTAAAATAAAAAAAAACAAATATTATATGACAAAACCGAATATAATTTTTCAATTAACCTCAACTTCAACCTCAATTAAATTTTAATCAATATACGCAATGAACAAACAAAAGTTTCACAGTTTGCCACATTTTTGTATAGATAATGAAGTAAGACGGAATATGTGATTGAGCATCTGTAATTACATTTCATTACTTGCTATGAATTAATTAATTTAATATATTTAATAAAAGGGCATGGAACGATTACAACTTGCCGTTATGTGATTATACAGGGCAAATAAAGAAAAAAATCCGCAATAGATTGGTCCCTAACAATACGTACGGAGATAAATCCTACATTTTCCTTCAGTATTCTTTTAGACGACAGACGACAAAACAGCTATTATTTTTTGTGCTATCTATCACACATCGCTTTTACGTGCCAATAGCGTAGCCTTATTTTGTGAGTACTCCCTTTTTATGGAAGAAACTGTGGAAAATGAGACAGCCGTTCATCCATCTTAGTGACAAACATAACTCACGTTAAAATGTTTAAAAAAATATTCAAAAATGTTTAATTGCCAATTTAAAAAGATATTCCAAAAAATATATGGAAATGCAACATCCACCCAGGTGTTATATTTTCATATATTTTTTGTAATATCTTTTTAAATTGGCAATTAAAAATTGTAAACATTTGTTTTTGTATTCTTCGTAACAAACACTTCCAAATGATATCCCACATCACATATAAAATTTAAAAATACAAGGTTAACTTATCTCCTCTTTAATTCTTGCATAAATAATTAAAAAAAGATAGCAAATACATAAATGTGTGCATTAATAAAATGTATTATTATGCCAAATTTCAAGTTTCTTCGTCACAGTCTCTAACAAAAACTACTGTCAATACGGAAAAACGTAAATAAATTGCCTATCATATATTTAAAAGGCGTAAAAATGTGGTGGAAATTTCAACAATTATTCATCTAGAATTATCGCTATAGTTTTTCTATAACATTTGCATAGGCTTTTAAAACCCATAGATAACCCTTTCGTAATTTTAGGTTGTGTAGTTTCAGAAATAAGGGAGGAAACATATTTTTCCGTACATCTCCGAAGATATAATACCCAAAATTATGAAAAAATATTTTTGAGTACCTTATAACTAGCCCTTTCAAACGATGCCCCACACTAAACACGAAATTAAAAATAAATTCAAGTACTTAATGCGCCCCCTCCAAAATTCCCAACTGAATATTTTTGCCTTTTAGCTACTGAGTTTATGTGTGTTAACACTATTTATTACTGTGCTTAATTTTAAGTTTCTATGTCAAGCGCTTTCTGATAGGCGGACAAGCGGACAAGGAAAAGCGGACGGACGAACCGACACGTGAGTGATCTTATAAGGGTTCGTTTTTCCTTTTGAGGTACGAACTCTAAAAACTGTCAGGAGTGCAATTAAAACTTATGTGAATAGTATTCCTTACCACTACACAGACACATATGGACATCTGTACAAAAGGGATCTCCGTACCGGCTGAGTGTGGTGCATGCATAACTTTTGATTCCGCAGTGTTTCGTGTAAACCATAAATTAAAAAAACAAAAGGAGTGCAATTTTTTATGAATATTAGTATGAAAAATTTATATCAATCTCTATTTTTCCATCATTATTACTTTGGTAATACGACTTGCACGTCACCATAACTTTTACTCAATATGACGTTCACTAATTATTTCCAATCTTTCACAGGTTTTTATGATTGATTATAAGTGAGTTCGTAGCACAAATGTTTTGGGAATTTTGTTAGAAAAGATTACAATTAAATAAATCATATACTGTTTAAATCTTATTTTAGCAAGCTTTCCCCTGATGCTCAATGCCCTTCACGAAGGGACTTGAGGAATTTAGAAAAAAATTCTTTCGTTCCCTCTCTCATTCCTCAAAATTATTCTCCAATCCTTCTATTTCTAGAAATTACACATTTTTCATACCAAATCATCCCCGAAAAAATGCATTTTCTCTAGTTTAGATATGAATATTCAAAATATCCAAATTGGGTGCATCTCGCGACACCGCATTGATCAATGCAAATGGACGAAAACAAATCAGCGCTGCAGAATATCGGTGCGCGCTCTAGCTGGGTGAATTTTAATTAAAGAATGAAGATTAATTAATGAATGATTCGTAAAAGTATGATTAAAAGCAATTCTCACCATAATAAAAAGTAATCACTCGTACAACCAACCATACCAGTTTCAGAATCCGAAGGACCCAAATGAGTACAGTAATATTGCAATTCATTAATTTTTTAATATTAAATTTAACTTTTGTTTCAAAACTGCCGAATGCAATGTTTCACATCTACTACGAATTAAAAAAATAAACAAGCTATAATAAACTCGTTATATATCCAGAGACGTAAATACATTATAATTCATTAGAAATTGATCAGTCAAATATTCTCTTTACAAGAACGCAATTAGGAACTTCAATGTAAATTAGTTTGTGACGGCAGAATGGCGAATAGTTTATGTTCATAAAATGAAAATGTTTATAAAATAAAAAAAACAAAGTGATAAGACAAGTAACTCTAATAATATTCTAAATAAATACTCCATAATTTTTTTAAACCTAAAACAATAACTATCTCTGGAGAACTTCCCAAGATGCGGGTTACTCCATTCATTCATACAAATCGTCCACGTTTTATAGAACGTACGATTAGATAACTCGCCTTTGATTTTCTCGAATTAATACTCATTTCAGTCAACCACACCATCTACATCACGCTGCAGGTACCGACACTGAGCAACGCTCCTATTGACCGATGAAAAACTCTCACCTCTTATCCAATTTAGAAAAAATTCCTAAAAAAAATCCAATCATTTTAATGAGAATCCTTCAAAACTTGCTAAATTATTTCATTTAGCAAAAATCTACACTACATTACATCTACACTACATTGCATTCCAACATTGAAACATCCATTTGAGTTACAGAAATTACATATTTAACGAGCGACACGTATTTTATGTTGGAGGTTCGACGGTTACGATTCAGGTGTCCTCTATCGACTATATTTCCTGTTAATCTAACATCTCAGTTTTCAAGTCTATATTGCGTATTTCGATGACCGGAAAACAATAGATCGCGTCATTAATGATATTCTATTAAGTCACCTTGGTAACGACGGATTCTCTCCTCCACTCTTACGTTTCTTCTCTTCAAATCAGACGGACAGAGAGCAGTATTACTTTCTGTCAAAGTGACAAAATGGATAATTTTGTTTCTGAACTTTCACACGATTACGAATGAGCCAGAATTCTAATCTCGGGTCTTTCACTCTTCGCTATGTTAGTAAATAATACGGTTAATACGGTTAAGGTAGCGCATTGCCTACTCTTCGCGGATGATGCAAAAGTTTTTTTTTAATTATTAGATGTAATTATTTAAAACAGCAAAATTCAAGCAATTTCTCTGTAGTGGAGTATGGTCGGGCGCGCGCTCCTCCCAAGTATGAATACATTACTGACGGGAATGTCTTTAGTGACGTAAGGAGATAATCAATCTTGGAATAAATTCAACACGCACTTAACTTTTTGTTTTAACTTTCCGTCGCGTCCAAAGCCGTCAGCACAATAATTTTAGAAAACAGCACTTGGTAGTGTATATAAAATGTATTGTAAATCTTAAGGCATGTAATATTCATAACTTAATTTTTTGTATTTATTACATAGTTTTTAGATTTTATTGCATCTGAATCCCGGAAATAACAATACACTGTACATTTAACATGACTGATGTGTAGCAAGAGCCCCAATAGTTAATGACTCAATAATTAATTTTATTTTTAAAAAAAAAAATAAATATTTTATAATTACTCTATATATGTATACATATCTATATGATTGTGATTAGAAATAGAGGAGTAGGAGAAATAAAAACAATGAACAGTATTTTTCCCAAAAATTATAAATGTCTAGAACTTAATTTTATTTTCCCTATCATATATTTAAGATATTCAATCGGATTGAATTATTTCAAATTTCTCGACTTACAAACTTCGAAGATATGAAAAAATAGCTTTTTCCAAATTTTCATTTTTAGCTCAATTAATCTTGTCTCACTTTCAAATTTCAATCCCTAATTTAGGACCCCATTTTAAAATGAATATAAATATTTTCAATTTTTTTCGTATAGTATTCGCATATTAATCAACCGCCATTCTAAATTGATGACATTTTAAGTGATGCGCCCTACATTGATAATTTTGAACTAAAAACTAAGATGTAGTTTAATACTCTGTATTGAATATTTCGACAATTTAAATTGTTTATTGTATCGGTGAATACAATCATATCTCAATTTCAAACATTGATGCTGTAATTGTCAACGTACTGAATATTTTTTTGTTAATATTTTAATTAGATTGCTGAAAACTATTCAGCTAAATGCCGAATAAACATTTTGACTATAATTTTAATTATTATGTACGAGTGAATTATATTTGTTATGCAAATATATCTCAATGGCAATATTTTGATATTTAATAGGGTTATTTATGGCAATCAAAAAATTAATTAAAACGGTACGAAATATCTTCCGTTATACCGTGCCATCGATACTTTTGTTCTTTTTTTTACTTAGGGATTTTTAGTTTTCTTTTCTTATTGGAGTATCATTAAAAGTAAAATTTTTAGCATGTTTTGACAAAACAAAACATAATTATTTATGAAAAATCGTGGCAATTCTAGCAAACAAGTCTCTCAGGTCACACATACATGAGCATTTCGAATTGGGAAAGAGGGTGACCGTTTTTATTCAGAAAATTCAGTATTGAAGAAATATTTATATCATGTAAATATTCTATTTATTTTTACGATTTGACGATACAATAATAAAAAAAACATGGAATTATTACAAGAAACTGAGGATAGTTAAAGTAGGAGAAATTATTATATTGGCATTTCTTTTACTCAACTGGATACGGTATTATTTAAATGCTGATACACGACGTCATATTGCCCCTCTCTCCTTGATAACCTTTAACAGTGAGCTTTCTTATAAAATATACTCGATTGATTCTTCTTTCTTCTTCTTCTGTCCTCTCCATAGATTCTTCCATCCGCGCTGCCGAGTTCTATTCCACTGTTAATTTAAATTATAATCACATGGCAATTTTTCTTTTCTAATGTTTCATACCTCAATAAAGAAGGAACCTTTAAAGGATCACTTCCCTGCCGTCTACCGGTGAGTCAAAACCCTTTTTCTCAGGAACGCGTGGAGGTATCATGTTGAATTTAATATCATAGTCTTAGGTCTAATTTCCTTAGAGCTGTAAAACAATCCAACTTCTAAGTCAAGGCAATCAAGAAGAAATCTAAAAATAAAACTATTTATGCTGCATATTTTGACATTGCATTGACATGACATTTTATATTCGACTAGCAAATAAATCAAAACCTATGCGGTATTTCTCGTCGACCTAGAATCATGAAATGTGGCAAGAAACAAGGTCTCAATGCACAAGTAAAGAAAAAAATATAAAAATCGTTAATTAGTAGTTACATAAAAGAATTACTTTTTGTTAAATATGCGTCTGTGAACGATACAGTGGTATTTTCGTTATAAAAATTAAGAATTTATAAATAGTTTAATAAGAATATTACGGAAAATTAAATATTTATAAATATTTAAATGTGTACGGAGCCCACGTAGTCCGAGTTCCACCAGTGTTTGACATGTTTTTTATGCTAAACGAACATTTATTAAACTGGTGATTTGGACAAACTTTATGCATATAGTGGCTTCAATTATTTTTATTTATAAAATAAAATTTACTAGCCAGTGTTTAAATCAACATTAAAATAGACACATGTGAGTTTCTCCTGAAAACCAAACATTAGAACATATTTTGATAAATAAAATATCGATATGTTGTTTATGTGGTGTAAAATACTATAGAGTGTAAAGATTATATCGATATCTTATTTATCAAAGCGTAGTAAATAAAGTAAAAGCTATATATTAGACATACAATTCGATAGAATAATATGCCAAAAAGAACAAACTTACATATTTGGTTAGTACATCTCATAAGGTACTATATATGAACTTGTCATAAAAACAACAAAGAAAACTAAAAAGACCCATATCTACCATATCCCAGATCGACCATATTCCCAATAGCAATTTATTTAGGTGCGTGTATGTAAATACACATTTATCTATATGTTATACTCGGTGAGTTTGTTTCCTAAAATAAACGGAACAATTTGACTAGATGACATAACTTGGAATCCAATATGGCAGACACCGGAATATTTAATAAGATGTCTGAATCGGCATTCTCATATAGACACAACGGGTTGACGGATTATCGTTTGTGATAAGTCAGTTGGATTAATTTTAATCATATTAAGGGAAAAATTATTGACCACAAGATACATCAAATAGAAGTAGAAATGACATAATTTCCCACAGGAATACAGTACTTTGACTTATATTTATTGTCTAATAAAGGGAATGTGTATCATTCATAACAAAACACAACTAAGCAGCAGAACAGGAGGGAACAATTTTGTTATCTAATTTCTTTAAGCATTATTTAAAATGTCGTTAAAATATCTGATCATGTCAGTACACCATTATTAAAGAACTGATATTAAACTTGATTATTATAGTTGCGCGGTCGGATTCTTGTTCTTTTTAATAATCATTTTATTTTTATGTAGGAGTGTTCAAATATTTGTTATTTTTTGCTATTAATTACAACAGACAAAAATTCATTTGTTATACCTATGTGTATGCTTAACTTCAAAATTTTGCGTATGATTTGTATATATATACATGATAAAACGTAACAAGAGGTTAATTGGAATGTAAAGTTAATTCGATACAATCACTGTGTCACTCGAAGCAATACATAAATATTAGCTTGTCCGATTGTCCGATTTTTTTGCGAATTTATAAATTTTTGCTAATTTAATTATTTGTTAATAATATTGCCGATGTACTGCTGCGATGTTATTAAATATTTTCAATATATTTATATATTCTTCAAATAATTCAGTTATTAACAGAAGTTGAAAGGACCTCGCCTAAAACAGCCATTTCTATAAAAAAAATATAAACAATACCCGTTTGGATATTTGTTCAATATAATTTGATGTTTCAAAAAGAAGTTAGACTAAATATATAACAACAATAAAACCTACATATATATATATATATATATATATATATAGAGAGAGAGAGAGAGAGAGCGAGAGATTATATTATTAAACATTCGCAAATACAGTGTTTATAGAAAGCAATAGACAGAGGGACAATATGTGATTAAAATAGGGTTTTCTTTTCTTAAACTACGAAACTAAAGTAAAGAAAGAATTTATTTGTGATTGAAAATTAATGTCATGGAGAGTCTTGGTGTCCGTATCTATAAAACCCAAAACCACATAGTGACATAATCGCGTGAAACACATATCTCTGCAGAAAATATAAATTGTGGAATATTAAAAATAAAACAAAATGGCAGTCACTTGTTGACTAACATAATTTACTGCTATGATTATTATAAATAAACCATTAAAATTAATGTATCGTAAGCTCGAATACTTCGTAAGCTCTGGACATCATATAATTTGGTCCTCATAAATTCCTAAATCCCACAGCCGGATAAGTTTGGAAGATTCGATTGGCACTTATTCTTCCAGCCGTACCAGGCATTGAACTTGTGACGCTTGTAGATGAGCTTGGCGCAGCGGGATGCAATCGTGATATCATCCTTAAGCAGATCTGGAACGAAAGAGGAGGAAAAATTGATAAAACAATATAATTAAATTCATAAAAATTGACTGCAAACTGACCCAGTTATTCTGGGTGAACACCCAGTAGAACTGGCACTTTGCAGAAGATCTGTGAAGCAGTTAATAAATAAAAAAAATTTAAACTAGATACTACCGCCAAACTGAATTAATCGACATACAGTACTTTATATAGGCTAATTTTCAAGTTTGCTTCAGATAAATAACACACAAGTGTCAGAATCGTAACACGTTATCGATAACAATAGAATTAAATTTAATTATTTAGTAATTCAGTATTTAGTAGTCGAAAATGCAAATGATAAAAATATAATAATAAGTGACAACAGCAATGGATATATTTTGCAATCTTGAAAAAACCTGTCAAATACGAGTAGAGTTTCCATAAAGTATTTGTAAATATTTACTTTTCACTACGTAAATTTATTGCCTACTACATCTTTCACGCGCGTAAAGACATGGTGATTATTGGCAAAATTATGACTTCTAGATTCTTTGCTGTAGTTTCTTATAAGCTTAGCGTGGACTTCTGAAAACTCATTGTTTTCAGAAGTCCACGCTAAGAAATTGAGATAGGGACACATATGTTTGCATACCTTTCAATATATCTCTCAAGATGGAAACCTAAAATTATGAAATTAATTTATATCCCACTAAAATTCCCATACGAATATTTTTTAATATTAACTGTTGTGGTACGTGCAGGTTAAATGTTTTATTACTATGAATTGCAATTTTCTACATCAAGCGGTTTCTGAGAAAAACGCCAGTGACAGACGGACAAACAGACACGCGAGTGATCTATAAGAGTTGGTTTTCTTTTTGTAGTACGGAACCATAAAAAGGCGATTAACAATTTTTGAAATTTATAGCAACTCTTGTGAAACATGATCGGAATACTTCTATCCCGTAATCACAGCGAACACAAGTATTTTACAACATAGTTTAAAGTATATTAATGAATCGAATTATATTGCTGAATAATTCATACATGAAAAAATAATTGACATTATTATAGATACGAGAGATGGTGACAACTTTTGCAGATTGAAGAACTCAGAGGTCATTTTAAGTTTCTTCGTTCTACATTCATCTTACAGCTTCTATCATCAATTACTCACCGGAACACTTGACGTTGCAATCTTTGCCTGCACTTTCATGCTTGCACCAGTAGCCATCGTTAATCTGGAATAAACCGTAATCCGTGGAGCCGTTTCTATTCCTGTTGGTCGCCTTCGTATTACGGGAACTCTCTGATTCCACCAGACAGACCCCTAGGAAAAGACAAAAACGTCACTAGGCAAATGGCAAGAGAGACGATTATTTGAAAGACGTTTAATTAAATAAGTATTAAATGTGAATAGGAAATATAAAATTCTTTTACAATAAAAATAACTATTACTTGTTAAATTGTGTCAATAATTTTAATCAATATAGAAATTACATTCTTAATTTGTGTTTCTAATATTTTGTTATATTTGCTAACCACACAATTTGTACTCACTAATATTGATTATTCATTAAGTAGAGTTTCTCTCAAAAAACAACATTTATTAAGAAAATTTTCATTATTACGATATTCTTTAAAATATTTTTTCAAGCCTTTGAAACACAAATTTACAGACTCTACGTCAAATCGTTCTAAAGTTACGATTTTGAAAGTATAGGGTAGAGGTACGTGTTTCCCTGAATGTATACAAATTGATTATCCAAATGACCTGAATTAAAAAAAAATGAAAAATAATAAAGAAATGAGATTTGGGAAACCGAGCAGTTAATTTATTTTACAGCCGCCTTCAAGGGATTTTCAGAAGGTCCATTTGAATTTATTGTTAGGGCATTACTTTCATTTATACAATAATATATAAATTTTAACCAAATATCCTTAACCAACTTTCTTTCTTCTAAACATAAGTCGAAAGGTAAAATTTACTACGAAATTTCCACTTAACTAAAACAAAGTACCATTATATATAGTTTTTACAAATTTTTGTGATAACTCAATATATACAAAAATAGAAAGAATTTACTGGCTCAAATGAAATACAAAATAAAATCAACTTTTGCTCTCAACCTATGTCACTTTCACTTCAATTCGTCATTTTACAATTTTACTTTTACCAATTAATATAGTAACTTTTTTAATGGCCACTTTATTTTCATGTATAGTTACTTTCATTTTTCTTCTTGAAATGGTGAAAAGTTTGAACTAAATAAAGTTTAAAGTGAATAAAAGAAAATTTGAGTACATCCACGCTCTTGACCATATTCTTGTAATAATACATCGCCAATAAAGTAAATGAGGATATGCTTTCTAATCATGATCATTCCATAATAACAGTAATCTTCTCCATAACTCTCACTCGATCTATTTTTCATTTAGAAAATATAAATAACCCGATTTTTCAATATCACAGATATTAAGATTTGCAAAATTTATTAACGAAACTGATAGACAAATATACAGACTGCAAACCCGCTTATATACCTACATTGCAACATTATTTTTTAGAATATCTAAAATTTCCAACAGAGTTCAGACAAACGGCAAAAAAATGGAATTAACTGAACGGGTTAGTATATAAAAAGGTTTTATTTCTCTTTATTTAACCTCACTATCCATTACCACAATTTTACAAAATTTTAGATTATTGTTACAAGTACTGAATATATATTAGATAACTTACAGTCCCTGAGTTGACTTTTTGGGAAACCTTGCTTCTTCAGCTCCTTTGCCAATCCGCACCTCGTGAATTTTTTACCCTCAACTGCGACTGCAGCCAGCAGGATGCCGACAACTACAAGAGTCTTGAGTGTGAGCACCATTTTCAAATAATCCTGAAAATATATCAATTTAAACCCCAAACTATATCTAATATAAACGAGATTCTTAAAAAAATATCTGTGAGATGATCTTCGCCTGATTTTAATTAATGTTTTTGCCTCTTCGGAGTATCTATTAAAAAAAAATTTTTAAAAAAATGAAATATCTGTAACTACATTATGAAACGAAAAAAGACATCATAGTAAATGAACATGTATTCTATTTTTAAAATATCGAGAACTGTTCATAAGAAATAATAACAACAAAAATGTAATGAATATTTCGCAACTTTTTAAAAACGATTCCAAAATGTTCCATGTCATGTTTTGTTAAACGTGCAGCCTTTGTCTTGGTTAATTAAAAATCAACTATTAACTGACAAATTTCATATATGACATGAAAGAATATATATTAAAGACAACGTGTTCAAAAAAATATATTGCGTCTCGCGATTATTTATTATAATAAATCAATTTGAAAAATGACTAGAGAAAAATATCCTTCAATTTATATATTCCTACCTATTTTTCACGAATTTCACAAAGAATGTATTATTAAACATTACACACTGAATACACACAAAAGATTAAACGTGAATTAATGAAATTTAATAACTTAAAAATAAATATTTCGAATTCATTAAAAAAGTAATAAATTACGACGGTTAAATAATACCTATGATACCTTTTTTCTTTTTTTGAATATTATTAACTATCAACTTTTTCATTTATTATAAAATTTCCAGCAACACAATTATTGTGATTTATTTTTATCATCATCATCATCATCATCATCATCATCATCATCATCATCATCATCATCATATCATCATCATCATCATCATCATATATATTAATACGCTAAGGTTTTAAGATGTTACACTCCCTTTTTAGAAAAAACCTCACAACTAATCCACATAAATTATATATCATTTTATAGATAATTGCTTGCTCTACCGGCATCCACAACTAAAAAATTTATTATTGCTATTGTTTTTGCAATTTAATTAATTATTAAAATTATATACACAAAACAGCAATGCTGCCATCTAACGGCTCAATGTCAATATGATTGACGGTCGGTAAAATTTTTGTTTAATTTCAAATGCACTCACGTATAAATAAAGTGGCGCTTTAGCTCAATGCTTTTGATACTTGCGCCTCTATATATCAATTTTAGTAAAATATTTGTTTGATCTGTCATCTGAGCTTCATAATGGAATAAATAATGCGAAGACTTCGCACGGGTCACGCTAGTATATATTAATACGCTAAGGTTAAGATGTTACACTCCCTTTTTAGAAAAAACCTCACAACTAATCCACATAAATTATATATCATTTTATAGATAATTGCTTGCTCTACCGGCATCCATAACTAAAAAATGTATTATTGCTATTGTTTTTGCAAATTAATTAATTATTAAAATTATATACACAAAACAGCAATGCTGCCATCTAACGGCTCAACGTCAATATGATTGACGGTCGGTAAAATTTTTGTTTAATTTCAAATCCACTCACGTATAAATAAAGTGGCGCTTTAGCTCAATGCTTTTGATACTTGCGCCTCTATATGTCAATTTTATTAAAATAGAATAAATAATGCGAAGACTTCGCACGGGTCACGCTAGTAATATAAATTCATTATTCATCGTATATGACATGAAAAAATATACATTAAAAATTATATATTTAACAAAAATTATTTCCACAACATTTATTTGAAAAATAATTTCTATTGAAATGCACATTGCATTTAAAAAAAAATTAGAGTCAGTTGCTATTCTACGTAAAATTAAACAGTAATTGATATGTAAAAGAACAATCCCAAAGGGTCCAAAAATTGAATGATCAAAAAGAATCAATTACATATTACATATTAATACGTAAAATGAAAAAAAAAGAACGAAAAGTCCAAAACTGAGTAAGCAAAATGATTACACACACACGCAGATACACTCGAAAATATATAAGGACTATAAGATTGTACCAAATATAAACCACACACAAAGAAACTTTATTGTCTTTTGAATGTAAAATGTGTATATTGTTAAAAATGGAAGGTTAAGAAACATTTAACGTCTGATAATTTAATTAATTTATGTTTTTAATGTAAATACTTAATCGTTTATAAGAAATTGTACTCATAATGTTGTAATAAATGCTTAGTGATGACTGAAAAAGTGAAATAATTTAAAAAAAATACTTAAGCTTATTCCCGCGCAAGCAAAATCATCCAGACATGCAATTTTTCAAATTGATTTTTATTTTAATAAATAATCGCGAGACGTCGTATATTTGTATGAAATACATCTTTTTTAATGTTTGTTCTTTCGCATCATATCAAAACAATTTTCAAAATATCCTTAGTCCTAAACTGCGTTCAAACCTAAATTAGACTAAATAAGATTGTCATACCCTCTTTTAAATATAATGAAAAGCTATGACTATTTCTCATTCTTCAAATTCTACTGCAAGTTACAAATACATGACCATTCTTATCTTTAATCCGAATTATCAACCTTAATTGCGCATGATCTTGAACTTTATTCTGAACCCCATTACTGTATGTTTCCAAATATGATGTAAAAAGAGCCTTTCATTGCACACGGTACTTCAATATCGGAAAATTTACGCTCCGATGACATCAAAAGGCATCATCCGTGAACGCATACATGATACAGGTTAAATGAAACGAAATCGTCATATAGGGTTGTGAGTTAGTTGATTCGTAAAAGCGAAACAACCAAACTCACATTCATGCACTACAAAATTTGACTAAACCCAACCATTTACTACACAGACTGAAGTATTCTTTTCTGAATTTCTTTCCCTTCTATAGAAAATATTTTAACCAACAATAAATTTTGCAACAAACAACGACATTTAAAATAAGTAATGCGCAATCACATTTGAAATAACTCACCAGTTAATATTTCAGTGTGGTGTCAACTTTCAGCAATGGTCAGTGATCTGAGGAGGCTGAACTCAGCGGAGCATCTTATATAGTCGCACCTTAGCTACCCGGCTTGAGGAAAACGGAAACGGGGAATTTCTGATAAAACAGTTGGCTCATATTCCATATAGATATGTAAGATCAAAGTGCCTACGGTGACAATTGCAACGGAATAATCATTATCAGGAGCAAACAAACTACATGATGATATCTTGAAATAATTGTCTTGCGTCGAGTATATGCTATGTTTGTCCATATATGTATCTCTGTATATGGACAATAGAGATACATATGTGGACAAACATAGCATATATCTCTATCACTTAATTATGATTATAATTAATTTCAATATGCAAAGAAATGCAGTTTAGTACCAATGAAAACTTCACTTTTAATTGAATATTATATAAGAGAATATACATTAATAAAAACCTTACAAGTACGAATATAACTCACATTACGAGGATTCTATATATATTTATATACTTATTATACTCATATAAGCGTATATAGTATTTCTATTAAACTATTTACTAATATTCATATATTCACATAGTATATAAATAAATATATATATATATATATATATATATATATATATATATATATATAAATATATATAAATATATATATATATATATATATATATATATATATATATATATATATATATATTCCCTCGTATATCTTTCACAGATCAAGCTAACAAATATACGCTTTAAAATACAAAGTTATTTTTGAAGTTGAGTTGCTATTTGTATGGAGTTTACATTAATTTTTGACCCAATTACGTGTCAAAGTGGGTCAATAAGAAAAAAAACAAAAATTACATATTCCACAATAAAGATAATTTAGAGTTAATGCTCAAAGTGAACAAAATTGACCTTATTTTATTGTCACAAACACACCTAAATGATCAAAAAAGCGTCAGACTCAAAAATTATAACATTTACGTTACAAATCATCCTGATGGCACATCTCACAAACAGCAGTGATTATAAAAAGCAATATAAAACATTATATGCACCGCAACTATAAAGAAAATTACTTGCAAGCCACAACTGTTACAATAAAAGATGTGAATGGAAATTGTAATGTAGGTGCCATATACTGCCCCCCAAGACACAAAATCACTCAAGAAATGTTCCAAAAATTCTTTAGCTCCTTAGATTCGAGGAACATCATTGGAGAAGACTGGAACAGCAAACATACATTTTGGGGATCCAGGCTGACTACCACTCGGGGCCGTGAATTAATGAAATGTGTGACCAATCTAAGACTACAAACACTTTCCAATGGAGAACCAACATACTGACCTACAGATCACAAGAAAACTTCAGATCTAATAGATTTGTCGAATCATGCCTGGACACCACATCTGACCATACTCCAGTAATTTGTACCTTCAGCGTGTCTGTCATTAACAAAGTCCAACAAATAAATTTGTATAATAACAACACTGACTGGCTGGCATTCTCAGAATCTTTGGAATCCAAAATAAACGACTTAAGTCCGAGGAGGATATAGATGAGGCTACATTTCTCATCACGAACTTAATACAGGAATCTGCCTGGCGTGCTACTCCATCTAGCCACAATGTTCCTACAAAATGTAACATACCTTTAAAACTACGTAAAAAGCTAGAGAAAAAAAGAAAACTAAGACGTCAATGGCAACTGAGTAGACTAAAGGATGATAGAATGTTATGGAACAAGGCAGCAAGAGGACTAAGAGAAATGTTGGTCGAACATAAAAATAAATCACTTCAACAGACTGTCAAAATTGTCAGCAACCAAACATGAGAACTATACTCTTTGGAAAATCACTAAGGAATTCTAAAGACCACAACCACAAGTTCCTCTATTAAGAAAATCCTCTGGTATCTGTGTTAAAACGCCTAGCGGAAAAGCTGAACTATTTGCTTAGTATCTTAAAGATGTGTTCAGCCCAAATGAGGCTAGTAATGATGAATTTGAGAGTGAGATTGAAAGAGTAATAAGCAGTGATCAACAGTTGTCTCCACCATTAAAGCTAACTACTCCAAAAGAAGTAGCTAAAATAATAAGGAAACTACCAAACAAGAAAGCTCCTGGGTTTGATCTCATTACAGCAGAGATTTTGAAACATTTACCACAAAAGGGAATAGTTTTCCTCACTATGCTCTTCAATGCAATCAACAGACTCTCATACTATCCAAAATTATGGAAGATATCTGTCATACGTATGTTAGCAAAACCTGGCAAGCCACTAACTGAACCTAACTCATACAGACCAATTAGTCTGTTACCTATCATCTCCAAAGTTTTTGAGAAAATACTTCTGACTAGACTAAAGCCAGTTCTTAACACTGAACATGTAATCCTCGACAATCAGTTCGGATTTAGGTCGCAGCATTCAACCATAGAGCAGGTGCACCGGGTAGTGAATACTATAAGACAATCTTTAGAGAGAGGAGAATATTGCTCTGCCGTGTTCCTAGATATCCAGCAGGCGTTTGACAAAGTTTGGCATAAAGGGCTCCTGTACAAACTGAAGATTCTTCTCCCTAACTCGTTGTACATGGTGTTGAAGTCATATTTACAGAACCGCAAATTTATGGTAAAATTTGATGAAGAATTTTCTAAAATATATAATATCCGAGCATCTGTACCACAAGGATCTGTACTCGGTCCAATTCTTTACTCAATATATACATCTGATTTACCAGTGACCCAGGAAGTAATGACTGCAACATATGTAGATGACACAGCTTGTCTCTCCTGTGATAAAAATCCCAACAAAGCACCAGCTAAATTACAAATACAGCTTGATAGTGTCAATCAATGGTTAAAGAGATGGAGAATCAAATGCAATGTCATTAAATCAACTCAAATGACATTTACTTTGCGTAAAGGACATTGCAAGCCGGTTACTATGGATAATCAAGAGTTACCCTGCAGAGCCAGTGCTAAATATCTAGGCTTCCATTTAGATAGGAGACTAACATGGGCAAACCACATAAAAGTAAAGAGACGAGAAATAAGTATACACAGTCAAAAACTGTACTGGCTGATAGGTCGATAATCTATGCTCTCACTAACTAATAAACTGCTTATTTACAAATGCATTATAAAACCCATCTGGACTTATGGCCTGGAATTGTGGAGCTCGGCTAGCAACACAAACCTAGAAATTTTACAACGGTTTCAAAATAATATCTTAATAATGCTGTCTAGTGCACCATGGTATGCTCATAATACTGAGATACATGAATATCTAGGTATACCAACCATTAAGGAGGAAATAATTAACCGTTGCGTAAAATACAAAGAAAGACTTCAGTGCCACGCAAATAATCTGACCCAAGATTTGTTAAAGACAGATGAACAAATTGCACGTCTTAAAAGATGGCAGATATTAAATCTTGACAAAAGGCACTAAAGTGTAACGTGTAAATTTAAAAATGGCTTTGAATCTCGATGGATAATCAACCATCCAAACATCAAGTATTGGAAAACATCTGATTATGGTTAGATTGCAGATTGTCAAAATAAATTTGAAAAAAAAAAAAATATTCCACAATATCCGAGTTACTGAAACAAATCAAAAACTATATTGCATTTCTAAGCAGGTTCAAAAATTTACCAGCTACGTTGGAACATACGGAATTGTTTCTCATACAAACATACATGTATGGAACTAATTTTATAAAGAATTAATGGCATTATCTCTTTTACAAATAAACGAATTTTTTTTTAAATTTTCATTGTCTTTAAAACGTTTTCATCAAAATGGTCGTTAACCCGATTATATTTCAACTAAGAAATAAATAAATAAAATAAGCACTCAAGTGTAACGCGTTGTTTTTAATCTAATACAATAATTTATTTGCTCATACCTTTTAAGACTCATTTTAGTGCAAATGACTCATTTTATGACAAAATTTCATACGTCTGCATTGAATAATTCAAAAGTTAGTAAGCTGAAACTTACAAAGAAAAAAACAAAAAATCTCGTCATAATAGTTATTTTCTTTACTTTTTGAAGTGTCCAACCTTAAGCCGATAAATAGAAAGACGATTTCATTCACACAACATATTCTAATAGGCTACAATTTTCCTTTCATCAGGATGAACAGACGATGAAACCACGACAATTTATTCAACTAACATTTTTTTAGATTTAGCCCATAATTTCTCGTAGAAATATAAACGCGAAAAAAAGATTTTGATTCTGCCAGGGGACCAACCTGGAATCATCTGCCCCACAATGAACGAGTCATTCATTGAGCCACAGGATACGACACCTAACACATGAATTTTGCAGTCTAATCTAAAATAAACATAATTGAATCATAAAATACATAGTGAAATTTCGAACTCGAATTTCGATACTTTAATTTAAAAAATATTTTCTCATAAATACCATGATGCAGTAAACAAAATACTAGGAAATATTATTTACAATAACGTTTGGTTTCAAATTATTTGTCATGATTCTGAATGACAGACCAAAATTACTTTTGAAACTAATCTATTCTAGGAATTTAAAAAGTAATAAAAAAATGTAATTTGCTCGCAAACTTTTACAGTTATAGACATTTCGCATGAAATTTAATTTTACTTTGACAATATGTCTGGTTTTAAATCTAATGAAACTTTTCCATAAAAAATATCAATATCGTTTAAAATAAAACTGTCTCACAAATATTTTTAATGGGGTTTATTAAGATTTTTTATTACGAAAAAAATTATTTTTCCGGTTTATAGCGGGTTTGATTGATTTAATCTCAATCATTCTACGATATAGAAAATACCCTATTTATGAAGATTGGAATTTTAATGTATATCTTTTAAATTTTTCTATCGTTATGAAAAGAAATTTTGTACTCAGATTACATGCACACATACATCCCTTTCCTACATAACCGTCTCTCACTCTATCTCCGTCCTCGCATTAACAAATCAGTTCTATAATAAGAGACAAAGAATATTGGAGACAAACATGAACCGTCATTTTTCAAACAAACCTCAAATGTCAAAGAAAATTTAATTCTCATGACAATTAGCTTCATTTAAATTTAATTTTATTACATTTTACAAATATCATCACAAGCAACAGAAAATCTATTTTGAATAATTTAATAAAACAATTTCCATATTATATAAAAGCTGCATTATAATTGAATAACTTGACTTGAATACTCATTATTATAATGATTTACTTTGAATTGTGGGCCTTCATTAAACCCAGTTTTATAGTTTTATGAAAGGTCAAAAAGGAGACACCTGTTTTATTACGTTACAATATATCTGTATACATCCATAAAATTATCCGAATAGTGTACACAGAAAAAAATTACTGTCGACGTGCGGTTGATAAATAAAAAATAACTCTTAATAACATTAATAACTTGCCTGTCATGTATTTTGTTTCTTCACGATATATTTTTCATGTTGTAAAAGCTGTATTTTTTAAGAAATCATAAAGTTTACATAAATTTTGAACAACCAGAAGCAAAATATTTATTAACATGATTTGTTTCCAATTTATAAGGAAAGATTCCGAAGCCACAGATTAAAAGGCTGTAATTTTTTGGTTCCAAAAATCACTCTGAGCGAAATAAAATTATGATCATTCAGTTATTTCTTTATTCTAGTTTATATATAACACGCTAGCTATAGAAAGACAATTTTCGAACATAAATAGCTTTTTCAGTCAGATCTAAGACAAATTTAATATGAAAAAGACAAATTTAATTTAAAACATGCTCTTAAAAAAAATTACGATTAATTCATTGGTATTTTTAGATATTTTTTTAGTCGAAATTGCAAGTTATGTAAAAAATACGAATTTTCGTTAAATTTTGATTGCATCGGTTGAGATTTTTTTTAAAACGGCATCCACATCTATAAAAATAATAAAAGAACTAAGACGTATTTGCCAAATTCTTGTTTAATCTGTCCATGGACTATCTTACCAAACTTGCCCAGGCTGCTCTTCCCTGGTGTTTGCTGTATGCCGACGACATCGTGTTGGTCGACAAATACGCAGAAACGATTCAAAACACCCTTCGTGACTGGAAGCAAGCACTAGAGAAAAATGGCCTACGCATTAGCAGAAGCTAAACCGAATATCTACATTGCAAATTTTCTGACCAACCACTGTCTAAAGCTTCCATAAACATCAAAGAAGGAGAACTAATACCGAAGTTAAACAGATTTAAATATCTGGGGTCAATGCTGAGTGTAGATGACAATGTTGACGCGGAGGTTACCCATAGGGTAAATGCTACCTCGCAAAAATGGAGAATACTCTCCGGTGTACTCTGCGACCCAAAGATACCAATACAACTAAAACGTAAAATGTACAAAAGAGTAGTAAGACCAGCTATGATGTATGGTGCAGAATGTTGGGCCATCAAAAAACAGCATGAATAAAAAATGTACACAAACGAAATGGAAATGCTACGATGGGCAGCGGGAGTCACAAGACTTGATAAAGTACGGAACGAGTACATTAGAGGATCTTTCAAGGTACCCAAGATCGCACCCATAGTAAAGATGGTGGAAAGTCGTTTGCAATGGTACGGGCATGTGATGAGACGGGACGAATGTAACGCCGTAAAAACTGCCCTGGCTATCCCGGACACAAACAAGAGTAGAGGAAGACCACAGGCCACGTGGTGGACAACCGTTGCCAAAGATCTGGCGCGGGCAAACTTAGATGTAGGGACAACACAAGATCGTCTGACTTGGCGCCGGAATACGGACCGACCCCAAATAAAGGGAAGGGACATGGAAGAAGAAGAAGAGACGTATTTGCTAAATATGAGAACACAAAACGTTCTATTATTGCACTCTTGATCAGATAACTACGCTTCTACGTTACAAAACTCAAACTATTTACAAATTTTCTACTTTACATGTGGTAAATACGTTGAATTATCGATGTTACTTGAGAAAAGTCGGGCTATGATGGAACCTTTTTGATACAAATAGTGTCGACTTATAGAAAAACTTTGACGAAAATTTTCCTATTTTGAGTTTTTGTTTAATTACGATTTAATTTACATGAACGAAATGATATAATTAAATTACCACAGTATCGAGATTTATTCACTATCTCGTAATATAAAAGGATACTACGATGGAAGAGGTAATAAATTTGAAAAAATAAAGTAAATAATTTTGATTTCGTACAACAAATTCACTTACATCATTCTCGTTGTTCTGAAGGTGGTGATCACGCCATAGCCCTACGTGCGTAGTGCAACAAATTCCTACAGTTTAAGAATTTCTTTGAAGAGTTTCATCATCGCACAGAAGTAATTATTACATTCACATTAAGCATAAACAAACTGATATTATTTTTTTATACTCAACGTGAATATGATAATTCGAATACACAGAAGTTAATTTTATCCACTCAGAGTCTCCCTGAGCAGATAAAACATACTCCGCCGAGGGAAAAAATATGCGTACTTATACATTCTTTTTCTATTTGTAGTTTCGTAATTTTTTGCATATGGAATCGGAATTTTTATTTGTTATTTTTTTTTTATTGACTAGTTTCATTTGACTGATTTTTGGTATTTCATTTCAAATCAATATATTTTTGTGTATTAACTTGAGACTTATACCGAGTCATGCTTGATCACAAGATAAAGCTATGAAAAATTTATATGAAAAATACTACAACATGTTAATGAATTACTTAATAAATGCCGAAATCGAAATCAAAGATAAAATAACGAGATAGTTTACGATTAATTAAATGTTACAAATTTGTTACAGATCAGTTACAGATTTTCTACAAGGATGTTTTTAAAACGTGCGTGGACATTTTCTATAGCGTTTACATGGAAATATATACCACGTAGCTAGTAATATTCCTACGAGTGCTTATAGTGTACACGATCATAGGTAATCAACATTTCTTTTACTTTTTACAACAAAGTAAGTAATCGATTGTTCTTAGATATTTTTAAGTCAACGTTTCAACATAATGTATATTGATAATGAACTTTCAATACTTATGATTCGTTTTCTGTATTAATTGCTAAATTATATGTTTAATGTGTTTTATTCGTTGAATGGTAATAAATTGGGATTTTGCCATTTTTTTTCTTTTCAGTGACAGCAAAAAGGACAAGTGTTGCACTTTCAAACTAATCCAAGTCGAAATTTTAATTCTAAAGTACTAATAGGAATCACAAAAAGAATGTATGCGTGGATACTTTTATGCTATAGAGAAATGGATGATGTATTTGTCCTCTATTAGTCCTCCTCATATAACTTAACTTAGTTTTTAAGGTTCCGTATCTCAAAAGGAAAAAAATGGTATCCTTATAAGATCACTTACGTGTCCGTCCGTCTGGCCGTCTCAGAAACTATTTAATGTAAAAACTAGAGATTTATATAAAGTATATTAACCTCCACTACATCTCAAAGTAATACTAACAAATATACATACCAAAAATTTGTAGGGGGCAAATAAAGTCTTCCAATTTTTTTGAATTAATTAAGAAAATGAATAAAAAAAAAAGTTGCAAGTAATAATTACAATTTAAAGTGACACGTTGTTAGTTAAGAATGTGACACGTTGTTAGTTAAAAATGCATGTAAAAAAGAGCTAACAGTTTGATATTTAAATGTAAAGTAATAATCCCACATTCTAACCCCGCTTAACTGCCAAGTGATACGATGTTCTTTAACAAATGATACAGAGATTTGCCGAGATTTTCAAATGAAAGTGTCAGAGTTTAAAAAACGGCTTGGCTCTGTATGGGATTGTCATACGTCCTCTTTCCCCGGACGCTATCTTCTTTCAAAAGCAACCATAAACTTCCGAAGGTTTTTTTAAATGAGCCACAGATTTTAATGAAATCGATTTTCGTTTATTAAAACAATAATCTAATCCGTGTACTAATGAAAGAAATTTAAAAAAATCAAAAACCATATTTCAAATTGTTGAGACTAAATATAAATTAGAATGTAGATTGGAGCGGATTTTTTTTATTGTTTACGCAATAAATGAAACATTTCAGTTGTTTTATATATCTCCCTAAGTAATATTATAAATGCGAAAGAGTGCTTCTTTGTCGTTTTTTCATGTCGCAACGCATCAACGTGATTTTGTTCACAGAAATATTTGATGGGCCAGGAAATGACGTAGGCTACTTTCTATATGGAATTTTCGCGAAAGAACAAGATCTTAAAAGTAAAATTCTTATTTTAAACTGAAAAGTACACAACAACATATAACGAAGTAACGTTGCAATAGAGGAATGGATCGACGTGATTTTTTAAAACGCGATATACGCTATTTAAAGAAGGCGAAGAAGAAAGAAATATTTTTGTTTCCATTGCCATTTATATTGTTTAGACTTATTATTTAACAACCCTTAACAATCTAAAAGGGGCTTCATGCTT
This sequence comes from Druceiella hillmani, assembly GCA_039881145.1. Taxonomy (NCBI): domain Eukaryota; kingdom Metazoa; phylum Arthropoda; class Insecta; order Lepidoptera; family Hepialidae; genus Druceiella; species Druceiella hillmani. Next base: position 8,316,671 of record JAYKKI010000061.1, read on the forward strand.
TAATTTTTCATTATAAGTTCCTAACTATAGCATGAGATCGAAACCGCTGGTAAAAGCTGGTACGTAATATTTTTTGTTTGCGGTCAACCATATTCGAGAACACTTCTAATTAGGGAACAATATAAATGTAAAAGAGTGTGATGGTTTTAAATTCCTTAGTGAAATGAGGGATGAAATCTAGAAATTGGGTACATTTGTGAACAACATGAGCGTAGCAAGAACAGAATATCAGTTTTTCATCAAATAAAACTGCGAGAGCCCTGACAACTAATTAACGTTTTACTCTCGTGCCGCCCATATATATATATATATATATATATATATATATATATATATATATATATAAAGAGTTTCATTTTTTACAAAATGGAAGAGATATAATTCGAAAACACTCGTCGACATTCAAAAATGTCCTATCAGAGGCGCACCACTCAGCTATTGCAAATATATTTAGTTGTAAGTTTGGACAATCTTTAACATAATTAACAATGGTAAAGATCTTAAGATCATCTGCATAAAGTAAACAGGAACATGTAAATAGTTGTATCAGGTTGTTAATGAATAGTATAAAAAGAAAAGCTCCCAAATTCTTGTGGTACCCCGGAAGCGATAGTTACGAGTGCAGAAAGATGACCTTTGATACACAGAAGTTGACTCATGTTATTTAGGTAAGATCTAATCCACCTCAATAAATTTCCATGGACCCAATAACCTTTAAGTTTCGTGCAGAATATCGAATAATTGTCCTTATCAAAGACTTTCGAAAAGTCTGTCTATACGCCTTCTTATGGCAAAAATGTCATAAAAATAGTTTTTATATTCTAAACCGTTGCTTATTATTGACTTTTCTGAAACGAAACCATGTTGACTGGTGGACAGCAATATTTGAAAGTGGGAACAAAACGGATTCAAATAATTTAGTGAAAGCAGATAGTGATAGGTCTGTATTTCTTATATTGGTTTTTGTCACCTGATCTGCGGATAGGAATTATGTAGATAGAAAGTGTTCCTAATTGTAACAAAATTTCCTTGATCTCATCTGGTTCTCGAGATGCATTATTTCAACGTTAACTGAAGGGTTAAATGTACATTACACGTACACCGGGCGGCAACATCAAACAGACAAAAGATAAGCTGAACACTGCTGCAAATAAAAATTTAATGGAAAACGCAACTGCATTTATTTCACTTTCCAAAATGATTTTTGAATAAAAAAAATGAAAAATAATCAGATTTTAGTAAAATCGAACACCATTTTTCAACCATTTCAACTTTTTTTTCTGAGAAAAATTACCTACTTACAATGATATCAAATTTTGTTACTTTTTATTTATTCTTATGTTATTTAATTCAATGTCCGGTATGTTGAACCATCGTCCTAATATACTGTAGAGAGGTATTTTTTTATTTCACGTAATGAATCCACAATAGTTTTACAAATTGTCATAATTATGTATCGCTAATGAAATAAGATGAACTATATAAATAAGCATATTTAATTAAATTATGAATTAAATAATTTTATATTAATTTATTGCCGTCTATGTACATACCTAAAGATAACGAATAAAAAATTAGCACCACACCAGATCGATTACGACCACGAAATGACGAGAAAAGTCATCATTCTTTTCCAGTCTCATTGAAATATTTTTCCAGTCTCTGCAAGACGAAGAAATAGCTATTTATTTATCTACACCTTCATGCTATCTCTCACACATGGTCACATACGTATGGATACTGTAGCCTGTTATTTTGCTGGCACTCCTACGAGGCACGAGAAACGAGCTTCTAAGCTCGGTCATGATCATACTCATAGTCACAGTCCTAGTTATATGCAATACAGGTGCACAATGCACAACTCAATCGAGTCAATTCAGACGTAATAAATGGAAAAGAATATTCAAAGGTAAAACAAATATATAAAAAATGTAGTATCATGAATAAATAATTATACCAACGACGTATGAGTCAAGAACAAACCAGAAGAATTAAAATAAAAGTTAGATACAACTAATAATTCAATTGATATTAAAAATAAACTTCAATTCACAGTAATTGTCAATTATTATTTCATATATCCACACAAATATCGTCAAATGTAAACTATATTGCCTGTGAAACAGAACAAATAATGATAATACTAACAATAATATTTTAAAAATTAAATATCAACTAATAATAGTACCTGATTATGAAACAATCATAATACAAAATGCCAAATTAAAAAATAGTAAAAATACCAATGATAATAATGGAATCAAATGCAATGGTAATTATAAAATATTTATTTATCAGCTAATGCTTTCTTCACTGTATAGCGAGCTTTTTCTGTTAGCAGGTTCTTCACACTGCTCTGTAAATGAAAGCCTTCCAAAACTTTAATTGTTGCAGGCAACTTGTTATAAAATGTGGTATTATTGCATACAAAAATGTTTAAGACCCTGGACAGTCTTTGCTTAATGCTTCTAATGTTATCTCTGAATCTAGTGCTGTTTTCATGTTCATCACAATTTAAAAAAACATTGTTAATATTTTTTTGGCATTCATGATATTTGCATATACCTAAGCACTAGACATAGTCATGATCTTCATGCTTCGGAACGCCTTCTTATACGAGTCTCTGGATCTTAGACCTGCTAAACATCGAATCGCGGGTTTCTGAAAACTAAATATTATATTTGAATCTCTCCCAAAAGCAACCCTTAAGTCATAATGCTGGGGGAAAATAAGCAAAAATGAATAATGTAAAAACCCGAACAATTCCATCACATTCTTTAAAGCTAATTTATTTTTTGAGCTGTCTCTGTGAGATATTGAAGTCACAATATATTAATTTTATTTAAAGGAACATTTTTTAGTCAATCTTCGATCAAGTCGTTTCCACATTTTTTTACTCGAACCCAAAGCAAAGTTAATAACATTTGTCTTATCCATACTTAGTCACGAAATATAGTTGTTTTAATGGATCAATAATATTAAACAAATTATTTTTAATTGTATATTTTGAGAAAACATAGAATTTGAAAACGTTTTATCCCAAGAAGGAATTCGAATTTTCTTCCGCGTGCAGACACACCGTGTCACTTTCCATAAAATAATGATCAGGATGTCTTATCCACGCTTTTACTCACCGCACTATTTGAATAGCTGATATTCCTAGGCCAGCAAAAATGTGCTTGGCACATTTACCTAATAAATACATATCTCTCAAAACTACCAAAATACAAACTTAACAAAAGTCCGTTTAAAAATATGAGTTCACGTGCTTATACGTATGTTGTTTGAAAAAATAGTGAAAATTTTGACATAACACTTGTTATAATTTAGAATGTTGATTATGTGATAAAAGATAATTATACAATAATAAAATTATTTTTGTTATAAAAGAAATTGATTTAATTACATAGAGTTGTTTACAAAAAATGTTACTATATAACCAATATATAATCATGTGCATCGTAGCCAAGCTAATACTATTTCCCTTTTCTCAAATATTATGGTAATAAAATATTTAGATGAAGTAAGTATATTACACAGCTAGAAACCAATCTGGTGGATGAAATCCTCCAAAATTTCACCACTCAAATTATGATGCCTTGAGTAGCGTAGGCAAGATTGCTCGTTCGTGTCAATCTCACGTAGATACCATAAACAATATAATTATTAAGAAGCGCTATAATTATTGTAAATCCTTTAATGTTTCCAATAATTATAGTACTTTAAAAAAAGTGACTTTCATTTTAATTAATTTTTGGGCCTTTGTTCAAAAATGTACATGAAGAAGATATTTTAAACATTCCACCCGAATATTTTAAAATTCCCCGTTATGACTTGTTAATAAGCTATCATTTCCCGTGTCGTCTCATACGTTAAGTCAACGTTTACAAAATAGCCATCATAAATGCTAATTCAGTTCTTTGTTTTACAATCTATCAGACATTTATTATACAAACGTTTGTATATACAAATTATGTTTCTGTCAAGAAGTTTTAAATATCGCCAGAATATTTTAAATTACCAGGCCCTTTATTATATCCATTTACCTTACAAAAATTCTACCATCACTTTTACGTTAACTGACAATTTGATATTTTAATTTATTAGTTATAATATTATTATAAATATTACTGCCGTAACATTTTTTATTGGGACAACACCATTTTATCACAAACCGATATTTTTGTTTATAATAATCCCAATCATTATCTAAGTATACAATCATTTTAATGGTAATTCATCAAATATAGTCTTAGAAATAATTCTTCGATGTTATTAAACAGTGTAAGTGTATAGATCATCAAATATAATGACTCATACAATTCATACTCCGTGATGAAAAACATTACAAAAAAAGAACATATTTTTAGAATTACTTTAATTTTATCTATATTCTACTATTGATCTTCTTCGTTTACAGCTACAGTTGTTAAATCAATAACGCACTGAGATCAATTAGAGCACCCCACACATGGAGATGTCTGGCAACGCGCCCTGGCAACGGTACAACCAGCCGTACCACGCATTGAACCGGTGCCGGTTGTAAATGATTTTGGCGCAGCGGGAGGCGATCGTGATATCATCCAGCAACAGGTCTGCAACAAGCAACATATAAGGAAGTGTAACATGCATTGTATAAAATCTGAAACTTTTGTATATTTACACTATGTGCTGCTGACCTGAACATCTCACATTGCAGTCCTTGCCGGGTCTCCCGTGCTCGCACCAGTATCTGTCGTTGATTTGGAACAAGCCGTAGTCGCTGGAGCCGTTGGTGTTTGTGTTTGTTGCCTTCGTGTTACGTGAACTCTCTGCTTCTACCAAGCAAACCCCTGCCATAAAATGTCTTACGTTTAGATATATGGTGCTAATTATAATCAATGACTTCAGCTAAAGAACGTGTAAACATGAGGCTTAATGTTTAGTTCCTTTGATAGAAATTCTGCATCTTCACTAGACATGCCTCATTGATACACATCCCTCTCATATATACGTAAAACTTGTTATAGTAAATTATAGAAAAGTATAAAATTCCTTACAGTTTCTAAGTTGATTTGTCGGGAAACCTTGTCTTTTTAATTCTTGCGCTAGTCCACATCTGGTGAAGATTTTACCCTCAACAGCGACTGCAGCAAGCAGCACGCAGATCACCATAATACTCTTGAGTAAAAATGCCATCTTCACTTCTATTAAAAAATGCACATCGATATCAAAAAGAATTTTATGAAAGTGTGAACAAAAATGAAAGCAATTAAAATTAATTTTACCAGTAATTATAAAAAATATGTAAAAAATGCGATGAAATTCAAAGACTTAAAAGTTAAGCAGGTAACTCTTCAGTAATTTAGTTTCTGGCCGCAGTACTTCTTATATACTAAGTAAAGGTGATCGTATCGATATGATGATAGTATTTATATATCTAATAATTTTCCAGGACAAGCGTACATTAACTTTCAAAAAAGACAATAGGAACTAGTTATTATTTTATGTAATTTGTTATCATATAAATAAGTAAACTAATGGGTATTACGAAATTAATAAGTACAACAACCAATAAATGTTAACAACCCGTTGAACTAACAGTCATTAAAGATAAACTACATCTGGCCAATACTTCTTTACGGATACGAGGACTCTTAAGGAATTTCTCAGGAAACGTATAGGAGTATTCGACAGGTTTACATACAGATGCACGATGTCTACATCTTGGACCCAGAAAGTCTTTAATGGGAAGGTTTTAAAACGGGTTTGCGAAAAATGCAAGCTTTTGAAACCCATCAAACAATGTAAAGTTGCATATCTGGGGCAAATATTCAGGCATGACAGACACGAGTTCTTACAACTAATAATGATGGAAAAAGTTGCTGGGAGAAATAAAATCGGTCGTAGAAGAAAGTCATGGTTGCGCAACATCCGAAAATGGACAGGAATTACTAGTGTCGTTGAACTCTTTCGTCTTACCAAGGACAAGACCAAGTGCGCACAGCTGACCAAGTTAGCACAAGACAAATGGACTAAAAAGTTATAAATTCTGTGATAATTGATTATCGTATTAGGTATTCGGTATTTAGGACGTGTACAAATAATGGAAATTGGGATAATGATAACATGCCCGTATTATTTTTTCTTGCTTGTTGTTGAAGGACCTTGCCAATTTTGATCGTGAGGTGTAATTTACGACAAAACTGCCAATTCAGAGCATTCTGTTGCGATATTTTTCTGTTGTACCGTGATTTTTTTATTAGAAATCGTAGTCACATATTAAAAAGCACATAAATGCAGTAGAAATTACCTCATATTTTTTCAAGGACTTCTGATTATATCACCTGCTCCGCAGGGATTACTTAAGTACAAGTCAAAATACTTGGAGAGTTTCTAGTCGATTTCAGAAAAGTCATTTAAAATATTTAAACAGTGTCTAATGTAATGTAACTGCAAAAAATAATTTAAATATTGTTTAAATATATGCGTTTGAAACAAAAAAGAAAATATTTTATTTATTAATTTTTCCAAAAAGGTTAAGGAGTAAGTGAATGTTTGCTGCATCGTGCACTTGTTTCTCAACCTTTTGATGCGTCATTTCTCATATACATCTAACTGCAAATCAAAAGTAAAAATAGTAGAAAAATCAAACATTCTCGCTCATTATTCCTTAAATTCTTTGAGAGGCGACGAAATCCATCAATCTATTCACACCTGCCCATTAACTATAAAGCATCATTTCTAGGCATCAATACCTCTTATATCGTATGAAGCACCACATGGACAGCATCCGACTTCCCGACTGTTACAGACAGACAACACTTCTCGATTTTACATCAAATTTAGTAAACAAGTTCTAAAGTTCTGTCATATTATCTTGCGCTATATGCTTTAACTCCATCTAAATCAGAAACTTTTAAACCATAATATTTTAACCTCTATCGTGAATAAAAAATGCTGTCAAACAAGAATAGAACTTGCACTATGAATATTTCTAAACATTTAGGCACTTATAAAAAATTAAGTATACGTAGTGTTTTTATTAAACTATTTGCAAATATTTTAATAAAAACACTACGTTCTTTATAACACAATTATATTGCACACTATGACTTTCTAAGACGTACTGACATTGTACATTTTTCAGAAATATAAAATCTGGTATAATCCCTATAATTTTCCTGTAATCTTCTAGTTAGATTTTACAAACCCTGTTTTTTCTTGATTTTTTGTTTAGTGGTTTCCGAAATAAGAGGACTCTGTTTTTGCATATTTTTGTAATAACATTTCCAATAAATAATTGTTATAGCTTTCGTAGACATAAACACATGGTGCATATTTAAAAATATATAACGCCTAGAGCCATCGTTATAGTTTTCCTAGAACCTTTGCGTGAGCGTTCGAAAGCCCATATTTATTCAAAATTTTAAGAAGTTCGGAAACTTTTTTTATATTTTTCAGTATACCTCTTAGGGTATTATATCAATAGCTGAAACTGTAAAAAAATATTTCAAAGATCCTTTTAATTTTTTTTATTTATGAAACCCTTATAATCGTTAGCCCTTTCAAACTATATGTGGAATTAAAAAAAAATGTTTTCAAGTGAGTGATTTACCATCACTAAAATTTTCAAACGAGTGTTTTCGAGTATTATTATACTTTTCAGGTAAATGCGGATTAATATATTATATAACTGCGACAAATTTCAAGTTTTTGCCTTAAGTCAAACTATCAAACTATATATTTATATATATATATATATATATATATATATATATATATATATATATATATATATATATATATATATATATAGTTTGATTTACTATACGAATTTTGAAAACTTATATGGTTAAAATACCTCAAAATATTGGTAGAATTAAACATGCTTCGAACATGAACCATGTTCAAAAAATGCTTCGAACCAAAACTAGGCCTAACAACGAACTGCTAATGAAAAAGTGTGTATGATAGTTAGAGTGCATACATAATCATTTTAATAGATTTTTCCTACGTCGTTTAAGCTGCTAACGTCTACAAAATGACAACATCAAAAATCAATTAAACACAACATGAGAGTAATTTTTACATAATTTGCTGTTTCTGTGATTTCAATTATCATTTTCCTTGTTCGATAAAGTTTTATCAAAATTAGTACATCGTGATAATCTGTGTGTATATTCAAATCGCCTGAAATACCAATGCCGAAAATGTACACAGTGAATGTAAAACAAATCGGACAATTACGAATATAATACGCGTAGATAAACAACTATCTGTAGTTGCATCTATTACACAAGTAATTGAATGATAACGTATATTTAATTGTAAGTTAAAAAGTATTAAGGGCACCGACAAAACAATGTCATATCTAATAATGTATTATTAATAAAACTAATGAGGCTACTTGATGAAATTGAGAGAAGTTAACGAAACAAATGTCATGCAATTACCTTTGTTTTATTTACGTGAAAATGAATATATATATATATATATATATATATATATATATATATATATATATATATATGTATATATATATATATATATATATATATATATATATATATATATATGTATATATATATATATATATATATGTATATATAAAAGTGACTCTTAAATTAGTACAGGAAAGCGAAAAGTGTTAGCTGACATGTTCCATTATTTTAGCTAACGAAGTTAGAACTAGAGTGTACTGCTACGTAATTATACGCACGGAACCGTCTCGTACTTGCTCATCGTAACGCGTGAATAAGTATTACGCGACATACGTAAGTAGATACAAAACTAAACAAAAGTCTAACTACGTTATATCAGCTAGATCCCATATTTAACTCTTTTTGAACTTATTTTACTACGTTTATAACATTGTAACTAAATGCAACACATTAGCATAGTCCATATGCCTTTAATGTTGACTAAATGCACATGACCTATGACAATGTAAAATTACTTTACGACTTACATAAATTTGACATTAGTTGTGTGTCTACAGTAGTAGAAATGCTCTTCATCCCGTGTTCTAATGAAAGGTGTTCATGCATAGTGAAAGACCACGGCATCGAATGGTATCGGTAACGATCTATGATATATAGTGCGAAGTATATGTATATTAATGGCTATTTAAGAGACGAACAGAAGTAATGAAAGAGAACTACTGAAACTTTAATTATTCTCGACATTTTATAGTCGTAAATCAATCTCGTGTCCTAAGTTTTTTCAAATCTCTGTTTGCAAATGGATGCAAGCCATCATGTCCTTATTTTTTGTTGTTTTTTAAAATGTAAATAAATAATTTAATTTCTTTTTTTTAATTACGAGCAACATATTTCGGCAATATTCAAACTATTTGTTTACAATTGTGATAGGTTAGACATAGTAAAGATTATTTTTTTTGTTATCGACGTGAAAAACTTGTATGAAATGAAAGGTAATCGATGAGAAAATTCATGGAAAAAGAATGGGTAATTTCTTTTTTATTTATGTACCTTACTTCACGACTATTATTGTAACATTACGGTCATACTGGAAAATATCGTCACAAAATGCTTTAAATTGGTTGTTCTGTCGAAAATTACGACAGACGATCAAAATTGGTTTTGTGTTCGGTCCATTAATAGCTTCAGAAAAAATAATACGAACAATAAAGTACCATCGCCCTTTATCCATATTTCCATTAATTGCAGACATCCCATTGTAACCAAATGTGCATCACCTGCTAATATATGACGGTCGATAAATTATGCGTTTTTTTTCTTTTTAATCCATCCGTTACGATTACTGGTAATATAATATTAATGGGTTCTTAACACTTTTTTTTTAAATTGCAAAATTTCAATTTGCAATATTTTTACTTATTTATCTAATAATAAGTTACGAAAGTCGTTGCAAAATAGTATTGTCTTTTTTGTTGAGTAATATACGCCCTAATTTTCATAATATAGTCATTAGATACATAAACGTTATCTTCATATCAAAACGACCATCTCTGTCCACTATATAAGAAGTACTGCGGCCAGAAACTAAAATACTGACGAGTTACCTGCTTAACTTGTACGACTTCGAATTCAATTGCTCTTTTTACATATTTTTTTTTCATTTCATTAGCTTTCATTGAGATACACTTTCATAAAATTATTTTTGATATCGATGTGCATCCTTGAATAAAAATGAAGATGGCATTTTTACTCAAGAATCTCATGGTGGTATGCGTGCTGCTGGTTGCAGTCGCAGTTGAGGGTAAAATCTTCACGAGATGCGGACTGGCGCAGGAACTAAAGAGACAAGGTTTCCCGACGAATCAACTTAGAAATTGTAAGAAATTTGATACTTTCTATAATTTACTAGAGCAACCTTTGTGTAAACACGTATGGCAGCGATGTGTAACGGTGAGGTGTAAGTGGAGAATTTCCATTAAAAGAACTAAATAAAAATCCTCTGTTTAAATGTTCTTTAGCTGAAGTCGTAAATTATGATCAGTACGATATATCTAAACCAAAGATAATACATTGCAGGGGTGTGCTTGGTAGAAGCAGAGAGTTCCCGCAACACAAAGGCAACAAACACAAACACGAACGGCTCCAGCGACTACGGCCTGTTCCAAATCAACGACAGATACTGGTGCGAACACGGAAGACCTGGCAAGGATTGCAATGTTAGATGCTCAGGTAAGCAACAAATAGTTTACATTAAAAGACATTACGCATTGTACATAATGCACGATATATTTTGTCAACTGTCGTATTGCTTATTGCAGACTTGCTGTTGGACGACATAACGATCGCATCTCGCTGCGCCAAGATCATCTACAACCGGCACCAATTCAGTGCGTGGTACGGCTGGTTGTACCGCTGCCAGGGCGCGTTGCCAGACATCTCCATGTGTGGGGTGCTGTAATTGATATCAGTGCGTTATTGAATGCTGTAGCTGTAAACGTAGAGGTTCAAATAGTAGAATTTTTAAATAATAAATGTAGTTTTGAAGTATTTTAATACTGGGCATTATTTCATTGGAACTTTAATCCACATATCATGAAGTATATATAATGGACATGTACAGGACTAGAAGGATTATGATTAAAATGCTTTTATAACTAACAGTGATTTAAGTACTTATTTACATAACCAATTTGTACTTATTTATATAACCAAGCATCATAGTTATATTTATAATTATGTAATAATTAATATATAAAATCTTCAATTCTTAGCTAACACAAAAGTAATGGTAAAATATATAAGGTAATAGTTAGAAACAACATTTTCATTTTTCACGAAGTAGAACATTTTTCATTACGATATTGATATGTAAAAAACTGCGTGGTCAAATATAATTAAAACCTGACATTCTTATTGCGTTTTTAAATTTTTTATAATTTGAGAAAAAAAAAAAATATATATATATATACACACAAACACACACACACACATATATATATATATATATATATATATATATATATATTGAAAGCATAGTTCACAAACTAACAACTAATTGAGATAGTGCATAACAAAGAATGCTAATTCCACATAATAACTGCGTTGTAGACGTTTAAATAGTATATTATGCGATAAGTCATAAGTTAAAACTCTGAAATCTTCGGATGGAATTTATACTTTCTTAAACAATGTGAAATACATTTTAAAATATGTTGTCAAACTTTAAATTAAGTACGCGAAAGACTTTTCCACCACAGAGTTTTATATTTATTCGCGATATATTCGTATTTATCACACAGAGATGTTAGGCGTTGTCGACTGTCGGTTCCTATCGCGAAATTTAGATACTGTGATTGAATAGAATAAATTCGATTATTGAAGCGATAGCATCTTTAGATCCACCTGCGCACTTTTTCTGAGCAGTGAACGAAAGTCAGTCGTCACACTCGGGTCGCTGACGCGTCAGACTGTTCGGTAACGCTGAATCAGGTAACTTCGACATCGGCCAAATTCAAAAATGATGAAATGTAATCAATTGAATGTGCACTGTATTTTTCGTGTAAACTCGACTCCCTTCGGCGTCGGCCGAGCAAGTTCACTATATAACACGGAGTATATCGTTCAAGAATTACGTTTTAGTTTTGACTAATATTTTATTTTAGCATAATTTAATACATATGCGCATTATACGCATATGTTATTTTTAATTTTGGTATTGACAGTTCCAACATACATAGAACGGTTATAGTGGTTGCCAAAGTTTTCACTTCTTCATTGTAGTCTTAATCACACCAAATTTTTTTAGTACTAAATCTGTAAAAATTAGGTATTGGCGAGTTGTAGTCAAGCTCGTTATCCTATCAGACCTTATTTTTATTTTGACCCTGACGTGATTCGTCATTGGGTGAAAATTATGAATTTAGATGCAAGCTTGAACACAGACCTAAACTCTATAGTCGCGTTACATTCAAATCTCCTACATATTTCCTTACGCTTGGAATGTTTTTTTGAAAGATTGGAAGCTTGATCTTGTCATATCACCGTTTAATAATGTACTATGTAATGCGTTACTTATAATTTTCCAATAAATTATCTCATATAAGAAATTGAGCCTGGCGACGCTTCTGTTTATAAAGCCTTATGTGAAGCCAAGTTATTTTTATTAATTTAATTCTTATTAATTTCTGAAGTTTTCATTCGATAAACTCTGAAAGTCTCATCTTTTGTTGAGAACGTTGTATCACGTACAGTTTCGCAGTAGAACCGTTACCCAGTTTTCATATCGAATTGCGTTCTAAAATAGAAATAGAAATGGCGTTTTGAGAAAACTTTTGGACTAATTAACATGGTTCCTTTCCTAGACAGCAAAATTAAGTAAACATATGTCTTGATTTAAATGAAATACAATCGATAAGGCATAAAAAAGCGGAAAGAAGAAAAAAAACGTGACAGAAAAAAAAATACATCATACAGAATACTCGCCAGTGACCATCCCGATGCACGCTGTCTTGTATCCACTAAACTAATCACTCTATTCTAACTTGATAAATTATTGAAATATATTGTATTTATCCAGCGTTACACGAGATATTTGGCCTCATTTTCAACTTATCGTCTACTGTTGCCTCTCTATGCTGCCAGTCTTCTCAAATTTCGAGCTTCCGTAAGTTAGTATCTACATCAAGCCAACTTAACCTTGGACGTCCCACTGGGCGGTTACTTTCCAATTTATGATTGAACACATTCTTAAGTACCCCTTGCTTTATAATTCATTATACCTCGGTGTATAGCTCTTTTAGACCTCCATCCATCACTACTGAGCACATGAACTATGATAATTGAAGTTATAATAGTATTTGTAAAATGAATTTTTATTTTCCTATAACCCATTTTCGCAAATTGCACCACAGATCTTCCTAAGAATTTTCCGCTCCCACTTTCTCGGGAAATTTTCATCTTTTATGACTAGCGTCCAAGTTTGCGCACTATGTAAGGTTCAATCGTGACAATCGTTTTTTAGACGTTAAAAGTAATAATTATCTTGAGACAATAGAAGATCAAAAAAGTTTTGGAGACTAAAGTTGCAGAGATTTCCGGCATTTATTTTAGTTCCGCAAGTACTTCGTTTCTAATATATTTCGTTTTTGTTTTTCACTTGCTGTATACGAAAATGTCCTGGGTACACAGAAAACTCAGCATAAGACTGAAATTAATAAAGCTAAACATGGTGGAGTATTATTTTGACAAGAACCTCTTACAGCTAATTAGAAAACAAAATGTGCGAAAAAATATCAGGTTGCAAACATTACATGTGTAACAAAATAAATACCTCCCAAATCTCTGATTTGGCAGTGGAGTGTTGTTTGTATGTTTCCTTTCGGATGATAGTTAATAAGGCTAATTTACTCTGAACCATTTTTCGAGATTTTTATTATCTTTCTATTTAATTAAAGTATTTAAGTATACAAAATTGAAGACATAACCAAAATTTAAAAGTATTAGAATAAATGGCGCGATTTTCTTCACCGTAAGTTGCATTGCTTGTCAGCAAGACTAATGTAGTTGAAATACTATTGCCTGAAAACACTATTGTCAAAAAATTGATAAGTTGGGAATGAACGAACCTATCAAAAATATTTAGACTGTAACGAAATAATAACTTTAGGCTATGTAAAATTGTTTAGTTTTGGTGGGACCTTTCTCCAATTCCACATGGAAAAGTACAAGTTATACCAGAATAATAATGCTATCAGTACTAACAATAACGGTAACAAGTGTTTCTATACTTATACATTGCTGGATGTGGATTACTATTTAATCTCGAGAAGATTCTTTTTACATCAAATAAAGAGACATCAGAAATACGAATTCGATCTCACGAGGGCAGCCAGAAATAACCAGATGGTTATGGATTGGTTGATGATTGGTTGGACATATGATTTCTTAGACATTCTGTGCATTGTTGGAACTCTGCTAATTTATTAATTTTGAACAAAGTTGTTACTTCCTTGATTTCTGACACCCAATTTTCGAATCATGGAACAGGCAAGATTGACTCTCTTTTGATTGAATGAATCTTCTAACAGTAGTAACGTTAATATGGATGTCCATAAACATATAACTAATTCAATAATCGTTGATATTGCAACATATTATACATAACCATTACTATGGCCGCTTTAAGTTCTGGTTAAACGATTGCGCTTATTTATACAAAACAACTTACACAAGCAACCAATAAGTGTTATAAGCTAATCTTCCTTTCGTCACATTCGTCCAAAGTATTTAATTTGCAGTTAGTAAACTCTCTAACTAAACATACCTTCCGATATAGTTTTAGATCTTATTTCCTTACTTGTACTGCTCTAGTAAAAATAATATGTAGATATGTCTAACTAAAAATTACACTCAACCTCGTATTTTGAGGCATTTCTATTGCTCCTTACCACAATATTTATTGACACTATCTGTAACTTGACACGCTGTTGTAACTTTATATAATTTACACAGATTCATTGACATATTTTAAACCCTAAATTAAATTTTTAAATTTTATTGTCATTCTTTTATTTACAATTATAAAGCATCTGGGCTTAGCTGACTGATTAACATTTCACTTACCAGCTCAAGTAAATTACATCAGATATAAAATCTTAAGCATTCCATAAAATGTCTTCAATTTGGTATTCCTTCGTTTAACCCAAGCCTACCCATGTTAAAAACTCTTACTATCATTATTATAAACTACATGGAGATGTGTATTATTTTGATCAAAGGATTTCCGTTAAGGAAACTAGAACATATTCGCTATATTCCTGACTTCAGGAAATACGACTTGGGGCCAAAAATATGGCGAATAAGTCCTTGTTTCCTTAATAGAAACCCGTTAATAGTAAAATAATATTCTGAGTATAGATAGTAGCTAAATGAAATAATTCCGACTACATATATTGCTAATCCACTTTAATATTAAATACTCAAAAAATCCACACAACCTTTGTTATCTCGCTACCGGTTTAATTTTGTTTTATTTTTTATTCTCCAAATCTCAATTTGTAAGCATGCAATGCATCTCAACTTGTGCGATTGTGACACTTATCTTCCACTGATCTTGAACACAAGGAAGTTCATTAGGCACAAAAGAGAATCAAGTAATTAATTAATTTTAACTTTACATTTACTAATAAAGCTGTTTATTTCGCCAAAAATTAACAACTGTTAAAAAATTACAAATAGTCAGCAATGATTGGTAACTATATCAGAAGTAACTCAATTTATACATAAATAAAAAAATTTCAATAATGAAAGTAAGAAAATAACTAAATTTAACAATAAATTAATCCAAAACAAAAATTTATTTTTAAGTTTGAGATTTTGGTATAGAAACGCCTTATTCGATTTACGTGAATAATCTTTACTATGTCTAACGTTTACGTGAAATGTTCACCATCTTATAACTCCATGTAGACATAAGGTATAAAAGAGCTTCCTAAAACATGAGAGGGATGACCAGTCACGATTTAATTATTAAATGAAGAAAGTCAAAGTACACCAGATGAATTTTTAAGTTAAACTTTTTCACCGTTAAATCAACATTAAAATAATGTTTAAAAAAAGTAATACGAAAATCGCATAAAATTTCGACCATATTTCTAATTGTTACAAATTGTTTGTTATGATCCATTTTCTGTTTATTATCATGCAAAATCCGTCCATTGGAGGACTTTTGAATTACAGAAACTAAACTTTTGTGTACATATCAAAGTAACGTTTGAAAGAATTTAATATAACAATTAAATCACCAAAAAAAGGTCCCTGTATATATGGCTAACCATTATTGTAGACTGTCATAAACATTTTTATACAACTGTCTACTCGACCAAGCATACAATACATAACTAAACCGTTGAGAATACCATTAACAAACTAACCTTAAATGATCGTTATACAAGAAAAGCAATCAAAATAAAATGCAGTCATATTTCCTTATGCTTTCCTTATGCTGTGAAGATATTGCTTAAGTATCCAGAAGAGGGTCAATGAATGTATGTAGGTACTCACGTGTGTACTTTCATATGTATGCTTTGAAACACTTATAAAATCTAAAGGGACCATACGATTGACTGCGAAATTTCTTATTTGATATTGGTCAACAGAATGAAGAAAACCACAAGTTTCTGAGCTCGGAAATTCATTTCGCCTTTGAGTTATGCCACCTGAAAACTTAAACCTCTTCTCCACAACGTAAAGAGAATTTAATTTGATTGGAATCTGATATACAAGATTGTAGACCATTCGTGTTAGGCCATAGAGGATACCTATTATTTTTTTATTAAAAGCGGAAATGTATTTACCGGGATGAAGATAAAAAATTGATTTTTTTCCATACACTAAAATATTCCTGGTAGGCCACGCGCGTGCACTGCTCGTTAATGCCGTTGTCACGCTCTTATTGTTTGATAGCAAAATTCTACAGGTTGTTTTTTTCCTATAATCCTTTATATAACTCTGATAAATCTGCCACTCTTGATGTAAAATCGTTCAACCATGTTTCCGACATAAAACGAGGCTTCTTGATTTAATATTGGACTGAATCAGACTATTATTGATTGTTTCACACATTTAGATGAACATTTTGTTTCGCGGTGTTTTCGCTAGACCCCTCGTTTCACTGGGCAAATCCTGGACGAGAAGTTAGTAAATTTTCAATTGAATGGGCCATTTGACTATTACTATTCTCCCTATCTTCATCATTTCGGGATGTCACAACACGTATAGATTCTAATCAAAGTCGAATACCAGTCAATATAGGGTCATCAACCGTCTGGCAGCGGATTCCTTGTTAGTACAACAGCGTCGATACCAGTGAGGTCAATGGGCCTTAAAGGCTATTAGACTACAGATGCAATTTTGTTTTGTAACATTAATTAACTCACTTCTTTATCTTTTAATAAATCGAACAAAACTTATCAAGTATTTAATGTCAGTATTTTATAAATTAAAAAGCGATTTTAACCTCGCTTCACCAGTAATCGGTTATTTTATGTATTGTTTTCAGAAATCTAAAAACATAATCAGGAAATTTTTAATTAAAATCCACTGAAGAGCTATGAAATTTATCATATATTTATTAACGAGAATATATGGAAATATTTCAATGACATAAATTAGTATAAATAAATACATACACATGTTTGTATGTATTTATTTACACTAATTTATGTCATGCGTGTCGGTTATACTCCGTTCACTACCTCTGAAATATAACAGCAGCATCTGAAATATAATAGCTGAATTTTACTCAATTCACATGAGATTAAAATGGTCATATTTATAATGGAATTCATTAAAATCCATGCTTAGTTTTTCAACTTGTTCATAAACAAATCAATAAAGTAATTTATGTTTTTGGAGTTTACTCCTTAAGAATCGATTTTAATATATAGCGCCCAGTGTTTTATGAATAGTAAAATCAAAAGTTCAGAGCCTACGAAATTCAGAGCGTTAAAACAAGTGTAATCAGCTAATCTCAGGAACATCTTTAATTAATATATCGAATTATTTACTGAGAGTTGCAAGCATCGTTTGTTTTGGCTGGAAATATTGCGTTTAACAAAAGTAGTAAAATGAATACAAGAAGAAGAAATTACACGGAAATAGAGCGAAGATATTGGTCTCTCACAATGACGTAGTTGAAAATAAACTCATCGATGGAGCAAACGTGAAGATGAAAAAAATGCCGTGATATATAATGCTAGTGGTACTTTTCATGAAAGGGTAGGTATAGTCAAACATTCACGTTTATATATTTATTTATTGAAACGCTCACAAAACTAGTTGCAGTCACATAGATGTATAATAAAAAGAACAGGCTATGAACTATACTATAACTCTAATTATGTGTGCACAAAATGGTTAGAGTGTTATGTATAAATTTTCAAACGTTACTTGTGTTATTAAATATGTAACAAAATGTTTTGATCAATTATTAAAGTTATTTTCTACATACTGAAAACAAAACATTGTTTCTATCGTAGCTGGTTTTAATTTATAAATAATATATTTTGTATTTCCTTTTTAAATGTAAACAATTTCGGTTCAGTAATATCCAAGGACAAATGTTGAGAAACAATATGGTTATGCAATAGGCACATTCGAATTGTGGGGTTATGAAAAGAGGTATTATTGTTATAAACTTGTGGTACGAATAATCTCTGTAATGGTATATGGGATCTGAGTCGAGTATGGAAGTTGAGTAGAGAGAGGAAATAGAAACAATCAACGTGCGGATTTATGATTTTGTATAAATCTAATAAATCAGCGCTTTTTCTTCGTTCAGCTAGTGATGACAAATTAAATTTCTATACTCTGGTCCAAGATGAAACCGGAATTAATTTGTTTGATGAAAACAGAATTAATTTGTTTGCACGAATATAATTCCTTTTTTTTAATAATGTGCTTAAGACAGGTATACTTTATTTGTTTCTTTAAGCAAAAGGAAGTCAACAGTGCCGACTTTAGTTTAATATAAAGTAATGAAAATAAAAATAGTACAAGAAGTATATAAATATGGTATAGAAAAAATGAAAACGAAATAAAAAACAAAAATAATTAAAAACACAAAATAGAACAAAAATGTATAAGTAAAAAAATTAATAATCTCAAAAGGTATTTCATTTATTTTTCAGTTTTTGACTTAACAAAATTTCCCTGCGGATTTCATGAAGCTCGTCTTCTCTTCGCTGTCTCTGCTCCATTACATGCCTCATGTAATTTCTTTTTAATTCTTCCGTCTGAAGTAACTGACTTTGGCTGAAAATGAGTCGGATATCCGAATGCTGGCTGCTGGTGTATCTATAACATGGTTTCTGTAACATGGTTTCCTGCACCATACCCCTATGCTGACCCGCAGTGACTTCTTTCATTTCCTCGGACGATGTTGGCAAAGTTTCCGCGACTTGAGCAAAAGCTTCTCTTCTACTCCTCGATTGTTGCTCAGGCGGATCTGTAGATAATCTGTAGATGAGGATCTGTAGATTCACAAATTCTAAATTTAACAAATTTTCGCATATCACTAGAAACAAAATAAAATGAAAGTTAAATGGAAAAGTTCTTAAATGAATCTTACAATTTGCAATTTTAAAGATGATTGAAATACAAACTACTTTCGTTTGTAATACTTCCGCGTCAGTATTAAATATTAAATCGAATAAAATTCACTTCAAAGAAATAAATCTAAAAACTTTCGAGGCCCCTTTACTTTATCATTCAGTTTCTAAAAATACTATAAATAAAATATTAATTGTACACTTATTTACCTCCATTATGTTACACACGTTGTTTACTTCGATTGAATTGCTGGGCAAAATCGTTTGATGGTACTTCCACAATTAGCACCTGCACTATTAAGGAAACGATGGGGTCAATTAGGAAGTGGCTAATCGTGGCTCCTCCACCGGTGGTCATCCGCTACTGCCTTTCCTTCGCCAACTCTCTTCTCTGCTATTATTACAATTTTCAACACTTCGAAATTCGAATTGCAATACTTCAAAATAATTATATTTTATTTTTTTATAATTATTGCATGAGAATAATTTATTTAGATATCAATTAAATTTATTAAACTTAATTTCATCTACACCTGTGTGAGGAATGACATTTCCGACTTGACGTTTAGTCAAATAATTGATAGTGCGTGTTTTTTTTTCTTCTATATGGTTTTCTAAAGTTTAAGTGCCAACAACACTGTATTAAATTTTATTGTAATATGGAATCATTTTTGTAAGGTATAGAACATTCTCGAAGGAATTTCTTTTGCATTCCTTTTTTAAATAATAAAATTGTCCTTTGATTTTACGCGCTCTTTTAGCAAAAGTTTCCATTCAGTATTTTCGAAACCTTCGACAAGTATACATAGTTAGTCATTTTTCTGTTACTTTCGAATTCTCAACGGGCATGGATAATAACTATATATCCTAGCCGCAAAGTAACTGTTAAATATTAAAGTGCGAAGATCTTTAATTTTATATCCAAGCAGTAAAGTGTATCAGTTACTTTTAAGCTATTGAAGTGCGAGGATTTTTAATTATATATCCTAGCAGTAAATTCTGTGAGCAGTTACTTTAAACTTGTAAAAGGCTAAGGTAATTATTGTATACCGTAGCTGCAAAATATCAGTTTATTTGAACTTTTATAGTGCGTGAACAATCTACACATCTTAGCCGCATGGCCTTGGCAAAACTTTAATTTTAAATCGGACTATGCTATGGAACATTAATTCGAGAAAGTTCTGTATCCTAATTTATAGTATGAGTATAAGAGGATTAATGAGTTGTGTATTATAAAAATAAAGAATTAAACTGGTCCTGATTTTTTTTTTCGTAAGATACATTTAAAAGGTTTTCTCCAATTTAAATCACATCGTGAATTATCCTGCGGACCAAAGACGATCGTTCTTCTTATCGGGACCACTCGACGATCAGCTTTGAGTCGAAATTCTACATCATCATCTTCAAGGGCCCATCTGGTGGAGCAGCAAAGGACTTCTAGAACCATTTTTTCCCTTAAGGTCAGTGAATGCCAATTTTTCGTACAGATGAAATCGAATTTTCGCTTGTCGTAAAACAGTAAAGAATTTAGATTCATTAAAACTTAATTTAATTGTTAAAGTAATAATTTGAATTTAAAAATTCATTATTATTTACAAAGATTAATTTATTAAATTATTTTTGCTTCATTATTCATTTAATTTGATAATATAATTCACCATTCCATTAAGATATTCTGTCAGATTTGAAATTTTGAGAAATTTTATTTGCCTATGGCGTTCTGCTATTTACACGCAATTAGCGCCATAACAGACATTTAAATTTTCAGGCTGTAGCACGTTTTTTAAAATATTATTATATATTTTTGATCTTACACAAAAATGGTGGGAATTATTTACTAATTTTTAAAGTCGCGTGTATGTTGTCAAGCTTTGTTAATAATAATCTATAAGTATATATTAGTTTGGTAAGAGATTGGTAAAATAAAAGTTCAATGAAATGGTGTATTAAGCAATAATATAGGAATTTCATTTCGAACCCCTAATAAAGAATGGTTTGTGTTATCTAGTCCAAACTAATTTAATGCACGGTAGCTTCTGTGATCATTTGTACTCGAATTCAATTTGTCATAGTGAACCATATAGAGCAAACGAATTTTAATGCACATTTTAATATTCTAGCTATAAGAAAAGATAATTATGTCGCGAATTGTAATCATAAATGTTATTATGTTTGAATATTTGGTGTCTTCTATCCCAAATTAAAAAAGTCTCTTTTAATTTTAACTTCTTATTCTGACGTTACTAAATGTTTTTAATTTAGTTGTATAAATTTGATCTTGTTCCTTTGTATTTTACTTGAACATAATTCTATTGCCAGCATTTTCTCATTAAAGAATTCTCCATTTCCATTTAATAATATTGATATTTATGTACAGCGTTACCCATTTCATACCTTCCAATACAAGTGTACTTAAGGAGTAAACTCCAATCGCGCGTCGAAGCTGACCCGCACAATTTTTTATGACAATAACTTGTTGCGTGAACAGTTAAGTAATACAACTTTAAATTCATTAAGATACTAAAAGAAAATTTAGAGAATGTTAAGTTTATTTCTATATGAAAATTGTTAATACTATTTCTACATGAGAAGTAACAATCAATACAAGTACCATAAATCAATATATATTGTAAAATCCCGCCGCGTTCGTCTATGTACACAATTTTACGTATATACGCAATTTTCTCAGTAACAATTTTTTGGACGGATTTTGTTCCTGTTTCCATTAAAGGAATATGTTGTGAAAATTATCCGAGATGTATCGTTAAAGTCAAAAAAGCATGCGTCGCAATGGTCCCTCGGTGCGCGCTGTATGCACCATTAGAGATACACGGAAAAAATGTATGGCAACAAAGTTATTTTCAAAAAGTTCTTGAATAAATTCTGTAATCGCATGTGTGTGTGTGTGTGTATATATATATATATATATATATATATATATGAATATATATATATATATGTATATATATATATATATATATATATATATATATATATATATATATGTATGTGTATATATATATATATATATATATATATATATATGTATGTGTATATATATATATATATATATATATATATACATATATATATAACTTATTGTATAAAACTGTCTTAATCCTTAAGGAACCCAATTTTATATTTACCTTCTTCAAATTGCATACATGAAATTTTGAAAAGTTATGACGGCGTTTTCACATAAGCAAAATTGTACGCCCTTGCTTGCACGCATTGACACGGTGCGCGTCAGCGCTGAAGAATATTTGCCAAACCGTGCGATACCCGGAACGGGTCCCTATATTAATATAATTTGTTGTTATAGCGTCCACGATAATACAGTTTTTACAATTAACGTGGTATTAGAGTGAATTTTCCTGTACAATAGCGTCAACTGTGGCCAAATTCAGCCACAGTTGACGCTATTGTTCTGGAACTGTCTAATCTCGTAACGAGAAGTTTGTTACCCGTAAGGTAATGGCTGAGGAGTTTGTACCTGACTAGTATGTTTGCATTTAGTTATGTGATGCAAACCCAAGTGTATGAACAGTAGGAAAAGCTTGAGTCAAATTTAAGGCTTCTTTTTCCAGCGAATCTGAATATTATTTTCCTTCTACATAGAAGGTGAACGGATCCATTTAAAGATTTTCTTTTATTATTGAGTTTTTGAAAAAGTTTGAGACTGCTTTTTATTTTAACTTCCAGAGCTAATCTAGAATTTTTAAAAATAACAATAGCCCAGGCATCAGGTAATATTACCAAAAACACGTAAATAGTGCACACATTTTTTGGATTATACCTTGGCGATATCAATATAACACTTTCGGAAAATAGCGGAAGGTGTAGAGAATATTTTGAAGACACCAATTGTGTTATATCTTACAAAAGGGGTAATTTACAATAAAAAATATAATTTTTTTATAGAGAATTCAGTTCTTCGCAACTTTGATTTGAACCATTTTTCGTATTAGTTCATCAAACTTAAAGCAGTTGAAAATTTACAAAAATAGTTTTCGCTATATTACTCATGAACCAAAATGATCGAAGCCCCAAAATAGGTATTAATAAATACTTGTTACCGCAATTGAATGAATTTTTTTAACTCTTTTCCGCACCGCTATTCATTAATAATTATAAAAATATTTATAATGGGCTGATTATACGTGGATGACATCTAAAAGGTTGACTGAATAAGTAAGGTGAACGTGCATCTTACTTATTGTTAATTCACTTAAATCTTGTGTTCTGTTTTAATTCCATCTGGCTGAACAAAAATATAACCTGTACAGTCTTGGTTGAAGTGTTTGTCAGGGGATCCACCAGTGTTCACTGCCATTCTCCTTATTCCCAAGATTTACCCGAAAATTTGCGTAACAGAATTTGCATTACGGTAGATGCAACCGATCGTGAAAATAGAAAAGAAGACGAATTAAAATAAAATGATAACAACATACTTTAACATAAGGGCTAACCCATAAAATCAATAGAATAAGTGAGGATATGATAGAGAACGAAATAAAAAAGCAATAATGAAACGTTTTTTTTATTATATATACATATTTTTAATCAAAGATTTCTAAAAAGATTCAGTTTTAACAAAGTGCAAAGTAAGAGTTAATATTCTTTCAAATAAATACCACAAATTGTTCATATAAAAAGCCTGCGTAAATTTCATAAAAATATATTTTGCTCAAGTTGATACCACTGTGCCTAATCGTCAGGCGGAGTTTTGGCGCCTACCGTCAAGTAATTTGTTTAGCGCCCTCGGTCATGTTATTCACGCTCTATTGTACTCGGTAATTTTTATTCAATTGAATATTTATACATTTTTATGTTTATATAATATTATATTTATATAATTGTAATTATATATTTCAAATTTATATTAATTTTTGTTGCCAAAGAAATTTCTTTTGTCGTTGTTGTTGTTGTAAATTGTTGTATTTAAATATCAATGAAAACATTGAAAAATATCTACAATGAATAAGTGGTATAGCTTATATTTTATGAGTGATACAAAACCTCATCATGTGCAACGAAGTAAATTTTTCCAAAATTAAATCGAGGTTCCACTAATTATTTTTAAGTACCGTTTCAAATATATAACTGATTTCCAATATCTTTTTCCATTTTTCAACCATGGACTTCAAAAATGGGGGAAAATTCCAGATACTATCTTATATTATTACTTGTTATTATTCTTCAATCTTTGATTAAAATTTTTGCTTAAAATTATTTAAATTAACTTCTGTCATCAAATATTGAATATATTTGACGTTAATTTTGTAGAAATTCATTATTCACAATTAAATGAAACTACGTGATGTAGTATTATTTCTACTTTATGTTAATAATATTGCTCGAAACCTTTTTTCAGAAAGTGTTGACAAAACATGGCAGTGCGTCAGCGTACAAACAATGATATGATCCATCTTGTACGAACCGAGACAGGAGTGCGGGACGCCCCTCTTACCCGTCGGATGTGTGTACGTACCTTCTATCCTCCTTGGTACGTACAGGCAACAGCGATGTTCGTTTGTGTAAATATATGTCGTGAGGTCAACACGGGATGCGGTTTATTTTGATAACTCATTTCTCATGACCTCGCGTGATTATTTGGCGAATATTGAATATATTTTGCGTTTATTTTGTAGAAATTTATTATCACTTAATTTTGATTCACAACTAAATGAAACTACGTGATGCAGTATTATTTCTAGTTTATATAAATTCTTAAACACGACCTAGGTTTAGTTGTATGACATCTTCAGGTAAACAAAATATTTGAACACTGAACACTGAAATGGTTTGGATATGACGTCAGTTTTTTAATCTCCCGGGAAATCATTGTTTTTAACATTCGATGCACTTTTCTGCGGAAGTAATTAACCTATACTCATCATTTTTTTGTTAATTTATGTGAGAAATATCACTCTAATAATTCAATGCGATTAATTTAGTAAATGAAAAATAAACAAGGTTAAAAATGTCTATAATGTTGAAAATTATCTATTTGAGTTATTTTAATGAAAATATTTGATTCGTAACGATTATATAAGTAACAAGATGAAAACAATTATATCGATAATTTGATTGTTTTCTTTAAAAAAATGATTCGACACCAGACCACACGTATCCCAAATTTTAAATATAATGTTTAAAACTGATACTTACTAACTGATGATCAGATTATTAAGTATATAAAAAACTTAATTAAATATCCTATATTGAATATATTTGGCGTTAATTTTGTAGAAATTCATTATTCGCAATTAAATGAAATTACGTGATGTAGTATTATTTCTACTTTCTTTAAGTTCTTTACCACGACCTAGGTTTCGTTGTATTACAACATCTTCAGGGGGGCTATTAGCAAAGATGTTTAATACAACGAAACCTAGGTCGTGGTAAAGAACTTAAAGAAAGTAGAAATAATACTAAATCACGTAGTTTCATTTAATTGTAATTATCTTAGAAAAACATTGTAAACGGGTTAAAAAGACTTTACTAGATATATATCGATAAAAGCACAGTAGGTAATCTGTACTCAAAATTATTCTTCATAATACTAGTGTAAAGTATACATTTTTTGAATTTATACTTTATTAGATCGTTTGTTTGACAAAAATTTGATTAACAAATTCTTAAGCTGAAATGTGTCTTAAACAAATTGATTATCTCATTTTATACCCACATAATTATTTCTTCCACTAATTTAAGTAGAGCTTTAGACAATTGTTTTGTGAATCTTGCCCTACATGAATAAAAGAAAATTTCCATGTCAAATGCTTTATGAGAAAAATAGCTGTGGCTTTTTTTTCAATTTCGAGACACAGAAGTCTAAAAACCTATAAAAAATTACTCTAAAACACTCAGAAACAATGGTTCAGAAACCAAAGCTTGACACGCCTCATAATAATGACCGATATTCTAAATATTACATTATATGACATACAGAAATAATGAAAAAATGAAATTAATAAAAAAACAATGACATTGCTTGACTTCAATCGTCAATTTTTAAAAATTTACACCAAAATATATTTTTCATTTCCATGTATTGGTAGAATAAAAGAAATAAAAATAAGTTTCATTAGGACGCCACTACTTTTGTTACGATAATGAGTTCGATAAAACATGGACATTCGCGTTTAATGACTAATTTTTACCTATGGACATTTCCTTACATCTTAAAAATATACACCAAAATTACTGAAATAAATATAGTGTAATAAAAAATATGGTATTAGATGTTTGAAAAGTACGATTATAGAATAACAAATAGTGATAATACTGTCATAATAAATGTGTGTGTAATTGCATTATTAAATTAAAAACAGTTGTTAAAAATGAAATAAGTATCAACATTAGTGGAGAATTACAAAACTATGTTTCAATATAATATTATGATATAAAATAAACAGATATCGCTATCAATCAATTACACGATTGCCTTTTTACAAATATTTAAAACCGCTTATATATTTTATATATGTAGTACATCACTATTTGTATCATCGGTAACACTTGTATCAAATTTTACTCAAACGATCCACACTATCTGATGAGTAGATAATGATTAAACACACATGAAAATAGAGATAGACATTGGATTTTTATATTAAAGATTAGTAATTAGAAAATTTTTTTTTCAGATCCTTATCAGAAAAGATTGGTAAAAATACTTGTCATTTTAACACTGTTTATTTTTATTCATGCATATGTAGAATTGATTAAATAAATATACTGATAACCTATTGACGTTGTGGCATATACATATCTGGTCAGTTGTCACAAGCTAATAATGAGCCATATGTTATTCTACAGCTCAGTTATTTTCCACCCGTTTACTTGTTCTGAGTGAATTTTGAGAGTGTAAAATATATTGTTGTTATAAGTTTTTCCTGTATTTCCATGTAGTTGTTCTTTTTATCGTTAGTCTTTTTGTTTAATCTTTTATCTGTTAGTCTTTTATTTCATATTGTTCTTGTATATTTATACATTCAAAAGTTTGCATTAAACGGTAAGTTGAACGTGCATTTAAAAAAAAGAAATGTATCAAAATTTTAATAAGTACAAATATCTTATGTACCTATATTAATGTACAGTGGTTATCAACTAATTAGGGTCATTAGTACTAAGTGACATTTCTCTTCTAGTCCGCGTAACTTGTATGTTCATGTGACTTTAATGCTTGACATGTAAGTACACTAATGTTCTAAATATAAATATGGTAAGATTTTTATTTTTTTGTATTTTATTTTATGTAACACAAACTATTTGAAATATTCTATGAACACTAAATACGAAATAAGGGTGCGTTCTAACATTTCTACAAAGAACAAAGAAAAATAAATACATTCATAAAATATCCAATTAAATACAACAATACATAAATGTTAACTTAAGTAAGCGAAACAATATTTTTATTTTGTATAAGACATAAAATTAATACAGAAAACACTTTTTATTAACTTATCAATTAAATAAAGCTACAATTATCGATTACAAGTGATCTATGTAAGGCGCTCTAGTTAACTAATTTGGACAAACGATGAATGGACTTCACGGAGCCAGTTTTTATATCTGATCGAAACTTGGGGCATGAACTTGCAAGGATGTCAAGTGTCAACATCTCTTTATTGTCCAAGTCGCACAACTGCCATAGCGATAAGATTTGAAGAATTTAAAACGTTACTATTGCTTATTATTTCATTACCGAACTCGTAATTTGGGTCACATGTGAAAACGTATATAACCACAAACTGATTACATGCAGAAACTTGTCTTTATTTGGAATTGAAATGAAATTCTATTTATTGAAGGACAATTTAGCGTCTGGCGAGGTTGCCATTTTTTAATATATCCTTTTAACATTGGCGCGGCATCGACGATGTCTGATTACTACAGAAATATAATTCCAAGCTTTTTGGACAGTGTCACAAAGCCGGTATGTAATGCCAGTGCGTTCAATTGCAGGGTTTTTCTTGACTTCAATCCACAGTCGCTCTATCGGCATAAGGCAGCACGGTTTCTTGTAATATATTTTTGCCATGATCAATTTTCATAGATCACACTCCAAGTTTTTCACAGCCACACAGTTTTCCACACTTCAAAAAAAAGCCCCAAATTTGTATATTCCCGCTTCCATATTTTACTTTTTTTTATATTTTGCGTTCATATCTACATTCGAAGGATGCCGTACATATTATTATCTGCTATATGATTATCTTGATATTATCGGAAATTTATCTTGATATTATCGGAAAGTAACACATGTTTTTAATAGGAGGAGGTCCAATATTCGTATTTCCTAGTAAACCCTTACTGTAAAACTCTATAGTCTCTTTTCAGTAATGGAACTTTTGAAGCAATTTGCAAATAACTGTGCCTCTTCTAGTCGTCAAACAATAATTACTGATACGTCAGCATTTGGTTCTGACCAAAATATTCAAAACCAAAAGGGAACATTTAAAGGGGTCTCTCTTGGCGATTGTGACCATACTACGATTTACTTGTCGAGTTGTTTTTCTAAGTTTTTCTTTCTGGAAACACTTTGAATGGTATTACGTGTTTTGAAATATTACATTACGTTATAAATCATATTTTTGGAACTATTTAGATGAACCATCAAGTTTAATAAAATTTATTTACGACCATTATATGCTTCGAGCTATATTTATTTCAAAAATTACAATGAAAATGTGTACATTGACAAGTTAATATTTAAAAATGGCGCCAAAACTAATTAATGTGAGTAGAAAATGTAATGGCTTTTTCAAATCTTCAAATTAGAATACAAGCATTTTAATAATTAGATGGCAAGACAAAAAACGCAGTAATTACCAATCCGAATGACTTTGCTTCTGTTTTCATTGTACATGGAGATTTTTTTAATACTTGATAATGAACAATATTACGTAATAATATAGAAATAATTTTATATCAATGGACAAATACAGAAAGTTAAATAATAATTTTTTCCAGAGTTTGTCTGCACCTAAATAGTTGACCGCGACTGTATAAGCTTATTTTGTTTGTTGATTCGAGCTAATCTATGGAATAACATATCCAATTTCCAAAAATATTTTGTGTTAGAAATTTCATTCTTTTAGGAATATTATAACTCATATCCCATTACGTTATGACTTAATGGACAGAGCGATGATAAAAAATGTTACAAAAGTCGAAAAATACTTACACGGTACAAGGTAGGACTGGCTTATTTATTGGCTGACCGTCCTGAGCATTTGCGTCGATATACCCCCCTCCCCCCTCTCCTCCCCCAATCCGATGACAACGACAAGAGCGAAGCATAATTGAGAAAATGCTTTCCGGGAGAAACCTCGTGGCACATATAGTATATGTTGAAATTCTTTAAACTATTGAGTTAATTAAAAAATATGCTCTCAAGAGAATATTTCCTTAAATCTATGTTCTTCAAAACTAGCCTAATGGAATAAAAACTAGTTAGAAAAAAACTTGAGAAGTGTCAAGGGACACCCGGATGGAACGAAGTTCCTTTCGATTAATTAGAGAAGGAATTGCAATAAAATGTTATTTCTTTTAAGTTATAATAATAATTATTGTTATTATTTTTTATTATTTATTATGTACAAAAACCTGTATACACTCAACAAAAATAATCGTCGCGACACCACACTGTTCATTGCGAAATAGAAAGACGAAACGAAAATAACTGGCTTGCTTTCTATGAGAGAGAGAGAGACAGACAGAGAAACACGCGCACGCCGCACGGCTTGCAGCGCGCCCGCTAGCAACTATAGCAAAAAGTGTCGTTACAACTTTTGGTCTTAATTTTTTTCGTCTAGCCCCCTTTCGCAACGCGCGATAACGAACTTCGTTCCAATAACTGACCACATTATACTATGTAATGAACATAACAAAATCTTGTTAAACTGGTACAGCAAGATGGCTCCTGCGAATTCCTGAATACAGAATAAGACAACTATGATCAATATCAATGCCAACTAAAGGGTTAGATATCACTAAGCGCCTGACGTGATAGCGTCCGACATCTAACGTGTGTTGTAGTAACGTATGAGTATATGCAATATACGACCACTCGACCGGCCCGCCATGCAGATCGCTACGGGCCGTATGTCGAATTATGAATAAGATAAAAATAACTCATAATTACATATTTATGTATGCATTTGTTCACAATATGTTACACGTAACTCCATTTCTTTTTACGTTGTTTCATGATAATTTCCATTTAATGAATTAATAATACTAGTGGTCGCCCAGTGGTCGAAATTCGACCGTAATAAATTTAAATGATAAGTTATTTAATATAAATTATTAAAATATAATGCTCAAACATTATTAAGGTTCTATTGTCAAAGACTATATACTACTATAACCACAGATTTCGCCAACGCTGTTATTTTCCTATTTAAAAAAAATAAATTATATGGAATTCAAAAAGGAGAAAAATAAAGAATACCTATTTTAAAAAAAAAATTATTGAAACAAAACATGCTGTAAGATGATGCAAAATAAAAAAATTATGCGGTAAAAATGCTCTCCATTGAATAGCATTTTTTATTGCATATTGCGATAATATAATTAACGATTTAAAACTTCTCTGAAAACAATGTTTTTTGTAAAAACTCTTTCATCGTTTGCTATACGTCCTTGACCGTTATATTCGGAAATATAAAACCTTAAACCATAGAATGAACGGACTCTACTTGCCGCGACATACAATTGCCCATGTGTGAAAACTGGCCGATTCAATAAAATTCCAACCTTTTGGAATGTTTGTCCTTGAGACTTATTTATTGTCATCGCAAATGCAGGTATTATAGGAAATTGTGTTCTTTGAAAGTTAAACGGTAAAATAGTTCCAGAGTACGTTAAATTTATACGTGGAATCAAAATTCTCTTACTGCGTGCGGTCCCAGTTAAAACTTCACAATCTATTGAATTTCGATGCATAAATTTGATACGCATTCTTGTTCCATTGACTAATGCGTCCTTAGTATTTAAGTTTCTGATCAATAAAACTATGCAATTAACTTTCAATACTAACTTATGCGGTGGTAAACCACTAATAGACAAAGAATTTAAAATCTCTACCGGATAGTTATTGATGTCATTGTCATTATCACAAATTATTTTATCATAGCTATCATATGTTCGCTGTTCACCACGAATTTGATTAAGTATATCAGTATTAACAAAATACAATCGTCATTTATAGGTGCTAAAATAACAGAGTTCAATATATTTTCTGAGAGTATGTTATTGGAAATATTTATATACACCTCATCAATAATATTGTTTTTATCTCATATTAATTGATGAGGTATTTCAATAACATTTTTACCAAACTGAGGGAATTGTGTGGCCTCATCATTACCAATTTTTTTCAAGAATTCTACAAAATTCTATTTCATTTGGTAAAGCTCTCAAATTTCGAGTAAATGTAACTTTATGAAAATTAGGAAATTCATGCCAACTTGTAACACAATTTTCAATTAAAGTTCCACGTGATCCATGTGGGATTACTGGTAAGATTTGCCGAAAATCACCGCACAGAAGTATAGTTTTTCCTCCAAACGATAAACATAGAGTGTTTATCGTTTTCATCACATAGATCACGCAATAATCTATCTATGATTTTCAACACTTGCAATGGACACATAGAAACTTCATCAATAATTATCAATGATGATGAATTTATGAAACTACCGTAGCTACTATTTGCAGTAATATTTGATACAGAATTTTCTAAAATGGGTATAGACAATTTAAACACATTGTGTAAAGTCCTACCTCCAAGTAATAAAGTTGAAACTATGCACTGAACGCAGTTGGAATACAACGAAGATTAAGCGAATTTAATTTGTGAATTAATGCTGTTTGAGTGAATGTTTTGCCACAACCAGCGTGAGCGGTTAAACAAAAAACATTGGACCCAGTATCATGATACAAAATGTCACGAATAACTTGATCAATGAGATTACGCTGTTCAATATTTGCACTTTCATAATACTCACAAAACAGCATCTCTTGTTCTATTATATCAATAGTATTTTCTTCTCCTATTCTCTGCGAGTATGTGGGAACTGGTAAACCAAGAATTTGACAGGACAAATTATGAACATTCAAAATATCATGAATTTCTAATAGAGCTCTATTAAAGGATACTTCTTCGTTGTAAAGTCTTCGAAAATCTTCACTAAGATATACTTTAAATTCATTCCATAACGCTAATGCATTGGCTGGCACATTTATTGCACAAATGTAACCAAATAAATTCCGCATTTGTTTTGGTGGATGTAATTCTTTTGATTCATTTAAACATTCCCGCCATTCATTATCATTTGAAGCTATTCCGTGAGCATGGCACGCTTCAACAAAAGAAGGGTATAAAAATTCATTGTATGTTCTAACATCCTCGAATGATTTCGAACCACAGACATGTAATGAAAGCAATCGTAAGTGAAAAAGTTCGATATCTTTTGGTGACACTACATATTGTAATGATTTTATCACCTTCGCGGCTTCTCTTCTTCCATTTATTTCTGGAATCTTCCCACACATAATGCATAAGAATTTCAGTATATTTATACTCTCGTGCTGATGGATCTGATCGATTCAACTCAAAAAATGCTAATAATTTTGTTTGTCTTTCATTATCAATTACTTGACGTTCTTGCCCTTCTCGGAAGTATACATTCTGTCGACGCGGTAAATGAATATCAAGTCTGATTATAGTATGTGACTGAAAATGCATTGGTAATTCATAGATGCGCCATATGGCGTCTGTTGATGCGACATAACGACCAATTAAAAAATTGATAACTTCATTAATTTCTATATTTTGACCATTTCCATTTCCACCAGACTCTAGTTCAACAGATGGACTGTCATAGCCTTTATACACATATTTATAAATGTATTTGATACTTTTGACTGTAGTACATACTTCAACATTTATATGGCAATTAAATTTAGCAAGTAAATATGGATTGTATGGTACAACATACCGATTGTCAAGGCAACTACTACGAACTTCTGCATTAATACTATTATCATGTCTTCTGAATAATGCCCATATACCCATTTAACGATTCACATGTAGTCTCTTTAAATCGTTTTGGATACTCTTTTATACATTTTCCATCTCTCATACATACAGAATTAGGATTAAGTACTCCGTATAGACCATGCATCATATGTTTTACAACATATTTATGTAATGTGGGATGTGTTTCAATGTGAGGAATCTCCGCAGATACAACTTTATCAATATCTATAGCATTAACAATTTTATTTTGCTCATTTAAAGTGAGTCAAATGGGAGCGTGAGGCAATCCTCTTTTTTGAAATTCAATTGTATCAATGAGTGCTTCAACTTTACCAAAGATATTATTTTTTATAAGGCCCTCTATGAATGCTTTCAACTTTGACTTGAATACACGCACAATAATATCAGGTCTAAAATTAGCAGCTTCACCTACACCAATATTGTTAACTATTTCTCGCCAACTTGGATTGCAAGTCATTGTAATAAATAAAGACGGTTTTCCAAAATGTTGTACAATTGACATTGCATCTAAATAATTCTGATATATATTTCTTGGAGATCCATTGAATGAAGATGGTGAAATTACTCTACGACCAACATTCCTAGCATTCATGTTCAATTCTAAGTAGTCTGTTAAATTGTTGTAAACTTCAGACTTAAGAATTGTTTGCTTTTGTCGTGAATGAAATGTAATCTTGAGCCCTCTATTCTCACATACATATCAACTATACACTGCAGAAATATTTTTTTGTGAATGGTGCTACATGCTGAAATCTTCTCTAATCGCAAGTCGATAGGCTGCATACTGAAGCATGGCTAATTTTTTTCTGTGTGCTCTTGAATTAGATATAGTTGGTACGTTATGAGGAATATTGATATGCCACCCAGTATCACCATTTGGAAAAAGTAATGGATGTGCTCAAGGGTCTAATGATGAATTTAAAATTGAGATATTTTTGATGATACTATTAACTTATGAAAATTAAATCATATTTCGTTCAAAGGTGGCTCACCATCAACTGTACTAAATATTACTGCTACATCAGTTTGAACTGCATCATTGAAATGGCGTTGATTTAAATCATGATTTACTTTAATGAACATACAAATTTCTTTTTTTTTATTTTCAACTCTGTGACAATGATGTTTCATTGCAATGAATTACCGAGATATTTTGCGCATTATATTGTTATTACATGTTTGATTAAAATGTTGTTGTAATCTATAATTGATAATATATAATTGATAGTGTCGACATCTTAAAAATCGAATTGCGCACAACATGATGAGCGACCATATGCCGCATTCATTGAACCTGATCTGTGATAAAAACATCATGTTTTTGAAATGATACACTCCACTTGTAACTGCCCCGCAAATTTTAGCTTCTGAGCTAACCATAGCAAATGATGAATTATATTTGCAAATGTTTTCAAAATAATTTTTTGCCTTACTTTTGATTGAAGGTTTATTTGAAATAAGTCCATAATACAATGATTTAAAATATTCATTTTGACTTAAGGGCGGTAATATTGCTTTACCCTTATGACAAGATTAAGTGAATTCAGTCCTGTCACTTAAAGTCACTTCAGATTCAAAACGTTTCGCATTGCAAAACCTGCATTGTAAATCCATTAATCCACAATCATAACTTAATAAAGTCTTGGGATTACATTTAGTCCATATATGTATCTCTAAAAATTACTTCTTCATTTGTAAACTATTAATATTATTTAAATTTGCCTTTGGTCTATTAATGTGTGTATGCGAAACAAACTATGAATATGGCATTATCATAATTATGATTATTTTTGACATTCAGTAAGACTATGAACAAATAATATTAATCTCAGTTTGACCATAGACTTCAACCATAAATAAGATAGTACATATGTGTGTGTACATATGTGTGTGTGTCAAACGCATGTATTTCTAATAAAAATCTATATATCTCTTTCTATATAAAAAATATTAGCTTTCAGCACTCTTCTCCATATAAACTTTAACTATGCCAAATTTCATACTCCTCCGGACGCGTAATTTTCGTTAAAAGGAGTATAAAGGTTTTGCTTAGTATATTAATATTTTGGTTATTATTAACCTTTAAATTATGGTTATTATTAACCTTTAGAAAATTGAATAATATTTTATTAAATCGTAATAACTCTAATTTCAGATAAAAGGTCAATATTTTTACTACTATATATGGGAAAATAACAAAGTTAAAACACAATAACTTAGTAACTATCTGGCAGATAAACTACAATGGAAAGCCAGCGGAAAAATAAAATTATGGACAACTCATATGTCAATATGTGTGTATATACATGTGTGTGTGTCAAACACATGGTAGTATGTGTAAAGTTTTTTTTTATTAATTTAATGTATTTCTAATGCATTATTATATAAAAATTTTAGCTTTCCGTACTCCTCCATACAAACTTTAAATGTGCCAAATTTCATACTCCTCCGTCCGCGTAATTTTCGTAAAAGAGGTACAACATTTTTGCTTCACGTATTAATATCATGATTATTATTAATAATGTTACATTAAATGATAACAACTGTAATTCTAGATAAAAGATCAAATTTTTTACTATTATATGAGAAAATAACAAACTTGAAGCACAATAACTTGCGAACTGTCTGGCAGATAAACTACAATGGAAAGCCAGCGGAAAAATAAAACTATAGACTACTCATATGTCAATTGTATGTATTTACATGTGTGTGTCAAATGCGGTAGTGTGTGTAATGTTTTATTTATTGATTTAATTTACTTTATAAGCATTATTATTGAAAAATATTAGCGTTCTGCAGTTCTCCTACATATAAACTCCGCGCAATTTTCGTAAAAAGGGGTCCAAAGTTTTTGCTTCACGTATTAATATATAGATATTTGATACAATTGATATTTAATAGACGCATCTTCTAATGTACTAATTGTTCGGTGTGAAATTCTTTTATACCCGAACAGTCTGTTCTGTTAACCACTAAGACTCTCTTACTCGTTCTAAGATTCTGGTATTTTAACTGATGAAATTCGCATTTTATCCGCACATTTCAATTCCATCACGCATTTAGTATGACAGTACAACTTATATTAATTTTTACTAAAATTTGCACAACTTTTTAATCACAAACAAATAAAAGTAACAAGCCAATAAAATAAATACAATGGCAAATAAGCTATGAAAACACTTATAAAACTGTAATAATACAGAGCTAATAAGAACAGACAAGAGTTCATTTTAACACGACGAGAGTTAATTTTGTAATAACGGAGGATAGTAGATTTTATACGGAATTAAAAAGTTACAGAACAAAAAAAGTTAAAATAATATGTTTCCTTCTCGGTCAATTCAATATTTTTAAAAAGAGAAAGGTAATAATTTCTTTTCATGATAAGTCGATACATACGTCAGACCCCAAATGGATATTGTTATGCAGAAAGGCATGACTCGTATGACTATTATATTGAAAAGTCGCAAATCTCTGGTACAAAGCATACACTATCGTTTATGTTCATAAAAAATGACCGTTTTAATTGCAGTTTGTTTTTATATTTACCAATAATTTTTGTGAGTTTTATCTTTGTACGAAAATACCTTTGAAAATTTTGAATATCTGAAAATCTAAATAATTTTTACTATAATATCTGAAAAGTATTTACAATAGTAGTATAAATAACGAAATTAAAAGGAAAAGCTAAAATAGCTGCATAAATTCTAGTAGTTTAAGAGTAATATAAGACCAACTTATGACATGTAGTTTGATATGCAAAAAGTTTATAGAAACTCCATACAAATGTCTTAAACCGTCTACAAACATGACTTTATATTTGTTACGTGTGTGAACGATGTACCAGGCAGTATATTTACATGATGAGAAATAATATTCCGACCGCAACTTCGGCTTACGCTCCGACTTCAGCCGCAAAAACCACCTTAGATGACACATTCTGTTTCGGCGAAAAAAGGACGAACGTTTCATTGAAGCCGAAGATAGTACCCAACCGAGCGATTCACTTACGCCCATAATACACCACACGCGGTCAGGACTCTCAGTTGGACTTACTGACAATTAAAAACATATTTCTGTTTCTCCCGTCCGTTCATATGACCGTGCCCTACTGCACAGTGTGGTGCATACAACACCCGTATGAATTGAAACGAATGAATTGTTACGTACGACGCGCTCGATGGCAAGACCAAAGGGGCAAACGGTGAATAAATAACAAGTCTACACACTGGTATTTATTTACATTTTATTTTCTGTAAGGATACTAATGATACAAAGTGAAAGAACAACACTAAACGGATTGTTAAAACGGAAGATACTTTTATTTTCTTCCTCTGTATTACATCTAATTAGTGACAAGAGTAGGTTATAGTAACATTTTTATACCTATATTAAATTGAATAAAATCAGAAGAGTGGTACAACCATAGAAATATACTGGATACTACGCCCACTATAGTAATTTATATGGGTATGATGTGAACAACACTCTATATCGTCTGTCTCACTCTAATAAGACGAAAAGGGACATAAGAATTATTTGAATTTCGAATTATTGGTATTTCATATAGAACAGTGATAAAAATGTTGCATTCACTGCCCACCATATAAGGAGTTTGAAAAAGAAACTAATTTAAATAAAATCGTTAAAACACTGCAAATAGAAATTGTTTGCCGTTGGCGATTAGTAAATTTATTATATTTTAACATTTTCAATTACAAAAGTATTTTATTATATTTATTAATGGGTATTTAAAATACTCAATGTTGTTTGTTTTTACACATCGACTGTTTGCCATCATGTTTTGGTGTTTCTATTCCATTATTTCATATAATTTTTTGTAAATACATTAATAAAATAATAATATTTTCTATTCCTACAAGCATACACTAACTTTCTCCAATTTGCACCTTTGATGCTTTGCATGTTTTTATATCGTTTTGGTGCCCGCGGTAACTAAACACCTCCGCTTCATTTGTCAAACGATATCGGTCGTCGGGATCGGAGGTAGGTCAGCTGGAATATTTTAGATGATTAGTCAATAAATAAGCCGGCCTCTATCTAACACCTTTTATGCATTGTATCCCAACATCAGTATAAATTTGATTATAAAATCTTTTGTTTAATATTCATTTCTTACTCATGTTCGGATTAAACATTTAGTAGTATTTTGGGCGCAGGAGTAATAACGGTTTGAAAATTGAATGTTTTATATTCGTTTTGATTATTAATTTATTTTGATAATTTTAAATAAACATACTTTTAGATAATATGTTGGGGGTTTAATACTTTAAACAAAAACAACAATGCAATATTGATTGACAAAAGCAATAAATAATTATTAGAGTCTCATACACGAATGGGTTCAAATACGTGGCTGATTTATACTGAGACTGCAAGTGCTAATAATAATAACTATTACACTGTTAAATATATTTTATTGGATCTTGATATTTAACTAGATTGCTCAGACGTTGTGTTCTATTGTCATTATTCACTTATATCATCATATCACATCATAAAATATATAAAGATAAAATAGATTGTCAATGAAAAAATAAGAATTCATCGTAGCTGTTTGTAGACAATAAAAAAATCCTAACATAACTATTTTCTTCTTCTATTTTCCCTTAAATTAT
This sequence comes from Druceiella hillmani, assembly GCA_039881145.1. NCBI lineage: Eukaryota > Metazoa > Arthropoda > Insecta > Lepidoptera > Hepialidae > Druceiella > Druceiella hillmani. Next base: position 8,355,921 of record JAYKKI010000061.1, read on the forward strand.
TTTTTGCAATTACCTTCAAAGTACAGAGAAGCCAATTCTACAGTTTTAACATATGTATAAATGACAATAAAGTAAGTAACAACCAAAATTTATACAACCCAATACTAAATCTATTAAAGTAATTAAATTAAAAATATTTACAAAAAATATAAATTTGAAACAAATTGAGGAAACATAGTAAGCTTAAGTCGAAAACACGCAACACTGAAAAATTTTATTTGCGGAAGAAGAACAACGACGGCGTCTGGCCTCAACTCTTGGGTCTGCTCGCATTCGGATTGATTACACAAACACCTACCACTTCACATTTCATCTCTGATAACGCCCATTTTCGCAATGCATGTCCGGGTAGAAAACTTTATTGCGCGATTTAAAATAGCCGTAGCGCCTTCTATTAATGTACATTGATAAAATACATCTTTATTTATTTTCTTCTTTTTTCGTTTTACTCTGTAATGTAAATTAATTTTCGAAAATATTAAATTCGCATATCTTCTAAGTGAAACGATTACGATGAAATCCAAAACTAAATTAAATTAAAATTGACTTCTTTGCCTTTTTAAAATTCATTCGAATTGGGTTAATAGTTTTAAAGTATTGCGTGCACAGATAAACACAAAAATTTCAATAATGACAAAAGAAACAATTTTTTTTGTCAATTAACAAATAAACCGTTATACAGCGTATCCCATAAGTCATGGACCAACCAAAAAATGGAGGTAGGCCAAGCTATGACTAGGTTACTGACAAAATTTGATGTTAATGAAGATCTCTTAGTTTTCTAGATACTAAAAATTTATAAAAATCACTACTCTGTGTCGATCTTTTAAGTGCCACGGCTACAAATTAAGTCTGATTGTTATTTTTTTTGTAGTTAAGTATAGCTGAGTAATAAACCTTTTGAATAAATTGAAACATTTTAGAGAACTAATATGGTACTCTCAAGAATAAATTCAAAAACCTACGTTTTAGGGTTTCGTAATTTTCATAAATCAAATTTAACTGCTTGTATTCGAAAAAAATGTACTACGTAGAACTAGAAAACCTTTTTAAAAATTGGTGGACGTAATGCAAAAAATATAGTGATAATAATGTTACCTTTTAAGAAAAAAAATATTCATACTTAACCACATAAGATACCCATTATGAGGTAATTACCTTTGTTTTATCCTGGCAACTATTAAATACTCCTTAAAACAATAAAGTAATAAAAGGTAAACAAATTTTAACAATTCTTTCAGAAAATTAAGTTTTTATTTTTCGCTATAACAAATGTTCAAATTGCCAACAATTGGCTTTAATGCACATGCGACATTAAAGTAATAGAAACAATATAAGGTTAAAAACAATTTTAATTATAGGTAAAAATATTTAAAGACTTAGCAAAAGTTGTTGCCCTTATTATCACATTTAGTTTAAATGGTGCAACATCAGGAGCAAATGTACAAGTACGAGGAACGATACATAAGTGTTCGTTTATGTGCCCTTTAAAAAATATTTCGAATTATGTCATTTTTCAAAAAAGCTGACAATATCATTTAACATTTTTTTTAAATTTATAAATCGTTTAGGTTAAAATTCTGTCATGAAATTGTTTTATGGCTCTTGCCTTCACGATTCATAAACAATATTAAAATTTTTGCGGCAATTTTTATTCTTAAAAGTATAAGGCTTGTGAAAAGTAGAGGCGGACGAGGGGGAACCGTTCACCGAGCTGACGACGGAGGAACTTACCACCAGGCTGACGAGAAGGTTTGAAAATTTGAGGTTGACGAGGAGGCCACCATGTTCGCCAGAACTCAACCTCATGTGGGCTTATTTTGAAGGAATGGTGAACGAGAAAAAAAGCAAAAGCAACGGTGAAATACTTCAGAAATGAAATGCTTCAGCAAAATGTAATTAAAAGTAACAATCGTGCTCTCAGCCTTCTACTTTTAAGAATAAAATTGGCCAAAAAATTGTAATATTGTTTACGAACCATGAACCCAAGAGTCACAAAACAATTCACGACAAACTTTCACAACTAAATTTTGGCCTAAACGATGTATAAATTAAAAAAGTATATTAAATTATCTTTCAGCTTTTTTCGAAAAATTCGTAATATGTTTTAAACTACACATAAACGAATAACATGTATCGTTCCTCGTACTGTACATTGGCTCCTGACGTGGTATCATTTAAAAAAAAGATGATAAAAAGTGCAGCAAGTTTTGTTAAGCTGTTGCCCTTGAAATGCAGTTAGTTTGAATATTTTTAACCATAATTAAATTTTTTTCTATTCTTATATTATTTATATTGCTTTGATTTCGCACTTGCATTAGAGCCATTTGCAGAAAATTTCAACATTTGTTACCACGAAAAATAAAAACTTAATTTGTTGAAATTGTTAAAATTTGTTCAACCTTATATTACTTTTATGGTTTTTAAGGAGTAATTACCTCATAACAGGTGCTATGAATATCTTTTTTTATGAGTATGAATATCTTTTTTATTTTTAAAAGCGGTAGCATTTTTATCACTAACATTTTTGCATTACATGCGCCAATTTTTAAAATGCTTTACCAATTCTACGTAGCACATTTTTTTTCGCCACAAGCAGTCAAAATTAGGTTACGAAAATTACAAAATTTTCATTTTTTCTTGAGAAAACCATGTTAGTTCTCGTAAAATGTTTCAATTTATTCAGGTTTATTACTCAGCTATTCTTAACTACAAAAAATTAAGAATCAGACTTAATTTGTAGCCGTGGCACTCAAAAGATCGACACAAAGTAGTAATTTTTTCAAATTTTAAAAAGTGTCTGTATCTCGAAAACTAAGAGATTTTTATTAAGATCAAATTTTATCAGTTTAAAAGTAAAAAGTGACTTATGGGATTCCCGCATATAATTAAACAGCAGCGTAATTGAGTAATATTATTGATTATTTGTATTATATTTCCGATGATAATTGCAGAACCTATCACAATTTTATTTGGTTTATATTAAGGATGTAATAATAAAAATAAAGTCCATTAATTCTAGATAGGTGTAATTTGCAATAATGCTACGTATTATAAAAACACGGTTCTTCCCCTTTTATCATAGTCAATGACGTTACACGTCAAAACATTCCCCACCTCATCGTCTCGTATTCTTATTTATAAATACCGCAAACAGAAGTGGGACAAATCAATTCAACGTGGCTCTACGTCGCATTTGGTTGACTGGTACTTTGAAATAAAAATAATAAACAGTGGCTACAAATTTATATTGAGTTCTAGTCCAACTGATGGAGTAAAGGTATACTTTTATCTGTTTTATATTCTGACCTAATTAAGATAATGTTTTTTGAAAAAACATATAGGTTGACTCGATTTCATCGGAATTGGTTTACCCACCCAGAAATTATACAAAATTCTTATTTTTAGAAAATAATCTATTGCATTAGTACAACTAAGAAGTGCCTTACTACTTAATGCGTAGTAATTACATAAACGCGTAGTGTGTCTACATGTCAATAGCAAACCCAACCCAACCAAACACAACCTAATTCCAACAAATCTAACCCAATCCAACAAAAGCAAATCCTACCAAACCCAACCACCGTAACCCAACTCAACACAAAGCAAACCCAACCTGACCCAACCTAAACCCATACAACTCAAATTAAAGCAAAACCATCTCAACCAAACGTTACCCAGCCAAACCAAAGCAAATACAATCGAGCACAACCCAACCAAAACCAAAGCAAACCCGATCTAACCCAATCCTACCCTAACCAAAGCAAACTCAACCCAACAGAACCCAACCCAATGCAACACAAAGCAAACCCGACCCAACCTAATCTAACACAATACGACTCAACCTAAAGTAAAACCCAACCCAATCAAAAACAACCAAACCCAAAGCAAACCCAACCGAACCCAGAGCAAACATGATCCAACACCAAACCAACCCATCTAAAGTATACCCAGACACACCCGACACAACACAAAACAAACACAAACTTACCCAATGCAATCCAAAGCAAACAAAACCCAACCCAAAGTAAATAAAAACAACCCAACCCCACCGAAACCAAAGCAAATCCAATCCAACCA